>JAJJWW010014623.1:0-588338 GCA_023531295.1 Papaver armeniacum | reverse complement strand
CATTGTTATGAGGATCAACACCAAGTTGTTGATACATTATTCCAATTCCATTGTGAATCTTCATCAAATATAACATCTCTACTTATAACTATCTTCCTAGTTTGGATTATATAACTTGTATCCTTTAGTCACCGAATCGTAACCAACAAGAATACATTTTTCACTCTTATCATCCAAACTTCTTTCTCAATTCTTTTGGCACATGCGCATATGCAATGCACCCAAAAATTCTCGATGTCTTACACTTGGTCTTACTCCTCTCCATGCTTCTTCGGTGTTTTGTTGTTCGGACTATTTGTAGGACATCTCTTGAGTAAATACACAAATGTGTCAATCGCATAACCCCAAAAACTTTTTGGTAAATCTTTTGTTCTTCTTATTGTTCTTGCCATCTCCATTATGGTTCTATTCTTCCTTTCGCAACTCCATTCTGCTTGTGGTGTATATCTTGTCATTAGCTGATGTTGAATGCCATGCTCTTCCATAAAATTGTCAACAACAGTGTACTCAGTTCCTCTATCAGTTCTCAAAATTTTGATACTCTTACCAATTTGTTTCTCAGCATAAGCTTTGAAACTTCTAAAAGCATGAAAAGCATCACTTTTTTGTTTAAGCAAATATACCCATGCTTTCCTACTAAAATCATCAATGAAAGTTATAAAATAATTATTACCTCCATGTGAAGTTACTTCAATAGGACCACACAAATCACTATGAACAATCTCCAATTGTTGATCACTCTTCTAGCTTTGTTGACTGGGAATGGATCTCTCAGTCTTTGCTTGCCAAATATGCAATTTTCACATCTTGATTCTGGAAGTTCAATGAAAGGTAATCCAGATACCATCTCTTTCTTTGCTAAGGTTAGTAAACTGTTGAAGTTCACATGCCCCATTCTCTTATGCCACAACCAAGCATCATTATGAACATGACTACTATAACATCTTTCCTTTTGATACTGAATATTCAAAGGAAACAATCTATTCTTAGTCATCTGCACTCTTGTAATAAGTCTTCTAAAACGATCTCGAATTGTACAAACACCATTGAAGATGTTCATAGAATAACCTCTTTCAGATAATTGACCCATACTCAAAAGATTTTGATGCAAACCTGGTACATAGAACACATCCATAATATATGTTTTTGCACCATTCTTCAGAACTATTCCAATCCTTCCTTTTCCCATAACTGGAATTGTAGAATTGTTTCCAAACTTCACAGTTGAACGCACTGATTCATCAAGATTATCAAACAAATCTTTTCTTCCACACATATGATTACTGCAACCAGTATCTAGATACCACTTATGTTGAGGCTGTTCTTCAGGTGTATGACAAGCCAACAACATATTTTCAGCTTTCTTTTCTTCTTCATCTTCTTCTTTACTTTCTGCTAAATTTTCTTTGAAATTTGCTTTGTAGTTATTAGAAACTGTCTTCCTTGGTTTTGAACACTCAGTAGCAAAGTGTCCAAAGTCTCCACAATTATAACATTGAATTTTGCTTCTATCCATTGGTTTTCTTCCCTGATAGCCTCCATTGTTATATCTTCCTTGAAAACCTCCAGTATTAGATTTTCCTTGATTGCCTCTCCAGCTAACTTGACTCTGAAGAGCCTCTTCAACTTGTTTTGCAGCAGTTGTTTTCTCTAACAGTCTTTGTTCATAAGCTTGTAATGAACCCAACAACTCATTAAGAGTCATAGTTGCAACTGTGTTGCATTCTTCTATAGCAGTAACCTTTGATTCAAACTTCTCAGGCAAGCTTCTTAAAATCTTCTCCACAATTGTTGAATCTTCTACAGTATCACCATTGGCTTTCATCTCATTAACAAGTTTCAGTGTCTTTGAGAAAAACTCTGAAATTGTTTCAGTTGTCTCCATCTGTAATAATTCATATTTTCTTTTCAGGGTTTGTAATCTAACCTTCTTGACCTTGTCAGATCCTGTGTAATAGCTTATCAAACCATCCCAAGCTCTTTTAACTTCTTTGATGTAGATAACTCTATCCATGAGAGATTCATGAATACCCTGATGAAGAATATATGTAGCTTTAGAATTCTTCTTTCTGTTTTCGCTAACGAGTTTGCGCAGCTCCTTCAAGTACAACTCCTTCTTCCGGGTTCTACATAACCATCTTTCACAATATCCCATACTTCTTGGAATATAAAAATATTCTCCATCTGCAACCTCCAGTGTTCAAAGTTTTTACCTTCAAACACCGGAACCTTAATTGAACTTAAACTTGTCATCTTCTTCAAATCAACAACTCATACCCACAACCCTAGAACCTGATACCAGTGCTCTGATACCAGATGTAGAAAATCTGATATCAAAGACTTGAAACAAAACAGAACTAAACTCAAAACAAACTCTCTTCAATTGATATATTTCGACTCATGGCTCAACAGCCTATTTATATGATTAACAAACTTGACTCTCAAGCAAAAAGACTTTCCTAACATAATCAAACTCTAACAAAGAAACTTCTAGACAATTCTTACGTAAGCAAACTCTTAAAACAAGTAATACTTGCAACCCAAGCAAACTTCTAAATACCGTACCATGGATCAACAACTCTTGTTGATCCATTCACTTCATGTCAACTGCGCCAGTTGACTCGACCATATTGGATCAACTCTCATAGTTGATCCATACTGCTTTCTTCATAATGGATCAACAACCAATGTTGATCCCTTCTATTGTCTTCATAGTATCTTGGTTTATTCTTCAACAAGATCGCATTTGTCCGACAAGATATCTCACTTTTTTTTGGATGGAGGAGTGCGTTGGAAGCTTGCTTAAATGTGAACTGCCTTTGGATGACAACGTGCATATCGTGATCATAGAGGTCATGAGAATTAACACATTCATCTCCGGCTTGCAATGAAACTTTCCAAAATATGGTTGCGAAGATTGAGATTTCTTGGCCACTCTCTTTGCTGCCTACTAATTTTGAGGAAATACGGAGATTATTCTAACGCTTTGGTCTAACAAAGGTCAATAACAAGAAACCGTTCAATTGGGAGACACTGCTTAAATATATTTAGCCAGGTATTATTTATTATTATTATTATGTTATAAACCTAAAGTTTAATTAATAAGATGCTCTTTGTGTCTAAGATTAGGGTTTACATACCTTGGGCACCAAGTCCTCTATCTATATAAATAGAGACTTAAACTCTGTATTCCACACACATGAATGGAAATTCTCTCTCTTTCTCTATCTATTTTGTGCCTTCGTTTAGATTCACAAGACGTTATCACGCACGTTGCTCTACTAGCAAACAACACTTTTGGGCCATAAAAGAATTATCGGAGAATACCGAGAGATTCAAATCCGAACTAAACACGGAGAGATTTCTTAACCTTTCGTATTAAGTTTTTTCTTTTTTACAGGCTTTTATCATGTAAACATAGACCGTAGCATTAGTTAATGTTGGTTCACATATCACGTTTGATATCAATAATAACATTATTTTAATCTTTTGTAGATTCAATTGGATCAAGATCCATGTTATCTCAAACCGTATGTCTTGAGTACAAGGACACCAAAACGCAAACACCGACTGTATGTTTATTTTTCTTGGCATATTGTACGGTTTTATATACGTGACTAATATATTCTTTTTTGTTTTGTTTTGTTCTTTTAGTTGATGATAGCCATTAACGGCCAGTGCTATTTTTCCTTTTCTACATGCAATAAGTTGTACCCTTTGAAATATTGTGTATATATTCCCAAGTCAATTTATGTCTATGTGGGTGATTAACTTGCCGAACAAGTTCGATCTTCCCTATTCTCTAATCTCCTCTATAGAGAAAGAAAAAAAATATATTGAAGAATGGTTTAGAGTTTCTATTCCTTTAATGAAACTGTAATCACCAAAAATTGGTGTTACGACAATATAATTACGTTTGCGGTAACAAATCACGTGCATGGTTGAAAAACCTCCGGCCAGTTAATATTGGTATCTTTGTCAATTGGACAATGATCATGTGATTTGCATTTGGTTTCTATTCTTCACAGAAACAATTCTTTTACCACACAAACGATTTTCCATAGGAAACGACATTTTTTTTTTTCTCAGTCGTTGATACGTTTTCGGTATATCGTTTTACCAATCATTATTAATTTTATCCATAAATTCTCTATAATGAGATGTAAAATTGGCATTCTAAATATTTTTAGCCAATTTTGGTTATTGATTTCTATTTCTTTAAAGAAATATTCGTCAACCAAAAAAGTAGATTTTTCTCTTCAAAGAATATGATAATTTCTTTATTTTTCTCAAAAGAAATTAGAATTAAATTTCTCTATGGATCCTAAAAGGATGAGATTGGTTATTACGTATTAACAATTGCAAACATCAGTGAGATGGAGAATTGTTGCATTCCTGAGGGATATTTAGCAATATTTAGTTCTATTCCTTGTATTATTCTCCAAAATTTGAAGTTTTTCCACTTGTAGTTGGAATTGGACACTAAAGATCAAGGGGTGCGCACCCGTCTTGTTAGCCTATATAATTAGTCCTTAAGCGACTTAATTGATCTTTCTATAAATTTCTTTTGCTAACATAAGTGTCCACAATTTTATTCTAATTTTATTTTTTATGGAGAGTTTGCATATTTATATGCTTTTGTACCAATTAATTGTGGGTTCCAAATGTACTCCATGGTTGATGTTAAATATGTATGTCTATTAAGACTTTTTTTTTAATGTCAAAAGACATTTCATAATGAGTATATGTCTCGAATTAATCGGATAATACTTTACGAAACTTGAAGTTTTCGTATATGAGATAAAAAGAAAATTTCCACCATGATCAAGGGGAGGGCCTACACTATCAAAAGCTTGTGTTAATTAACTTAAAAGTTATATCAATTTCTCTCCCGACATGATCAAAATCGAAAAATGGCTGTCATTATTAATTGGTGTGAAATATCTCATTTTGCTTTTATATAAGCTTTTGCCTTTTGAAAGGAAAATCCAGTCACAGATAGCAAAAAGTAGCATTTTAGAATAAGCTACAGATAGTACTTCAATAGAGTCTATCAAAACAAGATCCAAATTCTCATAATTCATATCTCCTCACCGGAATATCGGGAGATTATAATGCCCGCGGGTGCTGGTACCAGTTGATTGAATTTTTTTCTAGATATGCATACACTGGAAAATTTTGTGGGATCGTGAAAAGCTAACTATGGTCGAATATTCACTTATAGTAGCTACTGAAATAAATGATGGTGGTTGTGAAACCCTCTGCAGAGGAATATCGACATATGTGATTGGTTGGCATACAATCCAAATTAGATTGAATTAATTTCTCAACAAACGCAATTTTGGATCCAATACGTAACACCTTAAAATTGCCAAGATGGTGTAGTCATAATGTGTTGTATGAGAAATATGTTCGTTATAAGAACGATTTGAGGGTTCTATTTTTGCTCAGACCCTAGGATTGTGTCAATAAATTTTTGTTCTCCATGTATGATTACTTTTGCGTGGTAGTCCTTGAAGGAATCGTATTACATTTACACAATAAATGTGGTTGGGAACATATTTAGGCAGCCACCTGATTTGATTATGTCAGGTCGAACAATCCTTTATGTGTTTTTAGAAATTTGGTACAAAACCAAAACTCCAGATTAATTATTCGATGATATCATCTTTATAGGTCTCTTGAGGAGTCCTTAAAAACACAAAAATCCACGCTTTAGCAGCATAAGTTCTATTTTATTTTCTTTCTTAAATCTGCAGTTAGAATTATGCTAGCTTAAACTCGTCTTTGAAATAGACTAGAGTTATTATTTTGATGCTTTTCTTTTGTAAAACTCATATAGTTAGGTTAGCATCCATATTTACGTCAAAAGTTGTCTCCTTTTCCCTTCGTTTCAGGTTTTGTCCCATGTGGTTTTCCTGACAAGGTTTTAATGAGGCAACATCTCGTTGACGTTTAATTTTGTTTCAAAATGTTGATATTTGTGCTCTTTTTCCTTTATCCAAATTTTTTCCCATTGGGTTTTTACTGGAAAGATTTTTTTAGTGAGGCAATTTAATTCAACATGGTGGTCATCCAGGGGGAGTTGTATCCATTTTGGTTATTTGGTGGATTCCCACCATTAACTAGGTCATTTTCGTAGACCAAATCAACATATGCATCTCCTAGAAATTTGGATGTCCTTATGAACCCCATACGGTGTGTTAATAAATACAGTTTTGTTCATTTACACTAATGTATCTATATCTTGGCAATTCGTTGAAGAAACTACATCAACTATTTATGCAAATCATTCCCGAGAATCTCGCCACCCAAGACACAAGTCATCAATGTATTTATAGAAGCATGGATACTCGAGAAAACTACTATTAGAAGACTAACACAAAAGAAGACTTCATCAAGTAGCAATTTTCTCCACGAAAGAACAAGAATCTTCTGCATTCAAGAAATTCGTCCATCAAATTGGGAAGTCGCGACTCAATGATTTGCAAGCCAAGATTTAACCGAAGTATTTATCAGGGGGAGCGCCATCATCAAATTAAGGTGCATTCACTGGACTTTATCGTGTTGTACTCTTTTTCCTTCTCAAGGTTTTGTCCCACTGGGTTTTTCCTTGTCAAGGTTTTAATGAGGCAACATTTGCGTGTCCAACACTGTTTTGAGTCTTTACATGCTTATGCAATTTCAGGTTTTTCTCATTTGAGTTTTCTTGGTATATTTGTAATACTTAGCCACAATGGTCATCAGGGGGAGTGTTATAAACCTAAAGTTTAATTAATAAGATGCCCTTTGTGTCTAAGATTAGGGTTTACATACCTTGGGCACCAAGTCCTCTATCTATATAAATAGAGACTTAAACTCTGTATTCCACACACATGAATGGAAATTCTCTCTCTTTCTCTATCTATTTTGTGCCTTCATTTAGATTCACAAGATATTATTATTTTTTTGATCAGCAAAGGTAAGAATATATTGATAAGGATTATCAGGGATAAGCAAAGGATACAACCCAAGGGGCAAGTGCAGAGAGTTAAGAAAAAGGAATCAAAACATAACTACATAGACCCGAAAAAAAAGCTTAAAAGCAAGCTAGACGAAAAAATGGTCCCAATTGGCCATAGTCTGATCTAAGTGAAATCCTTGAAGAGTTTCGTTTTTTTGACACCCATAATTAGGTGCAACCCATAATTTCTTCGTATAAGAGATGAAGTGCCTCCAAACATCTGTAGCGAAAGAACAATGAAGGAGGAGATGGGATACAGATTCTCCACTTTTACAACACATTGGACAACCATTTACTATCAGTTTACCACGTTTGTATAAGCTGTCCATTGTGGCTAATTTTTTGTGATAAACTTGCCATACAAAGAAGCCAGGTATAGAAAACACATTCATACAGATGTGTATAAACAAAATTACGAGCAATTTATTTCATAATTTTACCAACAAAATATTCTGAACTAGATGTGAAGTAATCATAACCCAAACAGTACATGAACTTAAACTACAAAAATGCTCTTATACGCATATTATGAAATCAAATAAATTGGACAACACAAAGTTGTAACATTCTATCATTTCCCTAAAGCTTCAATCACATAATTGCTTGAACATAATTACTTTACCAAAGACCACGGCAATTACTTAATCTAATATTGCTGATGAAGTGCACATGCTTTAGCAGCTGAAAATGCATGGTAAGGATCTTAAAATATAGCAGAACACAGTGAACATCAAGCCTGTTTAGCTGCAAGAAATCATGTTTCCACCTAATATGCTTACATTACAAATTGAGATGGCTACAAATATAGATATTCAGGGTTTGGAAAGGAAACAATTTCACTGGTATTGTCTCACTTCTTCATCTCCATTTGCCGGGTCCAGCAAGACGGCCTAACTCATCCCAGTTGATGAGATCAATCAAATGCAATCCCATTTAATGCGGATTCCTCCTCTTTGCATAGAAACCTATGACTATGAGAAGTTGTTTTCACCATTTGGGAAACAAGATTCTGCGAATTTAAGAGATTGATTTTGAGAGGAACTATCATAATCATTCCATCGGAATCCCATAGATTAGAAATCCAATACTCCATCTTGAATCCATCACTACCTTAGAACCAAATCAATCAATCCATGAAGTCAATATAACAAAATTAGAAGAAAAAGAAAACATGGAAGAAAAAGAAAAATAAGGACAGAAAGAAGAACAAACCAGTTTGTTTATTAGTCCAATTCAGGAGCAAACGAACAATTATGACTCTCCATGTTTCCCTTATGTACCGGTGGTTTCCATTTCCAATTAGTTGAAGGGTGACTCCACCGCCAGGGTTGAAGATGATGAAGCTGAGAATTCATGGGCAATCATACTTATAAAACTATGGGAGAAAAAGATGAAGATCTAATAACTTCAACTTACAAAATCTATGGTTTTACATCCAAAGAAAGTGTCCCTGAGATTTTCTTTAATATCTTTTGTTTTTGTTCGGTGACCAGATATCAAAACAAAACTTAGAAGCTTTCTGTAATGGCAGTACTTAGTTTTGAGAGGAAATATCATCATGCTTCTGGGTTGTCTTTGTGTGATTCATTATTCATTCCACCGGAATCATCACGTACAATTACAAAACCAATACTACTCCATCTTGAAGAACCCATCGCTACCTTCATACTAATTACTTAGGGTTTTGATAATTTGAGGTGGTTAAATTGAGAATCAATTAGGTTTCTGATTTGGGGGAAGAACAAAAATGAGATATAGGAATTGAAATTTAGAGCAAACTGAAAACGGATCGATCTCGAAAATTCGACGGACATAATATAAAAGATTTAGATTCTTTAGATACGAAAATTGGATCTTAAATTATTGAAATCTGAAATTGAAGACGACTGAGACTGACTAGGGTTTCGCCTTTCTGCTGGATTTCAGATTTGAAGAATGGTAAGTAGTTTTTGTCAGTGAAATTACCGAGAATGCCATCGTAAGATTGTAAAATTACTGTAAACCCTATGAAGTTTTAAAGGCACTCTCTTTCTCAACCAGACCACTTGCCAAGAATAACTGGATATAATGGGCCTATTCGTATGCATATGGCAAAACAAAACAAAAAATGACATTTGCCATACCTTGTGGCATCTCAAACCAACTGCGGTATTATGGGGAAACAATTGACCGATGGTGTCTTCATCGAGCGATATTGGCAATAGCGCCAGTGGCAAAGACTCCATCGCTGGATATTAAAACAATATCGATCGATAAAATGTCTTTAGCCAACAATGGCTAGTACTTTGTCGCCTATAAATAGGTAAATTTCAAACTACAAATTTACACCAAAATTTTTAACTAAAATTTATTATGTATTTTAATCTTTTTCGATCTCTAAAATTTCTCAAACGGAAGAATTTCAAACCCAGCATGACTTGGCAACCCATCTTGATTTTTCTATAGTCGTACTTGAAGCTGCTGTTAAAAACGTTTCCGATACTTATAAGGATTGTCTGAGATTTTTTTATTATTAAAGTCCTTATTTTAAATTATTATTGTCTAATTGTATATCTTATAAAATGATTATTAATGATTAACTCGAAGTTGATGTCAAAAAAGAGCATTTGTTGTGAGTTAGAAAATTCCTTACGTTACAAATTGAGATGATAACATTGATTGAGATGATATCATTGATTGAGAATTTGGTCTCCCATACATAGAATTTTGTTAATTGATTGGAAAAAGTAAAGTAAGATCATATTTAGATTTAATCTTCCCCCTTAAAGGCCTTGACAAATAAAGCTCTCACATTAAACCGTGATGAAACCCTCGCTTCCTATTGGCCTAGAAAGGCCTTTTCTAATGCAAAAGCTATGGTGAGGACACTTGGCAAATCAGGAATCAATCTTAAATCTTTGAAAAATTATAATCCATATAAACCTTCATCAGTGATCAAGTTAGATCAGGCGACAATGAGAACGTTTCATTAACTTATGGGTTTTAAGAAACCTTAAAAACCTTGATTTTTTTGGGTGGTTTTACTTTGTGGTTTAGGAGTCAGAAAGATGATGATAAAGATGAATATAAGAATCAGGTAACTCATAAAATCCCAAACTGATGAGGGAATCATGTATCTTAGGGGAAAGTGAACATGGATTGAGTTGCTCGACATGTAGAGCCGAAATGGGATCTAAAATTGAGGACGGATTCACTAGGGTTTTAGGACTATATACACTGGCACTGCCCAGTGAAATGACTAGGATTGTCCTCGTGAACTCGTAGAATTACCGCAAAGTCTACGGATTTATAAAGGCGCCTTATTTTTCAACCAGGGCACATCGTAGACCATTTAACTGCATCGTAACCACCCGTCTCCCAAAAAGAGTTTTTCTTCTCATTTCTATACATGGTTCATGGTCAAACTTTGTCAAAGATTTAGCTTTCAAAGATTTCCTTGGGTTTCATGGTCAAAGTTGCGCAATTTGTTTGGTTGAGTTAAAAAAAGCACAGTGGCATTATCAAGATATGCTGCGGACATGCATTCCACTCTAGATGTCTCATACCTTGGTTCAACAAAGTTGGTACTTGCCCCCTATGCCAGAAAATCAAGGCATACAGGGAGAGCAGAGATGATGAACACGCGGATAAGAAGAGAGACTAATCCAATATATTGTTTAATAAAAGTACAACCTAACGATAATTCAATAGAATGAAGAAGCCATAAAAACAATTCAAATATCTGCTTTGAAAAACAAACATCAAAGTAACAAACAATACAGTGCCTTGATAAAAAAATGGGATTACCATTAACCCCCCCAAATTAACTTTATTTCTCAATATGAAAGTTGTAGAAACAATCTCTGTTGTCTCGGATTTTAACATGAAATGGGGGAATTATTATTATGAGTGTCTTGCAGTATTTCCATATGTGCACTAATGGAGATCTCTAAAAGGAGCTGTTACGGGATCTCAGTCTCTTTCCCTCTCACACTATAAATCTCTTTATAAGAACAAAAGCTTGTTGGAATGGCATAAAGATTAGAGTAGAGAGTGAAAACATGATCTAACACGTAGATTACATTGATGATGATCAAGATACAATATTCTGACATTAAGAAAAAACGAAAAAACATTAGAAATTAAGACTGAAATTTAAACCAAAAGATGAGCAATTAGAATTTATGGACGCTTACTTGTAAACAATCATCCTCCTTCCATGTGGATTTCTTTTTGTATACGAACCCATAACTTAGTGGGAACCATCTGAGAAAGAAGAAAGATGATCTAGCCAATCTGAAAGATTGATTTTGAGAGGAAATATCATAATGCTGCTGAGGTCTAGTGTTTTTCGATACTCCACCGGAATCCCACACAACAAAACCGTTACTCCATCTTGAATCCATCACTACCTTAGTCTATGTATTGGTACTTAATGATTACTTAGGGTTTTGATTGGATTGAGCAACAAAATTTGATATTCTCGTGATGAGAGATTTCGATAGGGTTTTACAAACTCACTATATAATCTGTTCAGTTAAATGACTAAGATGGCCCTTTCAATATCGTAGAATCACTACTATCAGGACTACGAATTTGTAAAGACAGCCTCTTTTCCAATCAGGGCACCTCTCCTTTGAGTGCAAAACCACAATTGCTCGTTCGAATTATTTATGTTGTTTTGAAGCTTTGGATAAGATGTCTTCTGGCTTTTGTTTGAAGGTGCTGGTCGTCCCGAGGGAGCATAGGAGAAAGCAAAATGATGTAGTAGAGGAGGTTGGGTTGGGACTGATTGGGCATCCAAATTTAGTTTCTTAAGTACTCACAGGTGTTTTCCAAATATTTTATTCTCTCTCCTCTCTGCGAAAATTTGATTTGTAATAGAATTTGGAATGTGGAAAGGGATATGGAAACTGAGAAATTCGAGGTACCAGCTGAAAATTTCTCGATGTAAGCTCAAAATGCTCGATTGCTGGTGCCGTAGCTGGGGCATCCATTGCCATCAAGACCATAAGCTGGACACAAGTATTCGGCATGGCAGCTTTGGTGTCCGCTATCACATATGCAACTACCGTCGCACGGACAAACTGATCCAGTTCCTGCTCTAAGAAAACTGTAAGAAGAGATTCAGTCAAGGTGATCCTCACTTTATGTATTACTCACTTGTGTCTTGATTCCTTTATTTTTTTGTGAAAATACTCAAAATAGTGATCACGGAAAATATTGTTAAATTTTGTAAATAACAACTTCGTTAAAAATGGGTGTTCTAACTTACAGCCTCCTCAACTAGTGATTAAGGGCTATAGCAACATTCCATTGTAGTCCAGCCCGGTTAGGATACCTGGCTTTCACCCAGGCGACCCGGGTTCAAATCCCGGCAATGGAACTTTTTACCGAGGCTTCTAGTCGAAATCACATAGCCGTGTCTGAAATCTTTTTTAGGTGCGCACGCAATCTTAAAACAAGAAGAGCACCTAATTGTATTTGGGAAATCATCAAAACAAAGATGACCATGGTATACATATTACTATTAGACGATGCAAATTTTGCAGCTTTCATCTTCTTATGTGCTCTCATACGTTCGATTCTTGCCCACTGCAATATCGCAAGCTCGGAGATTTGATGGTCCTATCATAAATGGCAGGATTCTCAACCCAAACTTATGTCCAAGACTCTTTAACTTATGTCTCAAGATTCTTTACCAAGACATTCCCATTATATTCAGCACACGATCTTCGAGTTTTAATTGATCCACTTCCCTGTGCTGAATATTGCATATGCATCAGCAGCATACTGCATACCTATTTCTGCCAGCCAAATGGGACATGTGAAACAAAAAATGCATTAAAACATGATTCAGAGTAGAAAAAAAAATAGTTTTCTTCAAAAGAAAAGGTATGTTCAGTTAAGAGGAGGTCAATTACCCAGAACTTACTTGCCAACACCATCGGGTTAGGTTGGTCCAAACATCCGTCAAATAATCATAATATTAGCACTGAACCGTTTCTGCTCTTTCCTTATGAAGTCCTAGTGCCCAAATAATGTTCTCTATGTTTTCTCCTGCAACTTTTAAAGTAGTTTTTACATCAAGATGATGTTTGAAGGGAGATATAACCTTCTTTGACTGCAGATAATTTTTTCCCAATTTAATTTAATGGAGATGGAGAAAAAGGTGAATTTGCTGGTTTATTCAAAAAAGAGTTGATTATGATAATAATGGTGTGGAGAAGATTAAGGTAGGCAAGTGAGAAAGAGTACCAGAAGAATGTTGATGGGGGTGATTCAGTGTGGGTAGAGGTGTAAATTGGGCTGTGCCAGCACGAGCACAACCCAGCACAACACGCTAAAATTTGAGCACAGCCCAGCACAGCACGGCACATCACGTTTGTTAAATGGGACATGCTGGGTTTGACTAATTGGCACAGTAGCACAACACAGCACGCGGCACGGATAAGCACGTGGCCCAGCCCAGCAAAACACGTTAAGAGAGCGCGTCATAACATACACAAATACACCATATAACAAGGCATAATACATCACATTTTTTGTATATTTCACAAAAGAGTCACTATGCTAGCTAGTTTTTAACATTTTATGTTGGCTTATTTATAACAACACATATAATACCTTAATATTTAGAAAATATATTTCAATATCATTGTTATAATGTCGTCACCTATATTTAACTAGAACATTAATTTATATGACAATAATCCAATTTTATATTTGATGGGTTATTTCTTTTATTGAATAAACTTGTTAATTTTACTTGAAATAATTTCAAATGATATGTTGTCTAATCAAATTCTTGTGATAATGTCCGACTTAATGTATACATTAAGTGATTTCAAATTGTTTATAACATGTGTGCCAGCATGGCACAGCACGACACGTTTATTCATGTGTTGTGTCCGTGGGCTGTGTTGTGCCTAGCTTTTTACTAGTAAAGCACAGCACGGCACAGCACGTTTAAATCGTTGGCACAGCACAGCACGGCACATGGCACGTGAAGCACGCGACTTCGTGTGCTGGGCTGTGCCGGGCCGGCACGTTTTACACCTCTAAGTGTGGGTCTTTTGTAAAGTGTAGAGAGGAGAGTTTGGGATTTCTATTGAATTCACATCATGTGATGTTGCTGTTGATGGGGTTGACGCTGGTGAAGGGAGGTGGTGGTGATGGTAATGGTGGGGCGTATTAGTGAATATTAAGATGTGTTTGTAGAAATAATTGATTGTTGTTAGGATGAATATGATCCAAAGAGGGCCGAGTGGGATCAAATCGGAAGAGAAACCACTGTTTTTTCCATCGGGGTTATGTTTTCACATTTTGGAATCTGGGGTATACAAATTTAATAGATTTGATGGGTAGAAAGATAATCTTTAGGGGTACCGAGATAAAGGGTTACCATTAGTCTTTTTAAGGGTATATAAAGGAACACCGTTTTACTTTTAAGGTCACATTTTGTCCTACAAGATATATCTCACTTGGATGGAAAATCCCAACAATAACTTGTGTAGATTTCTAAAATAGTTCTTTTTGTTGTTCAACAATAGAAATTTGGAAACTGATCTGAATAAACGACAAGGTCCAATATAAATCAAGTCATTTCCAATTGAATACCTGCCTCTTATATAAAAACAAAATGAAAAGTATACTTTTAGCACCAAACGACAGTCCACTAAAATAATGATCAAAAAAAAAAAAAAAAAAAAAAAAGTCCACTAAAATGGGTGGGAAAAGAATGATGTTGATGTCAAAGTAAATCAAAATCACCAAGAAGGCAGTTGGGAATAATATTCCATGGGATATAGGGAAGAACAGCAACCACAGACATCAAAAATGGAATTACCATTAACCTCCCAGATTATTATGAACCTGTCTCGCAGTATTTCCATAGATACACTAATGGAGATCTCTAAAACGAGCCGGTACAGTTCTCTCTGTCTCTTTCCCTCACTTATGTATATCTTATAAGAATAAAAGCTAGCCATCTTCCATATGTGGTGATCCTTGTGTAAGTTCCTGCATATCGTAAACATCATGATCATGAGAATTTACACTCATTTCTAGCTTACAATGAAACTTTCCAAAATATAGTTGACAAATTGAGATTTCTTAGCCACTTTATTTACTGCAAAATAATTTTAAGAAAATACGGGGATTTCAACACCAAGAAACCATTCAATTGGGAGACACTGCTTGGATACATTATATTGCTTTATTTGTATTTAGCCTGGTATAGAAGACGAGCATTTCATACAGATGCAACTATACACGAAGATATCCACAGTGTATTAACAAAATATTCTGAACTGGATTGAAATAACCATCAGCGACGAACATGAATACCCCTTTCATGTGAGTACATGAGAACCCAACTCTAAAACTACAAAAATACTCTTGTATGCAAATTATGAAATCTAAGAAAATAGGCAGAACAGACACTTTCTTACACACCCAATACACCTAACTGTGATCTGCAGTAGTTCGACCAAAACAATATCAAACGGACTTGGTCATAAATTTCCCTATACATGAAATCTACAAAAGAATGTCAAGTATTCTGGATCATACCAGTCTTCTTCCAAATTCAAAAGTATGGATTTATAATATCGTGCCTATTTTCTTCATTTATCATGTCACATTTATCATGTCAAACTGAAACACAAGGGAATCTATCACAAAACGTAGCTGCAAAGAACAAAAAGGAAAATCATGGATAACAAAACATCAACAGAGAGGCCCTCCTACAGGTGAATGTGATATCACATGAATTGGTCAGCACATAGTCCCAACTTTCTAGCATTTCCCTAAAGCATAAATCATGTGTTGTACTGGTACATAACACCACATGTAAAGCCGAAATCATGTGTATCTATCTACTAGTTAACACCACATGTAAAACCGAAATCATGTGTATATATCTACTAGTTAAGAAATAGCTTGTACTGGAATCAATATAATGAATCTAAAGCATAGGACATATGAATTAAACAACTTAGATATCATCAGAAATAATCCTTTAGTGAAATACAATAAAGTAACAAATTGTTAATATACAATGTACTTGTGAAGTGCACATGCTTTAGCAACTGATAATGCATCAAACCGATCTTAAACTAGCACAACACGGTGAATAGCAAGCTTATGGAAGAAGAATAACCCCACTTCCATACTTAAAGGTAAATATGAAAATAAATCATGTTCCCACTGATAATGGCTAGGAACAGATCCACACACTACAGAACATTGAGGGAATCCAATATATGTTGTTCGATAAAATTAGCACCTAAATCATTGTTCCGTAAATTTAAAAAACCATAGAAACAATGAGGATAAGAAGAAGAGGTAGAACAAACCTGCTCGTGCTGGCACAACCCAATTTACACCTCTACTAATAGGTACGGCAGGGTGCAAGAAAATTTCTTATAAAGTTGACTAATGGTTGTAACAAACATTCCATTCTAGTCCAGCCCGGTTAGGATACCTGGCTTTCACCCAGGCGACCCGGGTTCAAATCCCGGCAATGGAACTTCTTTTTGAAAAAAATGAAATTACAGCCAGCAATCAGCAATGTATTCGTTCTGCACTGGTTTTCCAGGCGAAATCACATAGCCATATCTGAAATCTATTTTAGGTACACAATCTTAAAACAAGATAAGCACCTAATTGTACTTGGTATAGGATTTTGATGAGAACAACTAGGATATATAGGTTTTGATAGAGGTGTAAAACGTGCCGGCCCGGCACATCCCGGCACACGAAGTCGCGTGCTTCACGTGCCATGTGTCGTGCTGTGCTGTGCCAACAATTTAAACGTGTTGTGCCGTGCTGTGCTTTACTAGTCAAAAGCACAGCCCAGCCCAGCCCATGGGCACAACACACGAATAAACGTGTCGTGCTGTGCCGTGCTGGCACACGTGCTATAAACAATTTGAAATCACTTAATGTATACGTTAAGTCGGACATTATCACAAGAATTTAATTAGACAACATATCATTGGAAATTATTTCAAGTAAAATTAACAAGTTTATTCAATAAAAAGAAATATCCCATCAAATATAAATTGGATTATTGTCATGTAAATTAATGTTCTAGTTAAATATAGGTGACGACATTATAACAACGATATTGAAATATATTTTCCAAATATTAAGGTATTATATATGTTGTTATAAATAAGCCAATATAAAATGTTAAAAACTAGCCAGAATAGTGACTCTTTTGTGAAATATACAAGAAATGTGATGTATTATGCCTTGTTATATGGTGTATTTGTACATGTTATGACGTGCTTTCTTAACGTGCTGTGCTGGGCCGGGCCACGTGCTTATCCGTGCCGCGTGCTGTGATGTGCTACTGTGCCAATTAGTCAAACCCAGCACGTCCCATTTAACTAACGTGTTGTGCCGTGTCTTGAAGCTAAGTCACGTCTTTGGACTGGGTTTGTGCTCAAATTTTAGCGTCTTTGTCTTTGGTCAGTGCTCGTGCTGGCACAGCCCAATTTACACCTCTAGGTTTTGATATATTGATAAAAGGGAGAAATCATCAAAACAGAGATAGTCCTAACTTTCTAACATTTCCATAAAGCCTGCATCATATGTTGTATTGGAACATAACAGCACATGTAAAGCCTAAATCATGTGTGTCTATCTACTAGTTAAGAAGCAGTGAAAAGAGGTGAAACGTTGTTACCCTTGAATTATTATAACGAGGCAGAACATAATTGTAATGATCATGGCATATATATTACTATTAGATATATGCAGCTTTCATCTTCTTATGTGCTCTCATACGTTCGATTCTTACCTGCTGCAACATCACAAGCTCGGAGATTTGATGATCCTATCACCAATGGCAGGATTCTCAACCAAAACTTCTGTCTCAAGACTCTTTTCCAAGACATTCCCGGTGTTTATTCTACACACGATCTTTGGGTTTTACTTGATCCACTTCCCTGTGCAGAATTTGGCATATGCATCAGCAGCATACCTATTTCTGCCATCCAAATGGTGGGACCTGTGAAACAAGAAATGCATCAAAACATGATAAGAGTAGAACAAAAAATAGTTTTCTTCAAAAGACATGGTCCGTTCAGTTAAGAGAATGTAAATTATGCAGAACTTACTTGCCAACACCATTGGGTTAGGTTGGTCCACACATCCGTCAAATAATCGTTTATGCTCTTTCTTTATGAAGTCCTATTGCCCAAATACTGATCCCTATGTTTTCTGCTGCAACTTTTAAAGTAGTTTTTTCCTGCAGATGATTCAGCTTTATTAGTTGCTTCATTAATTGTAATCGAATCCAACTAACAAAGATAAAAATAACAACTACTTTATCAACTAAACTTTCTGCAATTGGAACTAAAAAGTTAACATGTGGTCTTCAGCTTTACAGTAACTGCAGAGGGCAAAGAATAAAGACGATAAAATGGCCCCAGGGGAAAATAACCTCTCACCCTGCTGATGGCGTTTCTCTTTCGCTTTTCGAAATGAGTTTCACTCTGTAAGACTACATAAGCTATCAAAAAAGAAGAAATATATGCATAAATGTCGAGAAACAAATGTTTTACCACACTAGAACGGGTACTTTCTTTGGGAGGGATGGTGAGGAACCTATGTCGATGAACATTGTTGTGCCAAATTAGTAGTTGTGGCTTCAAATCCAAGACTAGCACATTTATAGTTTCTAATACTGCGGCTGAAGAGTTGCTAACACGAAACAAGAAAACAAAATTATCCAATGTCCTAGGACCATTTCCTACATCCTACCAAATTCTAAAGTCAGATATGCGGGTGGGAATCTCTACACTTACTTGTGTTCTGTGCCATTTCCAAGGTGACCAAATTCCAAGTTGCCATAGATTCTCCCAGGTAACTTCACATCATTAATTTACTGCAATACATGAAGTACATTACAGTGACTTGCTGACCTATGCGATATTTACAACTAGAAAAACCAAACCATCTCTGTACCTTCTATTTTAAAACCAACAGCTTAAAAATTAATACAATGAATCTTAAGCCTAGCCCCAATGAAATTAAAAGACTTAGAAATCATCAAAATTTCCCTTCCTAAACGCAGTAAGACAATCAATCTTTTTAGTTCTGATACAACAAAGGGTTATTATGAAATTAAACCAAACAGGAAATCTACTTAAGATTTTGTAAGTTGGAGGACAAGGAAAATATAGAGCTAACCTGTTCCAGAATATAAAGCTGCCGTCATAGTAGATTAAATGCTTCCATGTAGTAATCATCCACATTTTATGTTGTTTGATTCTCAAGAAAAAGCCATTGAACCTCGTTTTGAAGAAAATACTTAGTTTTGAGAGGAAATATCATGATGCTTGGGATATTCTTCCTCCCTCCACCAGAATCCGAATCCCATACAACAAATCCAACACTCCATCTTGAATCCATGACTACCTTTTTACTGATTAGTTTCTGATTTGAGGAAATATCATGATGATATTACTTAGTTTTGAGAGGAAATATCACAATGCTGGGTGTTCCAGATATTACTACTCCCTCCACCACCAGAATCCCATACAAATCCAATACTCCATCTTGAATCCATGACTACAGCTTCTTACCGATTAGTTGGGGTTTTGATTTGGGGAAGAAAATAAATGAGAAGTAAAAGTTTGAAACCATTAACCATATAGGGAAAACTGAACATGTATCTAGCTGCAAATTTGACTAGTAATGAGAGATCTCGATGTTTTAGAACCGAAATTCACCTGAAAATCTGAAATTGAAGACAGGCGGACTCACTTTCTAGTCTGTTGCACAACTTGTGCTTCTCCTCTCCTCTATGGCGGCCGCCTACACTGGATTTCAGATCCTAAGTGCAAATAACTTATCAGGGAAATTACTGTCATTGCCCCTGTAATATCCTAAAATTACTACCATTACTATAAACCCTAAAGAGTGTTTGGATACACAACTCAAAGTAGCTTTTAGACATCTAAAAATGAAAAAGCAAAAAGCTATTTGGGTATAAAATTTCATAACTAAATCTAAAAGAAAAAAAAAAACTTGTGATGCAAACAGATAAATTTCTTATATTTCCCTTGTAGTAATGTAAATCAATGTAAACTCTAAAGCATGTTTGGATACAATCCACAACTAGCTTTTCGATTTCTAGAAATCAAAAAGCATGAAGTTTGTTTGGGTATAAAATGGAGTTTCAAAACTACTTATAAAAGCAAAATAAATTAACTTTTGTGAACCAAAAACATTTGTTTCTAAATTTTGTTTCTGCCTTCTGATTTCTGATATCGAACGATACTTTCTTTTCCAATCAAAACACATCATATTGTGGAAGAACTTGCCGGGATTGTATGACTTTGATATAAATTGCTGTGATTAAAGAAACAATGGTTGGTTTAAAAATTGAAATACTCAATACTCAATCACCAGAATCCCATACAAACCCAATACTCAATCTTGAATCCATGACTAGCTTCTTACTGATTAGTTGGGGTTTTGATTTGGGGAAGAAAATAAATGAGAAGTAACAGATTGGACATGGATTGAGCTGCAAATTTGATTAGTAATGAGAGACTCGCTTTCTCGTCTGTTGCAGAACTTGTGTTTTTCTCCTCTTCTCTCTGGTGGCCGCCTTCACTGGACTTCGGGATCTTAAGTGCAAAGAACTTATCAGGAAATTACTGTCATTGCCCCTGTCATATCATAAAATTACTACCATTACTATAAACCCTAAAGCATGTTTGAATACGGAAATAGCTTTTGGAAATCCAAATAACTTTTGTGATGCAAACCAATAAATTTTTGACATTGCCCTTGTAGTACCAAAAAATTACTATAAACTTTAAAGCATGTTTGGACATTGCCCTTGTAGTGCCGTAAAATTAGCTGGCGAGATTGGGGTATACTCAAACTAATTGGGGTATACCCAATTTTAAGTGGACATGTGACCTTACTAGGGGGAGGTCAAATTTGGTTGAAGTTACAATACTACCCTTGACCTTTATAATTCTATTACCATAATCGAGTTTTTTTTTATTTTCATCTTCCTTCTTCTCTTCTTCTCTTCCATAACCAACCACACCGGCTCCTTCCCCACCACCACCACCAAAACTCGTCGATTAATTCGTTAACATTGTCGATTCGAAAACTCCGAGTAATCTTCAACAATGGAACCACCACAGCGTAAGGGAACTCGTATGAAAGGCGCCAATCGCAAACCCAATCAATACAACCCCGAAATTGCAAAATTAGTTCAACAAAAAGAGAAGAAAAACCGTTGAAGAAGAAGAGATTGAACCCGCTCAAAACGAAGAAATGGTGCGATTAAGAAAGTAAGGGCCTACTTAAACTCACTCTAGTACTTCGATTTCATGTTTGCATGTCAAATTAGGATATCTTCAAATTGACCAACACTTTGTTCGGTTGGGATCAGATTAAGACCGAGTCTATGCTTGCGATGAAGGATGGTAATCTAAGCAAGAAGTTTAATCAAAGAAGGCGAGGGATACATTGTCCTGGGACCAAGAAAATCTTTGATGTGGAAGGAATGGTGAACCCCGTGCGAATCAATGCTACCGCGTCGGGTTATTTGCTTTACGTCCCGGGCGGATGTATCTTCCCGACAGCTTACGGGAAGCTTGGTCGACGCCGATTATTTGCAACTATTGGATCCCTTAGATAAGATGCATGAGTATTCTTGGGGTACCGCGGTGGTCTCCTTCTTGAACAATGAGTTGACAAAGGCTTCAAGGGCACTCACTGCGCAAGTTAACGGAAACATATGTCTCTTCCAGGTAATTGTATTGTCTAAATCATTTATATTTGCCAAATGCTTGTAATGTTTGATTCTTACTAAACTTTGTGTTTGCATAGGTTTGGATATATGAGAACTTCCTACTTTGGTGAAAACCAACTCCCACGTCAAAGTGAATGAAAAGCTTGCGATTGATAAGCCAAGAGCGCAAAGATACGCTTTTAAGGGTGCTCGGGAAAAGGATATGCCGCAGTTTGCTTATTAACGTGCGAATCGCCTTGGACAAATTGATCATGGATGAGGTAATATTTGATCCTTACCGAGATGCTAGAAATCAAGGTTTAATCCAAAGGAGAGATGATGTTGCATTATACTACGGACCCTTGTTGTTCTCCCATGGATTTTCAATGTACGATCCGCATCGGTAATGCGACAATTGGGTTACGTCCAAGAAGAACCCCATTTCGATCTTGAGCCTTTCTTTAAAGTGTTAAGGGAGGACTGCAGCACATCCCAAAAAACTATTAACGTCGCTTACGCTCCACCCCCAACTCTAGGACATTGGAACGAAAGACTTGACCGTAAAGTCGATACGAGTCTTTTGGACGAGGTGACCAGAAGGTCATGAAGCTCGGGAGAAATACATGTCGTGGTACTTGGGTTGGGCTCGTCCCTCTTTGTGATTAGGGAAATGACCGGTGAACAATTGGCTCGTAAGAGGAAGATGGCATCGAATGACTCAACAACAGTTCTAACTTCCTTGTAAGTATTTTGGAGTAGCTCTTACTGTTTTAAGATTACATTATCGAATAATTCTATTAATTGTTTGTTGTTTAACCGAAAATAGAAGGGGCATTTGAAGACCTTTGTGAAGTTGTTGTGTTGCGCGAGAGAAAGAGGAGAGCCTTTGTCGATTGAAGAGCAAACCAAGTACATTCACTATGCTAGCAATATTGACAATGAGGATGCCCATGAAATGTTCAAGCAAGTCGAGGTTTGAAGTAAGAAGGAAGAAAAAGCCGGAGGGAAGCACAAGCCAAGATGAATGCGACAAAAAGAGGGCTCGTAGTGGTCGTGGTGGTGAAGGTAGTAGTAGTCTTGGTGTTCCTAAACGGGGCCGAGGTCGTGGTCGTGGTCGTGCTCGTGGTGAATGAATGCGATCTCTAGTTTATTTCTTTATGTTGGGTTGGACAAATGTAAAGGTTAATGGTTGGACAAATGGTTTTTAAGGTTTATGGGACATGTTTTCTTATTTTGGACAACAAGTGTTTGATTTCTAATTGTTGAATGAAAGTTTTATATAGCTACTTAAAGTTTCAAGACAAATAGCCGGCAAGGTTCTTTTAATTCACCATGCCGACAATACCAGGGCCGGCAAGGTTTTTAAGTGTCGATCCGGCCACTGTCGGTGAAAATGCTTGCATACCGGGGTCGGCAAGTGAGTCGATCATTACCAAGCCCGTGAATATACAACAGCGTGTGTATTATGTTTTCGAATACGCCGGCATTTTGTTACAAAAATACCTTCTCCCGATGCCAAAACCATCATAACGCCGGCTTGGTTTTAAATTTATACCCTTCCGACCATATCATAGCCGGCGGTAAAATTTCAAAATATATTGCCGCGTATTGACAAGAAAATGATTTATCGATGCCAAAACCATCATAACGCTCGGCATGGTTTTAAATTTATACCATTCCGACCGTGTCATAGCTTCGACATCTTGAGAAAAAATAATCTCGCTCGGCGAATTCAAAATTCAAATTTTTGGCAAGTACAATTTCATTGATTGACTTGTACTTGGGCACTATAACGGCCAAATTTGGGTACAATCCTATAAATACACTACTTCTCTCTACAAAAAACATACAAATAGTTTCATATACTATCCAAAGCTCATATCATCATACAATCCATCAAACTCACCCAATAGCTAAATAAAAATGGCATCATTTGATTCAAACGAGGATTTGGCAATCACCAAAGCATGGTACGCGGAAACTTCGACTTAGGCGTCAATCCTCCGAAAGGGAGGATTCCACGACCTTTTGGGCTAGGGTACACAACAAATTTTGCGAAGAGTTTGGTAATCCTAATGGAAGAAGTATTCAACAAGTCCACGAAAGGCACCTAGTCATCGAAAATGCGATACTTGCTTTTTTGGCTCTCCAACCTCGGATTTTTAACACTCGCCCCTTCACCTTGTCCATTGCACAATTTGTAAGCAATTTTGTGGTTTTTTTTACGCAACCCATGTTGTTTATCTTCCAATGAAACACCACTAACATATGTAAGTTTGTTTTTGTGTTTTTGTAGCATGAAGTCGTGAAAGCGCTACTTGGAGGAAAAGGGGGAAGCATTCGCGTTCGATGCAAGCTATCACTTCTTGGCGCAAAGAATCCCGGAGGATAACCCGGAGTACTTGGATGCCGTATCGTCTTCGGATGAGGAAGATTGATGGCTTTAGAAGTTTTTGTATAGGTTGTGTGGGTAGACCTCTATGTAAACCCTCCGTTTCAATCAATGTAGTAACCAAAATTGCATGAATAAAGTGAATTAGATCTTCCGATATTCTATTTTATGTTTGGTATATGTAAATGTCGGCATGGTTATAAATCCTTAACATGCCGGCTACACATACGCCATTACGCTTGTCATTATAAAGTCGGCATAATCTTCATTCAAAGACCCTTCCGGCCACAAAACGGTCGGCGTTTTATTCATCCAAGGACCATGCCGGCTAGAATTGGTCGGCATTTTATTCAAACAAATACCATGCCGGCTATATTATAGCCGGCACTTTATTCAAACTTGGACCCTGCCGACCTTTCATATTTTCAAAACAAAATTTTTGGATCGAAATCGAACTCATAAGACGGATCAAAAGGTTAATCTACTGAATTCATAATTTGAAAATTTTAATCTAAACTCAATTAATTAACCTAATCATATTTTAATATTAATTAACCAAGGACATATTAGCCATTTAGAAAAAATAAGGTTAAGGGGTGGCTTGGTTTTACTTCATAATGACCAGATTTTGTCTTATTGGGTATACCCCAATTAGTTTGAGTATACCCCAATCTCGCCAGGTAAAATTACTATAAGCTTTTCGATTTTTAGAAATCAAAAAGCATAAAGTTTGTGTGGGTATACAATTGAATTTCGAAACTACTTTTAAAGCAAAAAAAAAAAAAAAATATTTTTGTGAGGCAAAAATATTTGTTTCTAAATTATGTTTTTGTTTCTGATATCGAACAACACTTTCTTTTCCAATAAAAGTACATCAGACTGTAGAAGCACTTGCCCGGGATTATTTAACTTTGATAGAAATTGCATTGATTAAAGAAACAATGGTTGGTTTAAAAACCGATTGCATGACGACAAAAAAAAAAAAATACTAGAAGAAATCAAAAGGTTGTTAAAAGTGATTCTTATAATTTCTATAGAGAGTTACTAGTACCAAACGAAAGAAAACTTCCATCATATGAAATTTGGTAATCTCAGTGAAATTTGGTTAATTATTAGAAAGAATGTGCAACAGCTAACCAGAAAAGGACGCGAAATAGGTATATGTATGACCATCTATCGATTGTCTTTAATAATTCTAGTACTCATTGGTATAGATGACACGGAGGGATAAACTAAAATGACCGACTATAACCGGAGCTCCAATCTATCAAATTTGAATAAACTAAAGAAATATTTTGTAAAAATGTCGTAACCTTATTATCTAATTAGGGTCTGGGTCGTAGAACATGTAGTTGATGCATTTGGGTCGTTGACCAACTTTGAATGTCTAATGTTTTACCAAATTGTCCATATAAATGACATCATCTCCTTCCCGGTCAAAAATTTAACCCGATAACTGGTGATATATTTAAACCGACTATATATGTGGAAGAATCAGATTTCGAGCTCAAGAACAACATCATTTCATTATCTCTTGTTTTCCACTGTAAAAATCTCATACATTTGACCTTGAATTTCAACCATTAATCAAATAATGATATGGAAAAATAATAAAAGCGATGGAGATAAAGATAGAAATACAATATCAATGGGCTACCCCAGTGTAGCGTTTAGTTTCATGTCCTCGGCCCAACTTGGCACAGGCTTTAGTTACTCTTTCGGAGGGAGTAAATCTTGAAATCCAATCACGTCCATCTTCTCCGCGAGGAAGTTCTCATAATATGGCTTCACTTTATGGCCGCTAACTTTAAAAATTGTCCCTTTCGGAGGCTAATAACTTCAACCACACCATAAGGAAAATTATTAGTAACAACAAACGGTCACTCCATTGACAGCCCTGACTTACCAGGAAATAACTTAAAATTAAAAGGAATTTTTTTTCCTACAACAAATTTTTTCCTATAAATCATCTTGACATGGAAAAGCTTAGCCATTTAACTTAAAGTACTATGTGCAGCCAAATGACAAAAAAACGTACTCATAATATAGAGAATCATTGTAAACTCTACAGATTTATAAAGGCACTTTCTTCTCCGATCAGAGCACATCATAGAAGCCCATTTAACTACATCCGCCTTTTTTCTTGGTCTAACAAGGTTCAGAACAAAGAAACCAACCAGGTCGGACTCGGGAGACACTGCTAAGATATATTCAACTACTTTATGTGTATTTATCCCGGTATAGAAGACGAATATTTCATGAAGATGCAATGATAACGAGATATCCGTACAAACACAGTCACAAACAGTTCTGAACAACTAAATTCGAAATAACCATCACCGATCCTTTTTAAAAATGAACATGAATACCTCTTTCAGGTTATAACATGATAACCCAGAACTAAAACTACAATAATGCTGTTGTATGCACATTACGAAATCTAAGAGAATAGCTAGAACAGACACTTTTTTCTTTTGAAACCTCTGGAAGTAAATATGAAGCTAAACATCTTGAGTAAGGTGAAGGACAAGGAAAATACATAGCTAACATGCTACTGCAGTAAAAGTCTCACAATTGCGTTGATTCTCATATCAATCTTCTCAAGGCTTGATTAAATAAACTTAATTCGAACAGGCAGCATTAACAATATTACAAATTACCATAGGTAAAACCGTAAAACTAAGATTAACATTGAGAATCTGAATTAGATCTTTCTATCTACTTTTCGTGTGTATATGAATTAGCAGACGTTACTAACCTTATGGAGCTACGACTGTTGATTATCTTAGTTATTTTGCTCATAACTCTTTTGTTTTTTCTTCAGAATCTCTCTATTATAAAAAAACAACCTGCTTGGGCATCCATTACGTCTAGCCCCTGTGATGACTTCAATGTTGTTTCACTCCTAGACATGAATTCACTGTTTACAACACTTTCCAACAAATTAGAAAAAAAAAAAAATAGAATCTGCGGATGGTTACCTTTTCAGCCATCACCCTCTTTGCATAAGAACCCAGAAAAATTGTTGTGAGGGAAAATTGTTGTGTGTGAAAGATTGATTTTGAGAGGAAATATCATAATGCTGCTGAGGTTGTCTTTGTGTTATTCTTCGTTCCACCAGAATCCCATTCCCGTACAATTACAAACCAAATAATCCATCTCGAAGAACCCATGATTACTTGGGATTTTGATTTTGATTTTGAAGGGAAAACAAGAAATGAGCTGCAATTTTTACATATAATGAGATCTGAAACTGAAGACGGACTTACTAGGGTTTTTAGAAACCCATTTTCCTTTATAGTATGTATACATAAACATATCATGTTCGCACCTAATGCTCAGGGTAAAAAAAGGCTAGCAAGGAACAGATCCACACACTACAGAACATTGTGCATATCCAGTTTATGTTCTAAATGTGTTATCGGGTGTCTTTCTTTTGAAACCTGCAAAACAACAAAAGTAAATATGATGCTAAACATATTGAGTACCATAAAAGCTATGCCATTTTCATGGTGACCAAAGTTGCCCAGGTAACATGACCATCATTATTTACTACCAGAATATGAAGTAAAGAATAGTGACTTTCTGATCTATGAGATGTTTACAGCTAGAAAATCAAACCATCTCTAATACCATTGAATCTAAGAGACTTAGATATCATCAGAATTAATCCAATATATTGATTAATAAAACTAGAACCAAACTATACTTCAATAGATTGAAAACGCCATAGAAACAATGAGGATAAGAAGAAGAATAAGTAGAACAAACTTGTAACCCAGGAGCATGATTTAGGAGCATAATGTCCCTCTTGAATAAGTTTATGTTCTAAATATAGTGGTTTCCATGTGTTTTTCTTTTGAAACCTGCAAAAGGAAAAAAAGAAAAGAAAAAGAAAAGCTTGATTAAGTCGGAGGACAAGGAAATCATAGAGCTAATCTGTTCCAGAATTTGTTCTTACTTTCAAATTGAGATCACCATGAATTGACATTCTGAGAATCAGGGTTTGTTGTGTGGTATCAAAATCACGTCTATTGAATTCAGGATCTTGTATCGACATCTTCACTCACTTCTTCATCTCCACTTGCTGGATCAACCATCAAGGTTTAAAGACCATCTCAAGTGATGATGCCAATCTAGATCCTGCACAAAGAAAAACGAATAAAAAATTCTAATTTATTAAATTGTTTCAGGTGAAGCAAGTAAGACTAATTGATTTGCAGGCTAATAATAAGTAATATCCATACTGACCAGCACGATCCAGCAGATTCTCTGCTGTTGTAAGATCATTACCCACAATTGTTGTTGTGGGCTTCTCAACAACATTGAACAGAATCATCCATAAGATACGTGACTTAGTTTTGAGAGGAAATATCATCATGATGTTGTGGTTGTAATCTTCGTTCCACCAGAATCCCATACAATTACAAAACCATCAATACTCCATCTTGAAGAATTCATCACCACCTTCTCACTGATTACTTGGGATTTTGATTTTAAACGAAAAATAAGAAATGAGAACATTTGATTAGAATTTATAGTCCTTTGATTTGGGGGAGAAAAGTGAAATAGGAATTGGAACTTAGGAGGGAAAATTGAACATAGATGTTAGATTCAGGAATGACATTTACAGTGATGAGAGGAGCCGAAATGGGATCTGAAATTGAAATGGTTTCACTAGGGTTTTTTAGGAACTCATTTTCATTCTATAGTATGGTATGGAGAAGGGAAACTTGGGCTTTTCTTGGGGTGCAAAACTCTTTTTTATTTAATTTGGGCTTGGGAAACAGAAGCCTAGTGGGGATTTTGGGCAGGCAATTTCATCTCGAGTGAAGTGCTTCTGCTGGTTGCTCCAGTTGGCGTGCCTACTGCCTAGGTACTTGGGAGGTTGTATTTCAATTTTGCATTTTAGTATTATTAGCAGCATCTTGCATTTTGTGGTCTGCTCCTACACTTGTTACTGCACTCTTTGAAAAATTTACAGGGAGCCCGGTAATCGGATCACTGAAGCCGGAAGCATTAGGGATATGCCAAAAAATACCACATGATCTTTTTTCCTTTTATGTGTCACTCATCTGAATCCTCAACTCACCCCCTTCTATTAAGCCTCTTCCTATGCACATGCCAAAAAAATGGTGTTTGGCATGCCAGGTGGCATGGAAAACCATTTGCGCCACTATGGGGAAACCGCTGAGTGAGCGATATTGACAATATCGACAACGATATTCACTTTATCGCTGGCGATATTCATTCTAGCGGTAACAGCTATTTCTTCATCTCTATAAATAGGTAACTTTCAAACTCAACACTTAACCCCAAATTTTTTACACAAAAAATTTCTCTTCTTCTCAATCTATTATTCTCATTTCTCAATCTAATTTATTTCTTCTATTTTATCCAAATGGCACAATTAACCCAACTTGATTCGGCAACACAACTTGATTTTTCTGGAGTAGTACTTGAAGGTGCCATTGAGAAGATATGTGATAGATTTAAAGAAATAAGTAAGAAGCAAAGAAGTCTCCAAGTTTTGGATATCAACCAAGTCAAAACCGCAACTAAGAGAAGGCTAAGAAGGGTTAAAGGAAAGGAAAATCAAGGCAAAACAAATTTGAAGCCAAAGAAGAAGATAAACAAAGGAGACTCCGTTCATGAGCGCATTGATTGGAAGTTTAGTGAAATGAAGAAGATGAACGAGATGAAGAACATTGTTCCAAATTTTGTTTGTTAGAGTCTTTCCAATTATTATCTAGTTTTATGTCTTGTAAAATGACTATTTTAATTATATTGAATTTTTTAATTTTGTGAAGTTTAATGAATTTGAAAATTTGACGAATATTGTTGAAAATTAATATTAATTATATTCTTAAACATTAAAAGTATTACAAATATTTAAACTTAATAAATATTAAAAATATTAATACTTTAAAAATTTTAAACAAATATTAAAACTTTAAAAGTGGACAATTGAGAAATTACAACAGAAATGTTGGACAATATTGGGCAAATATCTTAAAACCTCGAAACAACTTTCAATTTGGAATTTTTGCCCGTAGATGCGACGATATTCCACACGACACCTTTCCTGAAATTCCACCGTGTTTCACCACTTCTCAAGGTTGGACCTTCTCGCTGAAGTAAAGCGAAATACCTAGTAACTTCCTGCTTAATTATACCAAAGCGTTGAACCAAATCTGAAACACTACGACCGCGTAGGTTCATTTTTTGTTCTTGAAATTTAAAAAAAAATCCTTTCCCACAATAGTTGGTGATCAAATACTGGCTCCATTGTCAAATCAATATACTTCCCGCAAATACATTCATCTTCTCGTAGTTTTGAATTTTAGGTTTCGCCTCACTTGACATCTCCTAATTTGACTTCTCCTAATACTGGTGGTTTGCCATGCACTCGGCCAGATTCATATTATCGACCATGCTCTCTAAGGAATTGGAAGAGTGATGAAAAGAATTGGAGATTAAGAAATTCTAGAGAGATTGAGAAATTCTTAAGAGATTAAGAAATTCTGGTGTGAGTTGAAATGAGATTAAAATTAGGTATTTATAGAGGGGGAAATATTAGCCGTTGGATGAAGATCGATGAGCGATTATCATAGTATCGAGCGATAGCTTGACCCGTCGTTGTCGATTGAATGACCATCGAACGATTGTTTGACCATCGAGCGACCGAGACTCTATCGCTCATTTGGAAACTCCGTCGTGTATGCCTATATGCCAGGAAAAACATATTGGCATATGAGTTTGGCAGTTTGGCATACCCATAGTGGGTGCATATATGCCAAATACCATGTTTTGGCATGTGCATAGGAAGAGGCCTAAGGTGTGATGAAAATTCGTATGCCACAATTGATTGGGGTATCCCTTAATTTAGGGAGGTAAGAAAGGGCCACTCGATTCTCTAGTTAGGCCGACCGAGTGAAGCGAGGGAGGACTCTATATATGGTGACTTTGTGTCAATGTGAAGCGTGACATTTTTTTCAATTACACAAAAAAGATTGAATTTTGGTCCGGACAACTGGAAAAGTCTAAGAAGTCCCTCTAAATCAAATTTAACCTTTTTTCCTTTAGACATTTTCGTAAATAAACCAAAGAGGAAGGGGAATAAGGTATTAGACATTTTCGTAAATAAACCAAAAAGAAATGGCACAACAGTAAATGCATTTTTTATATATTTAAAAACCTAGTATATTTCAAACTACAAGTCGTATTTTTATAAATTTTATATATTTGGAAAGCCCTTTAAATTAGCTACGCAATGAGCACAAACATTGATATCAAATTTTTGTTTTTCAATTTTTTTTATTATTCTCCAAATTTTGTATCGTTTCTCCTTAAAAATTAGGCATAGCTTAAAATTAGACATATTTTAAAAAAAAATTGAAAAAAAGCTAGAAGAAAAATAAAATGATTGACTAAGTATAAAAAACAACTAATTTTAAAATGAAAAGCACAACATATGGTGTTGAATCCCCACCAAATTATTTGCAAAGTAAAAATATACCATGGCCTACTATGCTGGAAAAATGATACTTTCGGCTCGTGTTTGGAAAAATTATACCTTCGTGCCGTTTCAGGAAAAATAATATTTTCACCCTACGGCGGAACTAAATTGTGAACACAAAATTTAGTTTTACGTCAATTTTTTCGGTCGGCCATCCCACCGTGGTAGCGGTCATCTAGTTTTTATAAATATCAAGCTTAAGACCCATGATTCCACCTCTGCTCTGTATTCTTTTTCATTGTGTGCACTCTCCTATGTGCCTACAAAGAGCATACACAAGGAGAGATTTTTTTTTTTACTTTCAACAATACTGGTTTCATCCCATTTACAAGAATCATTGATATGATATTGTAATTCGTGTTACAGAAAGAACTGGGCATAAACTGAAAAGTATGTTTGGGTGGGGGGCCTTGAGAAGCATTCCAGTCTTTCAAAGCATGCTTTACATTTCTGAGCTTTTCCAAACACTTACATAAGTGCTGCTTATAGTGACATATATATGGATGATGGGTCTCTAAACCAGCACTTAAAAAAACCTATAAGGTAAGCAGAATTACAGGTAAGTAGTCAGATCTAACAGTATCAGTATGGAACACCTTAGCATTACAGCACTCATAGATCAACTACTCACTTCCTCGAACCCTATCAATTGATTCAATTCTAAATCTGCATCTTAATCAAAATTCAGTCATAACATGCTAAATCTACTTCTGAATCATATCCCCTTGAACTGATAATATAGTCATAACACGAAAACATAGTTTATAAAACCTCTATCCAGTGATAGAACTTTCCCAAACCACATAAATCTCCTACATCTTGATCTCACCTGCACAAAAAATTGCCAGAAAAATCAGTTCAAGGAAAGATATTGCACAACGCCATGAATTCATTAAAGAGTTCTAAAACCAGTAGTCCTGTATACAACAGAACCATGGCCTTATAACTGCGTAGAGTTTATTGTTTTGAGTCTCAGAAAACATATTTATATGCATCACGAAATGACTAAGATTACCCTTGTAATATCATAAAATTACTATAAACTCTACGAATTTATGAAGGCACTTCCTTTTCCGATAAGAGCACACGATAGTCCATTTAATTGCATCTGCTTTTCGTTTGATGTCAAAAACCGCATTTTGACTTTGACTGTCGCCTTGTATCCTAGTAAAAAAACGCAAGTTGCATATCCACTCCCACAAGTGACAATTCGTGCGGTACGGAAAAACAATTCTGAATCCATTTTGATTTTATTTATGTTGATTAATTATTCATTTGTGACTATTGTTATAAAACTACAAATTGGATCCTTCTTTAATCTTATATATAAGACTCAAAGTGAGATTGATTTAAAAGTGTTAAAAAAACTTTAGGAAGTGTTGTTTACACCACACTTTGTCCTGCAAGATATCTCACTTCTTTTTGGACTAAGAGCAAGTCTTATGGTAGAATCCAACCTAATCCAAGTGTGGAAAATCCATGGAATGTCAAATCTAATGGCTTCCAAGTTAGGGTCTTCCACAAAAAATCCAAGCAGGGTTCCATGATTTGGTGGAATGGTCCCTGTAATCTATAGAAACGCTATTAAGAATAGCGCGATAAAAGATAAAAAACGCTAATAATAATAGCGTAAAACGCTATTAAGAATGGAGCTTAGCTCCATTAAGAATAGCGTTTTTTTTTATCCGTAGATTTAAACTGTGTTGTTGAGAATCTAACGACTGAGAAAAAAAAACGCTAATAAGAATGGCGCTTAGCTCCATTAAGAATAGCGTTTCTACTATTCCACCATTACACTTGCGCTTCCATCCACATTTCCAAGTGCTGAGGTGGCGTGGAAGATGGAAGATGGATCGATTCCACCATAAGACTTGCTCTAAATCCCAACAGTAACTTGTATAGATAGATTTCTGAATTCTCTCTTTTTGTAACCCAACAATACAAATTTGGAAAGTGATACCAAAAACAGAGAAATTGGAACCACCACTATCGACAATTTAACGTGGGCACAACAAGATCCAATATACTACTCCAAATCACATTTCCAATTGAAATATCTGCTTCTTAGAAAAACAAACGTCAAAGTAACAAACAATACAATGCCTTGCTAAAAAATGGGATTACCATAAACCCCCCAAATTTATTTTATTTCTCGATATGAAAGTTGTACAAACACTCACTCTTTGTTATCTCATATTTGAAATTGAAACGGGGAATTATTATTATGAGCATGTCTCGTGGTATTTCCATATGTGCACTAATGGAGATCTCTAAAACGAGCTGTTACGGGATCTCAGTCTCTTTCCCTCTCACTCTATGAATTCCCTTTATAAGAATAAAAGGTAGCCATCTGTGTGATTTTTTTCTTTTTGCTTGATGAAAAGATTTTTATTTTATTTTTATTTTTTCTTGATGAAAATAATTTTATTAAAGATTAGATGTTCTAGAGGAGACATGGAGGAAAACAAAGTTCCACCTTCCAATGTGCGCCATTACACTAAAATGGCAAATTCCCAGCTCGAAAGAGCACAAATAATGCTACCTACGTAAAGTAGAAAAAGGGAATGAACTATGATTTTATTTTTATTTTTATTTTTTCTTGATGAAAATAATTTTATTAAAGATTAGATGTTCTAGAGGAGACATGGAGGAAAACAAAGTTCCACCTTCCAATGTGCGCCATTACACTAAAATGGAAAATTCCCAGCTCGAAAGAGCACAAATAATGCTACCTACGTAAAGTAGAAAAAGGGAATGAACTATGATTTCAGGCATACAAAAATCTTTTAGGGCATACCAAGTAAAGACAAAAAAGGAGTGTAAATAGCAAAATCAGAAGCCCCTTAGCCAAATATTTTTGGTAATGGCAAATCTGCCCTTTTAGGATTAGTGTTAATACTAATGATTAGTTAAAATAATTCTGATTAGTGATTAATGATTAGTTTTAGGATTAATAAAAAAAATTGAGTAAGAAAAAAAAGTTAGGTTTTTTTAGAAGGAGAAGGGGTTCGACCTGCCCGGTCAGGTCGCTGGGGGGTTAGGGGCAAGGGGCCCTGAAAGTGCGAGACAACATCGTCTCATGAAAATTTTCCAACATATCTTATGTTTAATCTCACTTTTGTAGGTTAAAATCATCAAAAATCTGTGTTTTTTCACTAAGGTTCCTAAGCGAGTCCGGATGAACAATTCGGCTAGGAAAGTGTTTATTATGAGCCGAACCTACCTTGTAGACCCGAGTTCGCTTGGTTCGAATTGTCCTAACAAGCCGAACCCTACACCGAACTGTCCGGAAGAAAAAATGTTTAGGGTTAGAAACATATTTAGAAAATTAAGTAAACGCAGAACCTGTTGGAAACACGTTGTTCGACAATTTGAATAAGTAGAATATAAGCCGAACCTCATCATGTACATTTCTGGGTTAATAATTTTGTATTAGGTTCGGCACATATTGTGAATATCGTAATAGCCGAACCTCGTAAATGTGCTAGGTTCGGCACATATTATGATTATCGAATACGCCGAACCCCTGTGCACCTCTTTCTGTGACTAGGTTCGGCTTGAAATTTCATGAAATTTCAAGCCGAACTGTTCATATACACTTACAGGAAGCTTTTGTGAAGAACAGTTCGGCTAAAAATGCAACTCAATTTTGAGCCGAACCCTATAGTCTAAAGACCACTCCAGGATGCTACATACAAACCCAACAGTCAGTCAGTAACCACTCACCAGTGCAGTGCAAGATCCACCAATCCATAGAGATTTACAATTCAAAGCCAATGAAGCCCAAATATTCTTACCCATACAAGCCCATCTCAAACTTAAAACCCTAATGTTATCACAGTTTGCCGGCCACAATCACTACCGCCAGTGGTCTCAGGCTTAAAACCCTAATGTTATCTCAAACTTAAAACCCTAATGTTATCTCAAACTTAAAACCCTAATGTTACACACTTTTTTTTCACAACATTTAACTACAAAGCCCTCAGGTTGTTCCATATAAATTTCTTCATCTAACTCACCATTAAGAAACGCTGTCTTTACATCCATTTGATGTATCTCTAAATTATGGACAAAAGCTATAGCAATTAACATCCTAATGGAGCTAATTCTACTCATTGGTGAATAGGTGTCAAAGAAATCTATACCTTCTATCTGTCTCAGAGCCTTTAGCTACAGGCCCTAGCCTTGTATTTTTCAATAGTTACATCTATCTTACGTTTTCTTTTGAAAATCCATTTACAACCTATGGCCTTACACCACGGAGGTAAATCTACAAGTTCAAAAGTACCGTTTTCGAATGGAATCCATTTCACTAATGGAAGCTTCTTTCCACCACGGAGCTTCCGGACAAGTCATGGCTTCTCTATAAGTCCGAGGATCAGACTTTCAAGCTAGGTATGTAATGCAACCTGGGATAGGTTTCTCGCTTCTAACCCTTTTACCTCTTCTAGGTTCCACTTACGGTTCATCTTCCTCTAAAGGTAATAATTGACTAGTTGAAGGAACATCTAGGGGATCATCTAAACATCTCTTTCGAGAATCACGTTTGAAAGGAAAAATAGTTTCAAAAACTCAAAGATTCCCTGGACTCCATGATAGTATTCAACCCTATGTCAGAAATTTCTGAACTCACAACCATAAACCTATGAGCACTAGAATGCTCAGGATACCCTATAAAAACACAATCAACGGTTTTGGGTCCTATCTTATTTTTCTTAGGAGGAGGGATGCCCACCTTTGCCAAGCACCCCCACACTTTGAAGTAATCATAAGATGGTTGTCTTCCTTTCCATAACTCATATGGAGTTTTATGTGATCCTTTAAAGGGTACTCTGTTCAGGATGTAATTGGCGGAGAGGATAGCCTCCCCCCACAAATTCGAAGGTAATCCTGAACTAATCAACATGGCATTCATCATATCCTTAAGGGTACGATTCTTACGTTCAGCTACACCATTGGATTGAGGTGAATAAGGGGCTGTAGTCTCATGTATTATGCCATGTTCTTCACAGAAATATCCTACGGGAATTTCATACTCACCACCACGGTCAGACCTAATAGTTTTAATGGTAGTATTCAAATGGTTTTCGACTTCACTTTTATATATCTTAAAGGCTTCTAAGGCATCATCCTTCCCTCTAAGTAAGTAAACATGGCAAAAGTGCTTTCGTACAATCATCTATAAAAGTAATAAACCATTTCTTACCACCTCTTGTTTGAAATGACTTCATATCAACTAGGTCTGAGTGGATTAAGTCTAAGGGTTTAGAGTTTCTCTCGGACATTCTTATTGAATGATTTCTTAGCATGCTTAGATTCTCGCAAATCTCACACTTATGATTTTTATCTAAAGTGAATTTGGGTATGCAGCCTACGCTAGCCAATGTATGCATTGATTTATAGTTTACATGACCAAGTCTACCATGCCAAACGTTCAATGACACACACATGTAAGCAGAAGAATTATTAAATTTCAATTCAGGACAGGTTACATTAAGTTTATATAGACCCCAGTCTCATAACCCTTACCCACATAATCATTGCCCTTAGTTACTATAAGTTTTCCAGACTCAATTGTAACTTTAAAACCCTTATCATCTAAAACGGAACAAGAAACAAGATTTTTGCTGATGTCCGGAACATGAAGAACCTCATTCAATGTGAGAGTCTTTCCGGATGTGAGCTTCGGACCGACCTTTCCTTTTCCCGCAACCTCGATGCGGATGAGTTACCCATGTAGAGTTTCTCGCCTTCCCCTACCCTCTGCAGGAGGTGAACAGTCTCTGTTCCCACAAACATGCTTGGTAGCTCGAGTCTACCCACCAATCCATCACATTGGTCACCGGTTAACTTCGTACACCACAATAGAAAACTCGTCTTTGCTTTTCTCAACCAAGTTAGCATTATTCTTCTTATCCTTTACGTTGTCTACGGTGAACCGCCATATGACCGGTATTTCCACACACCCAACAAGGACCCTTAATTTTAATAATGCTAGATTAAAGTTTCACTGAAACGTTACCTTTCTTATTAGGTCCATGCTTGAGTTGCGATTGTTGTTGTCACCTTTTCCAGCTTTGGATGGCTTATGTTCGAGACATATGAGCTTTGTTAGACATGTCCCTTGCGAGATGACACGTTCTTGTCTTTGGTGCACAACATATCTTCCACTTGAATCTTCTTTCCAATTCAACCATGTTGATCTCGCTTGGTTCATGCCTCGGCTTTTCTTGTACTCCGACCAAGAAGATGGTAACTTCTCAATCACCGCAGACACTTGAAAAGTCTCATCAATAACTGCACCTTCAAGAAGAATCTGGTTAATGATTTGTTGAAGTTCGAGGAATTGATCAACAACGGACTTATCATTCGTCATCTTGAACTCCATAAACTTTGCCACTGAGAAATTTCTTGCTTCTGCCTCTCGACTTGGTACTTTGCTTCTAATGCGGTCCCACAACTCATAAGCGAGTTAAGCTATCTTTAGCATTATAAAAATCATACATCGCATCTTCCAAACCATTCATGATATGATTTTTAGCCAGAAAATTATACCTCGTATTCATATTGACCTCCTCCTCGATCCAAATTTTCAACATTGTACAAGTCATTCCCCGGAACCAAGACATAGTCCAGCTCATGATGGCTCAGATAAAACAACATCTTGGATTGCCATCTCTTGAAATCCTTTCCGTTAAACTTTTGTGGTCTTTCTACATCGTTGTTTCCCATTGTTACAAGGAATAATAATGTGTTAAGATTGTTGGAATCTTGCAACAATGAACAACACGTTAGATGTATCGAAAATAATATGTAAAGAACTAATGCGAAACAACTCTACCGAAATAACTTGACGACGAGAATCACGGAGTTCAACAAGTTGTCCTTAACACATTAGTTCGCGGGTATACTCGAGTTGAGTAATGCTAAACCCCTCACAAAATAAGATGTGTCCGAGGATAAGAGCGCCCGATATAACTTGAGTTAGCACAACGCAAGTTACCCTCTCTTCGAACTCAAAGAACGGGATGGAGGTAAAAACGTATGGAGAAAACCCTAGAATAAAAGAAGAATTTTTTACGTATTTTGAAAACAGAATTTCGAGTTGTATTTAAAGGAGAAGATACTTGCAAATCAAGTTAGGTTTTTGTTTTTCTTTAAAAACTAGTAAAACACCTAGAAGGAATTTTTACCCATAAATAAAACTCTAAAAATATTTTAGGAATTAATTTCCTAAAGAAAAACTCGCCCAAAAAATAAATCCGAGTAGAAGAGGAACTTGGTGCATGGCATACGCGCATATCGCATGGGTCAAAATTTGTATTTTTGCCCACCCGATCCACCCACAATGTTGTTTTACAACATATCCATAAGCATATGGCTATATAGTGGAGCTCCTTATCTATTATACCCAATGTGGGACTAAAGAGAGATTCATTCACTCATAAAATGAGCAAGTATCCTTGAACCCATAGGTCACTAGATCAAACCACACCAAGACCAAAATATTTTTATTAAAACTCATTTTTCTCCAACAGTCCCCCACATGAATGATATATCGGAAAAACGAAAAAAAAAAATCAGAGTAAGGAAAATACCATTTAGGCAAAGGTGTCCATGAGGTCTTGAACCCTTACTTAGTGAGAAGTTACCGGAACTACTTGCTAAACAGCTGAACCTAGTCTTGAACCCGATAGCATTTGGTGTAATTCGCGACAACCATCACGCATGATATCCTCCTGGCGTTGCTAAGTTCGTGCCGTTTTGTCCAATTTGGACCTGGACATATCCTGTTTCTCAGAATGCTCTAGAGAATTGGCTCAATTCTCATAGGAAGCGGCCCCACTTCCACATTCGAGATAGGTGAGTTCCATCAAGAGTGTTTCTTGCTACACCCCACTTCAATCTTAAATTGAAACTATGGAACTCATTAAGACTAATTTAAAAGTCATCCTCTACATGCAAGTCACACTATCACATCAACACCATAGGGAAGGGACCGAGAATGAAATTCTGCGATAGTGTTTACCTTTACCCACCATGAATTAGTTGTCTCATTCGAAACCTTGATCTTGGAATCTCTAGTCAGCAAGGTTGAGTATCCTTCATGGAAAGTTTAATTATTGAGCCTAAGCCCCATCCCCCTCGATGCTTTACTAACTATCTCCTTGGACAAACCTTTCGTCAAAGGGTCCGCGATATTCTCCTTGGTGCGTCCAATCTATGGAAATAACGCCGTTGAGATTAGTGTTTTCAAAGTATCATGTCTTCTACGAATATGTATAGAATTTCCATTGTAGAAGATACTCTTAGCTCTACCTATCGCAGATTTATTTGTCACGTGTATAGATATAGGCATGGCACGAGGCCTATGCAGTGGAATATCTTCTAAAAAGTTTCTTAGCCATTCGGCCTCCTCTCCCGCTTTATCTAACGCAATAAACTCCGATTCCATAGTGGAACGAGCTATACATGTCTGTTTGGAACTCTTCCAAGATACGGACGCACTCTCTAGAGTGAATACATATCCACTCGTAGACTTAGAATCCTTTGATCCTGTTATCCGTTTGCATCGCAAAATCCCTCAAGGACAACCGGATATCCTTTGTAATTCAAAATAAAGGTCATTGTGTACTTCAAGTACTTTAGCACTCTAATAAGTGCATCCCAATGTATTTTCCCTGGATTACAAGTATACCGCTTAACCTACTTACGACATAAGCAATGTCCGGTCTCGTACAATTCATCAAATACATCGGACTTCCTATGAATCTCGAGTATTCAAGTTGGTTAACTCCTACACCCTTATTCTTCTTGAGACAGCCAGTTAGAATCATAAGGAGTACACACAAAGTTTACGATTAAGCGATTAAATTTCTTAAGTATGGATTCAACATAATGAGACCGACTGAGGACTATAGCCATTAGAAGTTTTTCTAATCTTCATCCCTAATATGACATCGGTAAGGGCCTAAGTCTTTCATGTCAAAGTTCTCATTCAATGATTTCTTAGTGGAATTAATAACATCCATGTTTGTACCTAGTATAAGGATATCATCAACATACAAGCATACAATCACACGAGCATCCTTGACAAGTTTAGTATAAACACACTTATCGATTCATTAATTCTAAAACCACTAGAAATCATCACATGATCAAATTTTTCATGCCACTGTTTAGGTACTTGTTTCAATCCATACAAAGATTTAACCAGTTTACACACTTTTTTTTTTCACAACCTTTAACTACAAAGCCCTCAGGTTGTTCCATATAAATTTCTTCATCTAACTCACCATTAAGAAATGCTGTCTTTACATCCATTTGATGTATCTCTAAATTATGGACAAAAGCTATAGCAATTAACATCCTAATGGAGCTAATTCTACTCACTGGTGAATAGGTGTCAAAGAAATCTATACCTTCTATCTGTCTCGTAGCCTTTAGCTACCAGCCCTAGCCTTGTATTTTTCAATAGTTCCATCTATCTTACGTTTTCTTTTGAAAATCCATTTACAACCTATGGCCTTACACCCCGGAGGTAAATCTACAAGTTCAAAAGTACCGTTTTCTCGAATGGAATCCATTTCACTAATGGAAGCTTCTTTCCACCACTTGAGCTTCTGGACAAGTCATGGCTTCTCTATAAGTCCGAGGATCGATTCAGCTAGGTATGTAATGCAACCAGGATAGGTTTTCTCGGTTCTAACCCTTTTACCTCTTCTAGGTTCCACTTGGTTCATCTTCCTCTAAAGGTAATAATTGACTAGTTGAAGGAACATCTAGGGGATCATCTAAACATCTCTTTTCGAGAATCACGTTTCAAAGGAAAAATAGTTTCAAAAAACTCAAAGATCCCTAGACTCCATGATAGTATTCAACCCTATGTCGAAATTTCGAACTCACAACCATAAACCTATGAGCACTAGAATGCTCGTGGATACCCTATAAAAACACAATCAACGGTTTTGGGTCCTATCTTATTTTTTTAGGAGGAGGGATGCCCACCTTGCCAAGCACCCCCACACTTTGAAGTAATCATAAGATGGTTGTCTTCCTTTCCATAACTCATATGGAGTTTTATGTGATCCTTTAAAGGGTACTGTTCGAGGATGTAATTGGCGGAGAGGATAGCCTCCCCCACAAATTCGAAGGTAATCCTGAACTAATCAACATGGCATTCATCATATCCTTAAGGGTACGATTCTTACGTTCAGCTACACCATTGGATTGAGGTGAATAAGGGGCTGTAGTCTCATGTATTATGCCATGTTCTTCACAGAAATATCCTACGGGAATTTCATACTCACCACCACGGTCAGACCTAATAGTTTTAATGGTAGTATTCAAATGGTTTTCGACTTCACTTTTATATATCTTAAAGGCTTCTAAGGCATCATCCTTCCCTCTAAGTAAGTAAACATGGCAGTACTTCGTACAATCATCTATAAAAGTAATAAACCATTTCTCACCACCTCTTGTTTGAACTGACTTCATATCAACTAGGTCTGAGTGGATTAAGTCTAAGGGTTTAGAGTTTCTCTGGACATTCTTATTGAATGATTTCTTAGCATGCTTAGATTCTACGCAAATCTCACACTTATGATTTTTATCTAAAGTGAATTTGGGTATGCAGCCTACGCTAGCCAATTTATGCATTGATTTATAGTTTACATGACCAAGTCTACCATGCCAAACGTTCAATGACACACACATGTAAAGCGGAAGAATTATTCAATTTCAATTCGGACGAGGTTACATTAAGTTTATATAGACCCCCAGTCTTATAACCCTTACCCACATAATCATTTCCCTTAGTTACTATAAGTTTTCCAGGACTCAATTGTAACTTTAAAAACCCTTATCATCTAAAACAACAAGAAACAAGATTTTTGCGATGTCCGGAACATGAAGAACTTCATTCAATGTGAGAGTCTTTCCAGGATGTGAGCTTGGACCGACCTTTCCTTTTCCCCGCAACCTCGATGCGGATGAGTTACCCATGTAGAGTTTCTCGCCTTACCCTACCCTCGGTAGGAGGTGAACAGTCTCTGTTCCCACAAACATGCTTGGTAGCTCCGAGTCTACCCACCAATCCATCACATTGGTCACCGATTAACCCGGACACCACAATGAAAACTCGTCTTTGCTTTTCTCAACCAAGTTAGCATTATTCTTCTTATCCTTACGTTGTCTACAAAGTGAACTGCCATATGACCATGTTTCCACACACCCAACAAGGACCCTTAATTTTAATAATGCTGGATTTCCGGTTTCTGAAACGTACCATTCTTATTAGGTCCATGCTTCGAGTTGCGATTGTTGTTGTCACCTTTTCCCGACTTTGGATGGCTTATGTTCAGACATATGAGCTTTGTTAGACATGTCCCTTGGGTGATGACACGTTCTTGTCTTTGGTGCACAACATCTCTTCCACTTGAATCTTCTTTCCCAATTCAACCATGTTGATCTCGCCAGTTTCATGCCTCAGCTTTTTTGTACTCAGAGCCAAGAAGATGGTAACTTCTCAATCACCGCGACACTTGAAAAGTCTCATCAATAACCATACCTTCAGCAAGAATCTGGTTAATGATTTGTTGAAGTTCGAGGAATTGATCAACAACGGACTTATCATTCGTCATCTTGAACTCCATAAACTTTGCCACGGAGAAATTTCTTGCTTCCTGCATTTCTCGACTTGGTACTTTGCTTCCTAACGCAATCCACAACTCATAAGCGGTTAAGCTATCTTTAGCATTGTAAAAATCATACATCGCATCTTCCAAACCATTCATGATATGATTTTTAGCGAGGAAAATTATACCTCGTATTCATATTGACCTCCTCCTGGAGTCAAATTTTCAACATTGTACAAGTCATCACCTGGAACCAAAGACATAGTCCAGCTCATGATGGCTCGGATAAAACAACATCTTGGATTGCCATCTCTTGAAATCCTTTCCGTTAAACTTTTGTGGTCTTTCTACATCGTTGTTTCCCATTGTTACAAGGAATAATAATGTGTTAAGATTGTTGGAATCTTGCAACAATGAACATCACGTTAGATGTATCGAAAATAATATGTAAAGAACTAATGCGAAACAACTCTACCGAAATAACTTGACGAAGGCAGAATCACAGGTTCAACAAGTTGTCCTTAACACATTAGTTCATGGGTATACTCGATTTGAGTAATGCTAAACCCCTCACAGGCAAGATGTGTCCAGGATAAGAATGCCCGATATAACTTGAGTTAGCACAACGCAAGTTACCCTCTTTCGAACTCAAAGAACGGGGATGGAGGTAAAACGTATGGAGAAAACCCTAGAATAAAGAAGAATTTTCCGTATTTTGAAAACGAATTTGAGTTGTATTTAAAGGAGAAGATACTTGCAAATCAAGTTAGGTTTTGGTTTTTCTTTAAAAACTAGTAAAACACCTAAAAGGAATTTACCCATAAATAAACTGCAGCGAGATTGGGGTATACCCAAACTAATTGGGGTATACCCAATGAGACAGGGACATGGTGTGTCATTATTAAAAAGTGTGATTTTACTTTAATACCCTTGAACTAATTAAATTTTCAAAATAAACTCATTTCTTAATTTCATTAACCCTAAAATTAAAAAACTAACCAACTCTTAATCTTCTCTTCTTCTTCATCTTCATCTTCCATCAACCAAAGCCATATAAAATCTTCAACTTTGATTTTTCAAAAAAATTATTGACTCTAACAGCGAAAAGAAGACTATAAATGATGTTTAAACTCAAACCCATCATTGTGTTGTGTGATTTGATTGTTATATTAGGTTAGAAATCGAAAATTATGATTTCTGTGTTTTGGCCGGCAAGGTCGTAGCATGCATATCTTGCCGACTTTTCATAACAGCCATGGCGAGAATTTGTAAATTTTTCAACAAATGTAGGCGGTATTTTTTGATACCTTGCTTGGGCCAAATACAAATAGGAAGGGTATTTTGAATACCTTGCCGACCAAAAACAGTAGGAAGGGTATTTTTTGAATACCTTGCCCACCAATAAATTTTTATGTCATCTCCTCAGATGTCAAAAAACAAAAGTCGGCAAGGTCGAAACGATGAAGATCATCTTGTAGGCCAAAAGTGGCCGGCATGATCTTCATTAGTCGACATCTTTGCCGACTTTCATACTTCGTAACTGAAAGTGTTGATTTATTCTTTGATTTTGAGTATGATTTCATATAATGATTCACAATCCCCTTTTTAGAAGTATTTCGGTTGTGTGCTTCATTTTCGTTGCAGAGATATTCTCAAAAAAAAAAAAAATCATCAAAAATCATCCCAAAAAAGTTCAATCAAAAACAAAATTTCATAACTTAAAATTCATACGTTTTAATCTATTCAATCAATTTAAACTTAATTAATTAATCTAATCAAAATTTTAGGGTTAATTAAACGAGGGCAATTTTGCCATTTTGAAAATATTTGGTTAAGGGTGACCTCTTTTACTTCAAAATGACCATATTTTGTCTCATTGGGTATACCCCAATCTCGCTTGAGTAAATAAAACTCTAAAAATATTTTAGGAATTAATTTCCTAAAGAAAAACTATTGAAAAAATAAATCCGAAGCGAGAAGAGGAACTTGGTGCATGGCATACACCCATATCGCATGGGTCAAAATTTGTATTTTTGCCCACCCGATCCACCCACAATGTTGTTTTACAACATATCCATAAGCATATGGCTATATAGTGGAGCTCCTTATCTATTATACCCAATGTGGGACTAAAGAGAGATTCATTCACTCATAAAATGAGCAAGTATCCTTGAACCCATAGGTCACTAGATCAAACCACACCAAGACCAAAATATTTTTATTAAAACTCATTTTTCTCCAACAAGTCCCCCACATGAATGATATATCGGAAAAAACGAAAAAAAATCGAGTAAGGAAAATACCATTTAGGCAAAGGTGTCCATGAGGTCTTGAACCCTTACTTAGTGAGAAGTTACCTAACTACTTGCTAAACGGTGAACCTAGTCTTGAACTCGATAGCATTTGGTGTAATTCGCGACAACCATCACGCATGATATCCTCCTGGCGTTGCTAAGTTCGTGCCGTTTTGTCCAATTTGGACCTGACATATCCTGTTTCTCGAATGCTCTAGAGAATTGGCTCAATTCTCATAGGAGGCGACCCCACTTCCACATTCGAGATAGGTGAGTTCCATCAAGAGTGTTTCTTGCTACACCCCACTTCAATCTTAAATTGAAACTATGGAACTCATTAAGACTAATTTAAAAGTCATCCTCTACATGCGGTCACACTATCACATCAACACCATAGGAAGGACAGGAAATGAAATTCTCTCGATAGTGTTTACCTTTTACCCACCATGAATTAGTTGTCTCATTCGGAAACCTTGATCTTGGAATCTCTAGTCGGCAAGGTTGAGTATCCTTCATGGAAAGTTTAATTATTGAGCCTAAGCCCCATCCCCCTCGATGCTTTACTAACTATCTCCTTGGACAAACCTTTCGTCAAAGGGTCTCATGATATTCTCCTTGGATCACGTCCAATCTATGGAAATAACGCCTGTTGAGATTAGTGTTTTCAAAGTATCATGTCTTCTACGAATATGTATAGAATTTCCATTGTAGAAGATACTCTTAGCTCTACCTATCGCAGATTTGCTGTCCAGAGTGTATAGATATAGCTGGGCACAGGCCTATGCAGTGGAATATCTTCTAAAAAGTTTAACTTAGCCATTCTAGCCTCCTCTCCTCGCTTTATCTAACGCAATAAACTCCGATTCCATAGTGGAACGAGCTATACATGTCTGTTTGGAACTCTTCCAAGATACACAGGACGCACCTCTCTAAGTGAATACATATCCACTGGTAGACTTAGAATCCTTTTGATCCTGTATCCGGTTGCATCGCAAAATCCCTCAAGGACAATGGGATATCCTTTGTAATTCAAAATAAAGGTCATTGTGTACTTCAAGTACTTTAGCACTCTAATAAGTGCATCCCAATGTATTTTCCCTGGATTACAAGTATACCGCTAACCTACTTACAACATAAGCAATGTCTGGTCTCGTACAATTCATCAAATACATCGGACTTCCTATGACTCTCGAGTATTCAAGTTGGTTAACTCCCTACACCCTTATTCTTCTTGAGACAGACAGTTAGAATCATAAGGAGTACACACAAGTTCTGAGTTAAACCGATTAAATTTCTTAAGTATGGATTCAACATAATGAGACCGACTCGGACTATAGCCATTAGAAGTTTTTCTAATCTTCATCCCTAATATGACATCATCAGGCCTAAGTCTTTCATGTCAAAGTTCTCATTCAACAGTTTCTTAGTGGAATTAATAACATCCATGTTTGTACCTAGTATAAGGATATCATCAACATACAACCATACAATCACACATGGCATCCTTGACAAGTTTAGTATAAACACACTTATCGATTCATTAATTCTAAAACCACTAGAAATCATCACATGATCAAATTTTTCATGCCATGTTTAGGTACTTGTTTCAATCCATACAAAGATTTAACCGGTTTACACACTTTTTTTTCACAACCTTTAACTACAAAGCCCTCGGGTTGTTCCATATAAATTTCTTCATCTAACTCACCATTAAGAAATCTGTCATCTTTACATCCATTTGATGTATCTCTAAATTATGGACAAAAGCTATAGCAATTAACATCCTAATGGAGCTAATTCTACTCATTGGTGAATAGGTGTCAAAGAAATCTATACCTTCTATCTACTCGTAGCCTTTAGCTAACCAAAATTAGCCTTGTATTTTTCAATAGTTCCATCTATCTTACGCTTTTTGAAAATCCATTTACAACCTATGGCCTTACACCACAGGTAAATCTACAAGTTCAAAAGTACCGTTTTCTCGAATGGAATCCATTTCACTAATGGAAGCTTCTTTCCACCACGGAGCTTCTGGACAAGTCATGGCTTCTCTATAAGTCTGAGGATCAGACTCAGCTAGGTATGTAATGCAACCAGGATAGATTTTCTCAGTTCTAACCCTTTTACCTCTTCTAGGTTCCACTTCACTGTTCATCTTCCTCTAAAGGTAATAATTGACTAGTTGAAGGAACATCTAGGGATCATCTAAACATCTCTTTCGAGAATCACGTTTCAAAGGAAAAATAGTTTCAAAAAGCTCGGCATCCCTAGACTCCATGATAGTATTCAACCCTATGTCGAAAATTTCAACTCACAACCATAAACCTATGAGCACTAGAATGCTCAGATACCCCGTAAAAACACAATCAACGGTTTTGGGTCCTATCTTATTTTTCTTAGGAGGAGGGATGCCCACCTTTGCCAAGCACCCCCACACTTTGGAAGTAATCATAAGATGGTTGTCTTCCTTTCCATAACTCATATGGAGTTTTATGTGATCCTTTAAAGGGTACTTGCTCGGATGTAATTGGCGGAGAGGATAGCCTCCCCACAAATTCGAAGGTAATCCCGAACTAATCAACATGGCATTCATCATATCCTTAAGGGTACGATTCTTACGTTCGCCCTACACCATTGGATTGAGGTGAATAAGGGGCTGTAGTCTCATGTATTATGCCATGTTCTTCACAGAAATATCCCACGGGAATTTCATACTCACCACCACGGTCAGACCTAATAGTTTTAATGGTAGTATTCAAATGGTTTTCGACTTCACTTTTATATATCTTAAAGGCTTCTAAGGCATCATCCTTCCCTCTAAGTAAGTAAACATGGCAAAGACTTGTACAATCATATATAAAATTAATAAACCATTTCTCACCACCTCTTGTTTGAACTGACTTCATATCAACTAGGTCTGAGTGGATTAAGTCTAAGGGTTTAGAGTTTCTCTGGACATTCTTATTGAATGATTTCTTAGCATGCTTAGATTCTACGCAAATCTCACACTTATGATTTTTATCTAAAGTGAATTTGGGTATGCAGCCTACGCTAGCCAATTTATGCATTGATTTATAGTTTACATGACCAAGTCTACCATGCCAAACGTTCAATGACACACACATGTAAGCAGAAGAATTATTCAATTTCAATTCAGGACAGGTTACATTAAGTTTATATAGACCCCCAGTCTTATAACCCTTACCCACATAATCATTTCCCTTAGTTACTATAAGTTTTCCAGACTCAATTGTAACTTTAAAACCCTTATCATCTAAAACAGAACAAGAAACAAGATTTTTGCTGATGTCTTGAACATGAAGAACTTCATTCAATGTGAGAGTCTTTCCAGATGTGAGCTTCAGACCGACCTTTCCTTTTCCCGCAACCTCGATGCGGATGAGTTACCCATGTAGAGTTTCTCGCCTTACCCTACCCTCCGGTAGGAGGTGAACAGTCTCTGTTCCCACAAACATGCTTGGTAGCTCCAAGTCTACCCACCAATCCATCACATTGGTCACCGGATTAACCAGACACCACAATGAAAAACTCGTCTTTGCTTTTCTCAACCAAGTTAGCATTATTCTTCTTATCCTTACGTTGTCTACAAAGTGAACGCCATATGACCAAAGATTTCCACACACCCAACAAGGACCCTTAATTTTAATAATGCTAGATTCTCAGTTTACAAACGTTACCTTTCTTATTAGGTCCATGCTTCGAGTTGCGATTGTTGTTGTCACCTTTTCCACCTTTGGATGGCTTATGTTCACACATATGAGCTTTGTTAGACATGTCCCTTGCAGGATGACACGTTCTTGTCTTTGGTGCGAACATCTCTTCCACTTGAATCTTCTTTCCCAATTCAACCATGTTGATCTCGCCATTTCATGCCTCGGCTTTTTCTTGTACTCCCGACCAAGAAGATGGTAACTTCTCAATCACCGCATGAGACACTTGAAAAGTCTCATCAATAACCATACCTTCAAAGAAGAATCGAATGATTTGTTGAAGTTCGAGGAATTGATCAACAAATGACTTATCATTCGTCATCTTGAACTCCATAAACTTTGCCACCAGAAATTTCTTGCTTCCTGTGATCCTAGACTTGGTACTTTGCTTCTAACGCATCCACAACTCATAAGCAATTAAGCTATCTTTAGCATTGTAAAAATCATACATCGCATCTTCCAAACCATTCATGATATGATTTTTAGCCGAAAATTATACCTCGTATTCATATTGACCTCCTCCTCAAAATTTTCAACATTGTACAAGTCATCACCCGAACCAAGACATAGTCCACCTCATGATGGCTCGGATAAAACATCTTGGATTGCCATCTCTTGAAATCCTTTCCGTTAAACTTTTGTGGTCTTTCTACATCGTTGTTTCCCATTGTTACAAGGAATAATAATGTTTAAGATTGTTGGAATCTTGCAACAATGAACAGCACTAGATGTATCGAAAATAATATGTAAAGAACTAATGCGAAACAACTCTACCGAAATAACTTGACGAAGGCGAGAATCACGGAGTTCAACAAGTTGTCCTTAACACATTAGTTCGCGGGTATACTCGAGTTGAGTAATGCTAAACCCCTCACAGCGAAGATGTGTCCAGGATAAGACTGCCCGATATAACTTGAGTTAGCACAACGCAAGTTACCCTCTTCGAACTCAAGAACATGGATGGAGGTAAAAACGTATGGAGAAACCCTAGAATAAAAGAAGAATTTTTCCGTATTTTGAAAACAGAATTTGAGTTGTATTTAAAGGAGAAGATACTTGCAAATCAAGTTAGGTTTTGGTTTTTCTTTAAAAACTAGTAAAACACCTAAAAGGAATTTACCCATAAATAAACCCCAAGAGATTGGGGTATACCCAAACTAATTGGGGTATACCCAATGAGACAGGGACATGGTGTGTCATTATTAAAAAGTGTGATTTTACTTTAATACCCTTGAACTAATTAAATTTTCAAAATAAACTCATTTCTTAATTTCATTAACCCTAAAATTAAAAAACTAACCAACTCTTAATCTTCTCTTCTTCTTCATCTTCATCTTCCATCAACCAAAGCCATATAAAAATCTTCAACTTTGATTTTTCAAAAAAATTATTGACTCTAACAGCGAAAAGAAGACTATAAATGATGTTTAAACTCAAACCCATCATTGTGTTGTGTGATTTGATTGTTATATTAGGTTAGAAATCGAAAATTATGATTTCTGTGTTTTTGGCCGGCAAGGTCGTAGCATGCATATCTTGCCGACTTTTCATAACAGCCATGGCGGCGACTGTAAATTTTTCAACAGCCGGCAGGGTATTTTTGAATACCTTGCCGGCCAAATACAGCCGGAAGGGTATTTTTTGAATACCTTGCCGGCCAAAAACAGCCGGAAGGGTATTTTTTGAATACCTTGCCGGCCAATAAATTTTTTATGTCATCTCCTGTATGTCAAAAAACAAAAGTCGGCAAGGTCGACTAATGAAGATCATGCCGGCCAAAAGTGGCCGGCATGATCTTCATTAGTCGACCTTGCCGACTTTTCATACTTTCAGAACTGAAAGTGTTGATTTATTCTTTGATTTTGAGTATGATTTCATATAACAGATTCACAATCCCCTTTTTAGAAGTATTTCGGTTGTGTGCTTCATTTTCGTTGCAAGAGATATTCTCAAAAAAAAAAAAAAATCATCAAAAATCATCCCACAAAAGTTCAATCAAAAACAAAATTTCATAACTTAAAATTCATAAGTTTTAATCTATTCAATCAATTTAAACTTAATTAATTAATCTAATCAAAATTTTAGGGTTAATTAAACGAGGGCAATTTTGCCATTTTGAAAATATTTGGTTAAGGGGTGACCTCTTTTACTTCAAAATGACCATATTTTGTCTCATTGGGTATACCCCAATTAGTTTGGGTATACCCCAATCTCGCCAGGTAAATAAAACTCTAAAAATATTTTAGGAATTAATTTCCTAAAGAAAAACTCGCCCAAAAAATAAATCCGAGTAGAAGAGGAACTTGGTGCATGGCATACGCGCATATCGCATGGGTCAAAATTTGTATTTTTGCCCACCCGATCCACCCACAATGTTGTTTTACAACATATCCATAAGCATATGGCTATATAGTGGAGCTCCTTATCTATTATACCCAATGTGGGACTAAAGAGAGATTCATTCACTCATAAAATGAGCAAGTATCCTTGAACCCATAGGTCACTAGATCAAACCACACCAAGACCAAAATATTTTTATTAAAACTCATTTTTCTCCAACAGTCCCCCACATGAATGATATATCGGAAAAACGAAAAAAAAATCAGAGTAAGGAAAATACCATTTAGGCAAAGGTGTCCATGAGGTCTTGAACCCTTACTTAGTGAGAAGTTACCGGAACTACTTGCTAAACAGTGAACCTAGTCTTGAACTGATAGCATTTGGTGTAATTCGCGACAACCATCACGCATGATATCCTCCTGGCGTTGCTAAGTTCGTGCCGTTTTGTCCAATTTGGACCTGGACATATCCCGTTTCTCGTAATGCTCTAGAGAATTGGCTCAATTCTCATAGGAAGCGGCCCCACTTCCACATTCGGATAGGTGAGTTCCATCAAGAGTGTTTACACTATACACCCCACTTCAATCTTAAATTGAAACTATGGAACTCATTAAGACTAATTTAAAAGTCATCCTCTACATGCAAACACACTATCACATCAACACCATAGGGAAGGGACAGAGAATGAAATTCTCTATAGTGTTTACCTTTACCCACCATGAATTAGTTGTCTCATTCGAAACCTTGATCTTGGAATCTCTAGTCGCAAGGTTGAGTATCCTTCATGGAAAGTTTAATTATTGAGCCTAAGCCCCATCCCCTCGATGCTTTACTAACTATCTCCTTGGACAAACCTTTCGTCAAAGGGTCTCAAGATATTCTCCTTGGATCAAAGTCCAATCTATGGAAATAACGCCCGTTGAGATTAGTGTTTTCAAAGTATCATGTCTTCTACGAATATGTATAGAATTTCCATTGTAGAAGATACTCTTAGCTCTACCTATCGCAGATTTGCTGTCACAAAGTGTATAGATATACGGCACGTGCCTATGCCCAGTGGGAATATCTTCTAAAAAGTTTCTTAGCCATTCGGCCTCCTCTCCTGCTTTATCTAACGAATAAACTCCGATTCCATAGTGGAACGACCTATACATGTCCTGTTTGGAACTCTTCCAAGATACGTACGCACTTTTCTAGAGTGAATACATATCCACTGTGACTTAGAATCCTTTGATCCCATTATCCGGTTGCACGCAAAATCCCTCAAGGACGGCCGGATATCCTTTGTAATTCAAAATAAAGGTCATTGTGTACTTCAAGTACTTTAGCACTCTAATAAGTGCATCCCAATGTATTTTCCCTGGATTACAAGTATACCTGCTTAACCTACTTACAGCATAAGCAATGTATGGTCTCGTACAATTCATCAAATACATCAGACTTCCTATGACTCTCGAGTATTCAAGTTGGTTAACTCCTACACCCTTATTCTTCTTGAGACGACAGTTAGAATCATAAGGAGTACACACAGGTTTACAGTTAAACTGATTAAATTTCTTAAGTATGGATTCAACATAATGAGACTGACTCGGACTATAGCCATTAGAAGTTTTTCTAATCTTCATCCCTAATATGACATCAGCGGGGCCTAAGTCTTTCATGTCAAAGTTCTCATTCAACAGTTTCTTAGTGGAATTAATAACATCCATGTTTGTACCTAGTATAAGGATATCATCACATACAAGCATACAATCACACAGGCATCCTTGACAAGTTTAGTATAAACACACTTATCAGATTCATTAATTCTAAAACCACTAGAAATCATCACATGATCAAATTTTTCATGCCACTGTTTAGGTACTTGTTTCAATCCATACAAAGATTTAACCAGTTTACACACTTTTTTTTCACAACCTTTAACTACAAAGCCCTCAGGTTGTTCCATATAAATTTCTTCATCTAACTCACCATTAAGAAACGCTGTCTTTACATCCATTTGATGTATCTCTAAATTATGGACAAAAGCTATAGCAATTAACATCCTAATGGAGCTAATTCTACTCACTGGTGAATAGGTGTCAAAGAAATCTATACCTTCTATCTGTCTGTAGCCTTTAGCTACCAGCCTAGCCTTGTATTTTTCAATAGTTCCATCTATCTTACGTTTTCTTTTGAAAATCCATTTACAACCTATGGCCTTACACCCTGGAGGTAAATCTACAAGTTCAAAAGTACCGTTTTCTCGAATGGAATCCATTTCACTAATGGAAGCTTCTTTCCACCACGGAGCTTCTGGACAAGTCATGGCTTCTCTATAAGTCCGAGGATCGACTCATTAGGTATGTAATGCAACCAGGATAGGTTTTCTCAGTTCTAACCCTTTTACCTCTTCTAGGTTCCACTTCTGGTTCATCTTCCTCTAAAGGTAATAATTGACTAGTTGAAGGAACATCTAGGGGATCATCTAAACATCTCTTTCGAGAATCACGTTTCAAAGGAAAAATAGTTTCAAAAAACTCAACATCCCTAGACTCCATGATAGTATTCAACCCTATGTCAGAAATTTCTGAACTCACAACCATAAACCTATGAGCACTAGAATGCTCAGGATACCCTGTAAAAACACAATCAACGGTTTTGGGTCCTATCTTATTTTTCTTAGGAGGAGGGATGCCCACCTTTGCCAAGCACCCCCACACTTTGAAGTAATCATAAGATGGTTGTCTTCCTTTCATAACTCATATGGAGTTTTATGTGATCCTTTAAAGGGTACTCTGTTCAGGATGTAATTTGCGGAGAGGATAGCCTCCCCCCACAAATTCGAAGGTAATCTGAACTAATCAACATGGCATTCATCATATCCTTAAGGGTACGATTCTTACGTTCAGCTACACCATTGGATTGAGGTGAATAAGGGGCTGTAGTCTCATGTATTATGCCATGTTCTTCACGAAAATATCCCACGGAATTTCATACTCACCACCACGACGGACCTAATAGTTTTAATGGTAGTATTCAAATGGTTTTCGACTTCACTTTTATATATCTTAAAGGCTTCTAAGGCATCATCCTTCCCTCTAAGTAAGTAAACATGGCGTACTCCCATACAATCATCTATAAAAGTAATAAACCATTTCTCACCACCTCTTGTTTGAACCGACTTCATATCAACTAGGTCTCGAGTGGATTAAGTCTAAGGGTTTAGAGTTTCTCCTGGACATTCTTATTGAATGATTTTTTTAGCATGCTTAGATTCTACGCAAATCTCACACTTATGATTTTTATCTAAAGTGAATTTGGGTATACAACCTACGCTAGCTAATTTATGCATTGATTTATAGTTTACATGACCAAGTCTACCATGCCAAACGTTCAATGACACACACATGTAAGCAGAAGAATCATTCAATTTCAATTCGGACAGGTTACATTAAGTTTATAGACCCCCAGTCTTATAACCCTTACCCACATAATCATTGCCCTTAGTTACTATAAGTTTTCCAGACTCAATTGTAACTTTAAAACCCTTATCATCTAAAACAGAACAAGAAACAAGATTCTTGCTGATGTCTGGAACATGAAGAACTTCATTCAATGTGAGAGTCTTTCCGGATGTGAGCTTCGAACCGACCTTTCCTTTTCCCCGCAACCTCCGATGCGGATGAGTTACCCATGTAGAGTTTCTCGCCTTACCCTACCCTCCTGGTAGAGGTGAACAGTCTCTGTTCCCACAAACATGCTTGGTAGCTCCGAGTCTACCCACCAATCCATCACATTGGTCACCGATTAACTTCGGACACCACAAACAGTAAACTTCGTCTTTGCTTTTCTCAACCAAGTTAGCATTATTCTTCTTATCCTTACGTTGTCTTTGGTGAACCGCCATATGACCCGTATTTCCACACACCCAACAAGGACCCTTAATTTTAATAATGCTAGATTCTGGTTTACTTAAAACGTACCTTTCTTATTAGGTCCATGCTTCGAGTTGCGATTGTTGTTGTCACCTTTTCCACTTTGGATGGCTTATGTTCGGACATATGAGCTTTGTTAGACATGTCCCTTGCAGATGACACGTTCTTGTCTTTGGTGCACAATATCTCTTCCACTTGAATCTTCTTTCCCAATTCAACCATGTTGATCTCGCCGCCATGCCTCGGCTTTTTCTTGTACTCCGACCAAGAAGATGGTAACTTCTCAATCACCGCAGACACTTGAAAAGTCTCATCAATAACCATACCTTCAAGAAGAATCTGGTTAATGATTTGTTGAAGTTCGAGGAATTGATCAACAACGAGACTTATCATTCGTCATCTTGAACTCCATAAACTTTGCCACCGAAATTTCTTGCTTCCTGTATCTCGCCTTGGTACTTTGCTTCTAACGCAGTCCACAACTCATAAGCACTTAAGCTATCTTTAGCATTGTAAAAATCATACATCGCATCTTCCAAACCATTCATGATATGATTTTTAGACAGAAAATTATACCTCGTATTCATATTGACCTCCTCCTCAGTCAAATTTTCAACATTGTACAAGTCATCACCGGAACCAAGACATAGTCCACTTTCATGATGGCTCGGATAAAATAAAGATCTTGGATTGCCATCTCTTGAAATCCTTCCCGTTAAACTTTTGTGGTCTTTCTACATCGTTGTTTCCCATTGTTACAAGGAATAATAATGTGTTAAGATTGTTGGAATCTTGCAACAATGAACATCACGTTAGATGTATCGAAAATAATATGTAAAGAACTAATGCGAAACAACTCTACCGAAATAACTTGACGAAGGCAGAATCACGGAGTTCAACAAGTTGTCCTTAACACATTAGTTCGCGGGTATACTCGAGTTGAGTAATGCTAAACCCCTCACAAATAAGATGTGTCCGAGGATAAGACTCGCTCGATATAACTTGAGTTAGCACAACGCAAGTTACCCCTCTTCGAACTCAAAGAACAGGGATGGAGGTAAAAACGTATGGAGAAAACCCTAGAATAAAAGAAGAATTTTTCCGTATTTTGAAAACAGAATTTCGAGTTGTATTTAAAGGAGAAGATACTTGCAAATCAAGTTAGGTTTTGGTTTTTCTTTAAAAACTAGTAAAACACCTAAAAGGAATTTACCCATAAATAAACCTGGCGAGATTGGGGTATACCCAAACTAATTGGGGTATACCCAATGAGACAGGGACATGGTGTGTCATTATTAAAAAGTGTGATTTTACTTTAATACCCTTGAACTAATTAAATTTTCAAAATAAACTCATTTCTTAATTTCATTAACCCTAAAATTAAAAAACTAACCAACTCTTAATCTTCTCTTCTTCTTCATCTTCATCTTCCATCAACCAAAGCCATATAAAAATCTTCAACTTTGATTTTTCAAAAAAATTATTGACTCTAACAGCGAAAAGAAGACTATAAATGATGTTTAAACTCAAACCCATCATTGTGTTGTGTGATTTGATTGTTATATTAGGTTAGAAATCGAAAATTATGATTTCGTGTTTTTGGCCGGCAAGGTCGTAGCATGCATATCTTGCCGACTTTTCATAACAGACCATGGCATACGATCAGAATTTTTCAACAAATTCTAATAGGTATTTTTTGAATACCTTGCCGGCCAAATACAGCCGAAGGGTATTTTTTGAATACCTTGCCTACTAAAAACAGCCGGAAGGGTATTTTTGAATACCTTGCCGACCCGATAAATTTTTTATGTCATCTCCTGTATGTCAAAAAACAAAAGTCGGCAAGGTCGACGATGAAGATCATGCCGCCTCTTTTGGCCGGCATGTTCTTCATTAGTCGACCTTGCCGACTTTTCATACTTTCAGAACTGAAAGTGTTGATTTATTCTTTGATTTTGAGTATGATTTCATATAACAGATTCACAATCCCCTTTTTAGAAGTATTTCGGTTGTGTGCTTCATTTTCGTTGCAAGAGTTCTCAAAAAAAAAAAAATCATCAAAAATCATCCCACAAAAGTTCAATCAAAAACAAAATTTCATAACTTAAAATTCATAAGTTTTAATCTATTCAATCAATTTAAACTTAATTAATTAATCTAATCAAAATTTTAGGGTTAATTAAACGAGGGCAATTTTGCCATTTTGAAAATATTTGGTTAAGGGGTGACCTCTTTTACTTCAAAATGACCATATTTTGTCTCATTGGGTATACCCCAATCTCGCCAGGTAAATAAAACTCTAAAAATATTTTAGGAATTAATTTCCTAAAGAAAAACTCGCCCAAAAAATAAATCCGAGCAGAAGAGGAACTTGGTGCATGGCATACGCGCATATCGCATGGGTCAAAATTTGTATTTTTGCCCACCCGATCCACCCACAATGTTGTTTTACAACATATCCATAAGCATATGGCTATATAGTGGAGCTCCTTATCTATTATACCCAATGTGGGACTAAAGAGAGATTCATTCACTCATAAAATGAGCAAGTATCCTTGAACCCATAGGTCACTAGATCAAACCACACAAGACCAAAATATTTTTATTAAAACTCATTTTTCTCCAAATGAGTCCCCCACATGAATGATATATCGGAAAAACGAAAAAAAAAAATCAGAGTAAGGAAAATACCATTTAGGCAAAGGTGTCCATGAGGTCTTGAACCCTTACTTAGTGAGAAGTTACCTAACTACTTGCTAAATGGTGAACCTAGTCTTGAACCGATAGCATTTGGTGTAATTCGCGACAACCATCACGCATGATATCCTCCTGGCGTTGCTAAGTTTAAGTGCCGTTTTGTCCAATTTGGACTGGACATATCCTGTTTCTCGAATGCTCTAGAGAATTGGCTCAATTCTCATAGGAAGCGCCCCACTTCCACATTCGGATAGGTGAGTTCCATCAAGAGTGTTTCTTGCTACACCCCACTTCAATCTTAAATTGAAACTATGGAACTCATTAAGACTAATTTAAAAAAGTCATCCTCTACATGCAAACACACTATCACATCAACACCATAGGAAGGGACAAGAGAATGAAATTCTCGATAGTGTTTACCTTACCCACCATGAATTAGTTGTCTCATTCGAAACCTTGATCTTGGAATCTCTAGTCAGCAAGGTTGAGTATCCTTCATGGAAAGTTTAATTATTGAGCCTAAGCCCCATCCCCCTCGATGCTTTACTAACTATCTCCTTGGACAAACCTTTCGTCAAAGGGTCCGCGATATTCTCCTTGGATGCGTCCAATCTATGGAAATAACGCTGTTGAGATTAGTGTTTTCAAAGTATCATGTCTTCTACTTAATATGTATAGAATTTCCATTGTAGAAGATACTCTTAGCTCTACCTATCGCAGATTTGCTGTCACAAGTGTATAGATATAGGCGCACAGGCCTATGCCAGAGTGGAATATCTTCTAAAAAGTTTCTTAGCCATTCGGCCTCCTCTCCTGCTTTATCTAACGCAATAAACTCCGATTCCATAGTGGAACGACCTATACATGTCTGTTTGGAACTCTTCCAAGATACAGACGCACCTGCTAGAGTGAATACATATCCACTCGTAGACTTAGAATCCTTTGATCCCGTTATCCGGTTTGCATGCAAAATCCCTCAAGGACAGCCGGATATCCTTTGTAATTCAAAATAAAGGTCATTGTGTACTTCAAGTACTTTAGCACTCTAATAAGTGCATCCCAATGTATTTTCCCGGATTACAAGTATACCGCTAACCTACTTACAAACATAAGCAATGTATGGTCTCGTACAATTCATCAAATACATCGGACTTCCTATGACTCTCGAGTATTCAAGTTGGTTAACTCCTACACCCTTATTCTTCTTGAGATCTACGTTAGAATCATAAGGAGTACACACAGTTCTGATTAAACTGATTAAATTTCTTAAGTATGGATTCAACATAATGAGACCGATGAGACTATAGCCATTAGAAGTTTTTCTAATCTTCATCCCTAATATGACATCAGCGGGCCTAAGTCTTTCATGTCAAAGTTCTCATTCAACGAGTTTCTTAGTGGAATTAATAACATCCATGTTTGTACCTAGTATAAGGATATCATCACATACAAGCATACAATCACACAGGGCATCCTTGACAAGTTTAGTATAAACACACTTATCGATTCATTAATTCTAAAACCACTAGAAATCATCACATGATCAAATTTTTCATGCCCTTTGTTTAGGTACTTGTTTCAATCCATACAAAGATTTAACCGGTTTACACACTTTTTTTCACAACCTTTAACTACAAAGCCCTCGAAGTTGTTCCATATAAATTTCTTCATCTAACTCACCATTAAGAAACGCTTTGTCTTTACATCCATTTGATGTATCTCTAAATTATGGACAAAAGCTATAGCAATTAACATCCTAATGGAGCTAATTCTACTCACTGGTGAATAGGTGTCAAAGAAATCTATACCTTCTATCTCATCTGTAGCCTTTAGCTACCCGGCCTAGCCTTGTATTTTTCAATAGTTCCATCTATCTTCGTTTTTTTGAAAATCCATTTACAACCTATGGCCTTACACCCTGGAGGTAAATCTACAAGTTCAAAAGTACCGTTTTCTCGAATGGAATCCATTTCACTAATGGAAGCTTCTTTCCACCACGGAGCTTGGACAAGTCATGGCTTCTCTATAAGTCGAGGATCGGACTAAATTAGGTATGTAAATGCAACCAGGATAGGTTTTCTCAGTTCTAACCCTTTTACCTCTTCTAGGTTCCACTTCTGGTTCATCTTCCTCTAAAGGTAATAATTGACTAGTTGAAGGAACATCTAGGGGATCATCTAAACATCTCTTTCGAGAATCACGTTTCAAAGGAAAAATAGTTTCAAAAAACTCAGCATCCCTAGACTCCATGATAGTATTCAACCCTATGTCAGAAATTTCTGAACTCACAACCATAAACCTATGAGCACTAGAATGCTCAGGATACCCTGTAAAAACACAATCAACGGTTTTGGGTCCTATCTTATTTTTCTTAGGAGGAGGGATGCCCACCTTTGCCAAGCACCCCCACACTTTGAAGTAATCATAAGATGGTTGTCTTCCTTTCCATAACTCATATGGAGTTTTATGTGATCCTTTAAAGGGTACTCTGTTCAGGATGTAATTTGCGGAGAGGATAGCCTCCCCCCCACAAATTCGAAGGTAATCCTGAACTAATCAACATGGCATTCATCATATCCTTAAGGGTACGATTCTTACGTTCAGCTACACCATTGGATTGAGGTGAATAAGGGGCTGTAGTCTCATGTATTATGCCATGTTCTTCACAAAATATCCACGGAATTTCATACTCACCACCACGGTCAGACCTAATAGTTTTAATGGTAGTATTCAAATGGTTTTCGACTTCACTTTTATATATCTTAAAGGCTTCTAAGGCATCATCCTTCCCTCTAAGTAAGTAAACATGGCAGTACTTCGTACAATCATCTATAAAAGTAATAAACCATTTCTCACCACCTCTTGTTTGAACTGACTTCATATCAACTAGGTCCGAGTGGATTAAGTCTAAGGGTTTAGAGTTTCTCTGGACATTCTTATTGAATGATTTCTTAGCATGCTTAGATTCTACGCAAATCTCACACTTATGATTTTTATCTAAAGTGAATTTGGGTATGCGACTACGCTAGCTAATTTATGCATTGATTTATAGTTTACATGACCAAGTCTACCATGCCAAACGTTCAATGACACACACATGTAAGCAGAAGAATTATTCAATTTCAATTCAGACAGGTTACATTAAGTTTATATAGACCCCAGGTCTTATAACCCTTACCCACATAATCATTGCCCTTAGTTACTATAAGTTTTCCGGACTCAATTGTAACTTTAAAACCCTTATCATCTAAAACAGAACAAGAAACAAGATTCTTGGCGATGTCTGAACATGAAGAACTTCATTCAATGTGAGAGTCTTTCCGGATGTGAGCTTCGGACCGACCTTTCCTTTTCCCGCAACCTCCGATGCGGATGAGTTACCCATGTAGAGTTTCTCGCCTTACCCTACCCTCTCGGTAGGAGGTGAACAGTCTCTGTTCCCACAAACATGCTTGGTAGCTCCGAGTCTACCCACCAATCCATCACATTGGTCACCAGATTAACTTCAGGACACCCACAGAAAACTCGTCTTTGCTTTTCTCAACCAAGTTAGCATTATTCTTCTTATCCTTACGTTGTCTACAAAGTGAACGCCATATGACCAAGTATTTCCACACACCCAACAAGGACCCTTAATTTTAATAATGCTAGATTCTGGTTTCACGAAACGTACCTTTCTTATTAGGTTCATGCTTCGAGTTGCGATTGTTGTTGTCACCTTTTCCAAGCTTTGGATGGCTTATGTTCTAGACATATGAGCTTTGTTAGACATGTCCCTTGCGGATGACACGTTCTTGTCTTTGGTGCACAATATCTCTTCCACTTGAATCTTCTTTCCCAATTCAACCATGTTGATCTCGCTTCAGGTTTCATGCCTCGGCTTTTTCTTGTACTCAGACCAAGAAGATGGTAACTTCTCAATCACCGAGACACTTGAAAAGTCTCATCAATAACCATACCTTCAGACAAGAATCAGTTAATGATTTGTTGAAGTTCGAGGAATTGATCAACAACAGACTTATCATTCGTCATCTTGAACTCCATAAACTTTGCCACCGTAAATTTCTTGCTTCCTGCAAATCTCGACTTGGTACTTTGCTTCTAACGCAGTCCACAACTCATAAGCAGTTAAGCTATCTTTAGCATTGTAAAAATCATACATCGCATCTTCCAAACCATTCATGATATGATTTTTAGACAGAAAATTATACCTCGTATTCATATTGACCTCCTCCTCAGTCAAATTTTCAACATTGTACAAGTCATCACCTGGAACCGCACATAGTCCGACTCATGATGGCTCGAGATAAAACAAAGATCTTGGATTGCCATCTCTTGAAATGCTTTCCGTTAAACTTTTGTGGTCTTTCTACATCGTTGTTTCCCATTGCTACAAGGAATACTAATGTGTTAAGATTGTTGGAATCTTGCAACAATGAACATCACGTTAGATGTATCGAAAATAATATGTAAAGAACTAATGCGAAACAACTCTACCGAAATAACTTGACGAAGGCGTAATCACGAGTTCAACAAGTTGTCCTTAACACATTAGTTCGCGGGTATACTCGAGTTGAGTAATGCTAAACCCTCACGGCGAAGATGTGTCCGAGGATAAGATTGCCCGATATAACTTGAGTTAGCACAACGCAAGTTACCCTCTCTTCGAACTCAGCAACAGGGATGGAGGTAAAAACGTATGGAGAAAACCCTAGAATAAAAGAAGAATTTTTCCGTATTTTGAAAACAGAATTTCGAGTTGTATTTAAAGGAGAAGATACTTGCAAATCAAGTTAGGTTTTGGTTTTTTTAAAAACTAGTAAAACACCTAAAAGGAATTTACCCATAAATAAACTCAAGATTGGGGTATACCCAAACTAATTGGGGTATACCCAATGAGAGGTGAGGACATGGTGTGTCATTATTAAAAAGTGTGATTTTACTTTAATACCCTTGAACTAATTAAATTTTCAAAATAAACTCATTTCTTAATTTCATTAACCCTAAAATTAAAAAACTAACCAACTCTTAATCTTCTCTTCTTCTTCATCTTCATCTTCCATCAACCAAAGCCATATAAAAATCTTCAACTTTGATTTTTCAAAAAAATTATTGACTCTAACAAATGAAAAGAAGACTATAAATGATGTTTAAACTCAAACCCATCATTGTGTTGTGTGATTTGATTGTTATATTAGGTTAGAAATCGAAAATTATGATTTCTGTGTTTTTGGCCTAAGCAAGGTCGTAGCATGCATATCTTGCCGCTTTTCATAATGACCATGGCGGCATCAGTAAATTTTTCAGCAGCAGGCGGGTATTTTTGAATACCTTCTTAAAAATACAGCCCAGGAAGGGTATTTTTGAATACCTTGCCGGCCAAAAACAAATAAGGGTATTTTTGAATACCTTGCCGGCCAATAAATTTTATGTCATCTCCTCAGTATGTCAAAAAACAAAAGTCGGCAAAGGTCGACGATGAAGATCATCTTAAAAACTTCGCTGGCAAGATGATCTTCATTAGTCGACCTTGCCGATTTTCATACTTTCGAACTGAAAGTGTTGATTTATTCTTTGATTTTGAGTATGATTTCATATAAAGATTCACAATCCCCTTTTTAGAAGTATTTCGGATTGTGTGCTTCATTTTCGTTGCAAGAGTTCTCAAAAAAAAAAAAATCATCAAAAATCATCCCACAAAAGTTCAATCAAAACAAAATTTCATAACTTAAAATTCATAAGTTTTAATCTATTCAATCAATTTAAACTTAATTAATTAATCTAATCAAAATTTTAGGGTTAATTAAACGAGGGCAATTTTGCCATTTTGAAAATATTTGGTTAAGGGGTGACCTCTTTTACTTCAAAATGACCATATTTTGTCTCATTGGGTATACCCCAATTAGTTTGGGTATACCCCAATCTCGCCAGGTAAATAAAACTCTAAAAATATTTTAGGAATTAATTTTTTAAAGAAAAACTCGCCCAAAAAATAAATCCGAGTAGAAGAGGAACTTGGTGCATGGCATACGCATATCGCATGGGTCAAAATTTGTATTTTTGCCCACCCGCTCCACCCACAATGTTGTTTTACAACATATCCATAAGCATATGGCTATATAGTGGAGCTCCTTCTCTATTATACCCAATGTGGGACTAAAGAGAGATTCATTCACTCATAAAATGAGCAAGTATCCTTGAACCCATAGGTCACTAGATCAAACCACACCAAGACCAAAATATTTTTATTAAAACTCATTTTTCTCCAACATATATATCACAGAACACAAATTATACCTCATTTTACCCTGCATCAGCAACTGAATTTATCACACCAAATTTCCATAAATACCAAATTTTTGCACCAGGCACTGATGGAGCTAACTCTGTGTCTCCCTTCTTCATCAGGACTTGGTACAAATACTTGTTTTACCAGGCTGCAATGCAAAAAGAACCACAGTTGGTGAATTTTTACAGAACCAAGATAATTTGATATGCTACGTTTTGTAAAAAAAATAGAACATTAGCACCTAGTCAAATTATCTTCTTGTTGTTAAAATTAATGGAAAGGGAGAACAGAGAGTAGTTTATCAATAGGAATCCAAGAATGCGTGCACAAATTTATGGCCGAAAATTGTCCCAGTATTAGATATGGAGCACACCTCGGAGATGCAGAGCCAGGTCCATCAGTGCCTGCTGCAGATTTGTTCAACTGAACTGAAATTTATTTTCATGTCCTCTCATTGCTACCGCTGACTTATAGATCCTTGGAAGCTTAAATTTGAACTGCCTCTGGATGACAATCCTGCTTATCGAAAACATCCAGTGCATGAGAATTACACATTCATCTCCAGATTACGCAGTAAGATTTATAATTTAATAGGTTTAAAAAGCCATAGTAACAATAAGGATACCAAGAAGAAGAAGTTGAACAAACCTTTAAACCAGGAGCACGATTTAGGATCTTACAAAAATTTATGAGTCTCCAAGGACCTTCATAATATTCCTCTTGAATAAGTTTATGTTCTAAATCTAGTGGTTTCCGTGTGTTATCAAGTGTTTTTCTTTTAAAATCTGCAAAGTGAAAAAGAAAAAGAAGATAAACAGCTTGGGTAAGTATACACAAGGAAAACATAGAGCAGTTAGAGTCTTTGATAAAATCAACTTTTTCTCAAATACTGCTTACATTACAAATTGAGATAACTATATATGAATTGCCATTCTGAGAATCAAAATTTGGAAATGAAACAATTTCTGTGTATCAAAATCACGTTTACTGAGTTGATGAAGTGGTCGTTGAACCTTATCCAAGTAATACCGCTCAGCAAAAGAGAACCTGGATCTGAGAGCAAAGAACCAAATAGATGTTCAGGCACACCCTCCTTCTATGTGGTCTAATGTGGATTCCTTTTTGCATACAAACCCATAACTCGAAAAAGTTGTTACGCCCATTTTTGGGATAGACAAAATTTGGACAAGTCGAAAGATTGATTTTGAGTGGAAATATCATAATGTTGTTGAGGTCGTCTTTGTGTTATTCATCATCATTCCACCAGAATCCCATTCCCATACAACAAAACAATTACTCCATCTTGAATCCATCACTGCCTTAGTCTGTGTCTTCGCACTTACTGATTACTAGGGTTTTGATTTTGGGGAAAATGTTGTGATACAAACACGAACCATAACAGAAAATAAAAAAGAGACTTAGGGTATTGATTTGGATTGAGCAGCAAAATTTGATATTTTCAGATAGAGTTTTGAGCAGCAAAATGGGATCTCAAATTGAGTCTAAGACTAGGGTTTTACAAACTCTGTTCAGTTAAATGACTAAAATGGCCCTTTCAATATCGTAGAATTACTACTATAAAGACTACGAATTTGTAAAGACACCCTCTTTCCTAATCAGGGCACATCCCGGAAGCACATCGTGGCCCATATCCACCTTTCCTTTGAGTGCAAAACCACAATTTGACAGTCTCCTACTAGAACGAAAAAAATTATTGCCCGTTCGAATTCTTTATTCCAGCTTTTGTCTGAAGGTGAGATCATTTCTGGTTGTCCTAAGGGAGCATAGGAGAAATGATGTAGTATAGGAGGTGGGGTTGGGACTGATTCTTGCAGGATTTGGGAAATGGTCGTTTGTTGTTGGAGGTTTAGATTGGTTGTGGAGTTTAGATTGGTTGTAAGGTGAGTGAGCATGGTGTTCCAAACTGCCATGACAATCGGGCAGTGTATGACCATGTGTGCTTGTCCCAGTCCGTAGGATGAAGTTATTTAACAAAAGAATCGTTTCCAAGGATAAACCAAGGAAATCCTAGACTAGATTTGTGTGAGTATACAATGGGATAAATATTTCGCAAGTCCAAGAGATGCATGATGGGTCTATGTAATTGACTCCTGCAGATGCATTAGCCGGCACTTCATTGTGCATTCTAATTTCAGTTTGAACCCAAACACCTAAACAAAAACAGAATTCTCACGTTACAAGTTGTAACTTTGCATTTTTAAATGGTAGCGAGCCACCAATCAACATTTAGGCTCCTCGAAACAATAGTGACAGTAAGCCACCAAAAGAATATGCACCCCCAAGGAAGAAATAGAAAAGAACAAGAAAAGCAAAGACTTAACGCAGCTATATGAACTTCTGAAAAATTTTCGTTTCAACATATTTAACCTTTTCATTTCAATAATATAAATTCAAGACTAAAAGTAGTTGTAGTATTAGATCTAGCCCACCTCGGAGACGCAGAGCCAGGTCCATCAGTGCCTGAGGAGAGACTTGGAAGCTTAAATGTGAACTGCCCCTGGATGAAAATCCTGCATATCGTGAACATAGAGATCATGAGAATTTACACATTCCTCACAAGCTTGCAATGAATCTTTCCGAAATATGTTTTCCGAAATTCTGATTTCTTAGCCACTCTTTTATTGCCTACTAAAATTTTGAGAAAATACGGTATTACTCTTAACATTTTGGTCTCATAATGTTCAATACCAAGAAACCATTCAATTGGGAGACACTTTTGCTAGGATAAATAAAATTGCTTTATTCGCAGCTGGTATAGAAGAAGAACGATTCATACGATGCAATGATACACAAGAAGATCCTCAACAACAAACAATATTTTTCATAATTTAAAAACAAAATATTCTGAACTGAATCAGAAGTAACTATCACCAATCCATTTTAAACATGAACTTGAACACCTCTTTCATAACTAAAACTACAAAAATGCCGCGTATCCATATTATGAAATCTAAGAGAAGAGATAGAACAGACACATTTTTCCCGACCCAACACACCTAATTGTCATCTGTAGTAGTGCAACCACAACAATATCAAACCGACTTGGTCAATATGAAAGTAGGGGTGTCGGCATAAACCTACCTACACATGAATCCACGTATTCAGGGTCTTATTAGTTATCTTCCAAGTTCCAACAAGTTGATACCTTGTCAGTTCCTCCTACTAATTAAAAGTAGGGAAAATTGGGAATATGTCCCTTTTTTACTAATGCGTTTGGGGATCTATCCCATAACGGAAAAAATTAAGAAATCTATCCCATCCGTCTAAAACAACCGTTAAGTGGTCAATATTATGCACGCCTGGGATTACACGTGAAATCAAAGGACTCTTATTGTCCTTCCAATTAGTTTTATCCCAGAGTTTTTTTCGTATCTTTGAAAAAATAATCGATTGATTTATTCAATTTGCAGTTACATAAGATATGGTGTTGGCAGATTTATAATTTTGGGGGTTAGGGTTTTTATGATTTTATTGTTATTATTGTAAAAAAAGTTGAAATTAGGGTATTTTAATGAAATCAGTTTATATTCTTTTTTTTTTTTTGATTGGTGAAATCAGTTTATATTTGTTGATATTGAATGTTATCCTTGTTGATTCAAGAAGATTGCATATTTCAGGTAAGTGTTTCCTGTTGAATATTATATGTGTTGCTTTTTACTTGAATTGACGATGATTGCTTGTCAAATTGATCAATGAGTACTCATTGATTGTGTAGGAATTTATTAATCAAGGATTATCCCTGATAGTATTTTAAAGTCCAAACAATAGATGCACAGGTTTACTAAATTTCTTCCATGATTGTTGTCTTAAATAAAATGGAGAAGAACAGAAGGATGAAGATGAACTAAAGGGTGTATGTGTAACTTTGTTAGAGAATTTGACCAGTCAATGACTGTTATCGATTACTTAACGGTTTTTTTCAGATGGAGAGGATAGATTTCCTAATTTTTTCCGTTATGGGATAGATCCCCAAACGCATTAGTGAAAACGGGACATATTCCCAATTTTCCCTTAAAAGTAAGGATTTATCACATCGCACCTATGTTCTTCACATATCACGTCACATTTATCATGTCAAACTGATACTTAAGGAAATCTATTACATAATGTGGCTCCAAGGAACAAAATGGAAAATCATGGATAAGAACGCTATAAATACATCTGAACAGAGACCCTCCTATTGGCTATTGGTGAATTTATTACCACATAAATTGGTCAACACATAGTCCTAAGTTTCTAACATTTCCCTGTAGCCTAAATCACGTGTATTTGTCTACTGGTTAGGAAGCAGGGAACAGGTGAAATGTTGTTACCTTGAATGGTTATAATGAGGCAGAATATAACGGTGATAATCATGGCATACAAATTACTTTGAACAGCTTTCATCTTCTTATGTGCTCTCATACGTTCGAATCTTGCTCGCTGCAACATCATAAGCACAAAGACTTGATGTGCCGCAAGGATTCTCTATCTCGGACTCTTTAATTATATCTCAAAAATATTTCCCAAGACACTCCCAGTATTTATTCAGCATATGATCTTCAGGTTTTACTTGATCCACTTTCGTGAGCAAAATATTGCATAAGCATTAGCAGCATCTCTATTTCCGTCAACCAAATGGGACCTGTGAAACAAAAAAAAGCATTAAACATGATACGTACTTAGATATCATCAGAATGGTAGTGCAATAAAGTAATAAATTGTTAAGATAATATGTCCTTGTCAAGTGCACATGCTTTAGCAACACAGTGAACAGCAAGCCTGTTTAGCTGCATATAACCCCTCTTTTACTTAAAGGCAGGTAAGACAAGAAATCATGTTCCCACCTAATGTTCAAGATAAAGAAAGTCCGGCAAGGAACATATCCACAAACTACATAACATTGCGGGAATACAACACATTGTTTAATAAAATTGAAACCTAAATCATTTGACTATAATATAATAAAATTGAAGAAGAAGTAGAACAAACCTGTAATTCAGGAGAACGATTTAGGAGCGTACAAAAAATTTACGACTCTCCATGGATTTTTTTCATAATGTTCCTCATGTATGAGTTTATGTTATAAATCTATTGGTTTACATGTGTTATCAGGTGTTTTTCTTTTGAAACCTGAAAGACAAAAGAAAAAAGACAGTTTGGGTAAGTTGGAGGACAAGGAAAATATAGAGCAGATAGAGTCTTTGATTAAATCAACTATTTTTCTTATGAGAAATGATAATAAATACTGCTTACATTACAAATTGAGCTAGATCACTGTGAATTGACATTCTGAGAATCAGGGGTCTAGAAATGAATCAATTTCTGTGGTATTAAAAATCACGTTTACTGAATTCAGGAATTGATCTTGTATCGCTATCTTTTCTCACTTCTTCATCTCCATTTGCGGGATCCATCAAGAAGGCCTAAGTCACACCAGTTGATGAGAACAATCAAATGCAACACCCATTTTATGTTACTGAAGTGAGCGTTGAACCTCATCCAAGTAATACGCTCTCAAAAAGAGAACCAGGAATTGAGAGCCAAGATCCAAAAGATGCTGTAGCACATCGCCTGACAACAAGAAAAAAATGAAAAACATTAGAAATTAAGACTGATATTAAAACCAAAACATGAGCAATTAGAATTTATGGCGCTTACTTTTCAAAAGTTTCCATCCGTCTATGTGGACTCCTCTTTGCATACAATCCCATGATTATGAGAAGTTGTTCTTTCCCATCATTTGGGATACAGGATCTAGAAAATCGACTTAAAAGATTGATTTTGAGAGGAAATATCATAATGTTGTTATATTGTTTCCCCCTTCCATCCACCAGAATCCCATACAATTACAAATCCAGTATTCAGTCTTGAAGAACCACCCATCACTACCTTTTGTGTATATGTCTTCTTGCTCAATACTTAGGGTTTTGATTTGGGGGAAGAAAAAACAGAGAATTAAGAATTCAAACTTAGGGAAAATTGGTCATGGAAGTGAGCCGAAATGGGATCTGGAATTGTTGAAGACGGACTGAGACCGACTGACTAGGGTTTCACAAACTCTAATCTGTCCAGTAAAAGGACTAAATTAGCCCTTTTAATATCGTAAGATTACAATAGCGCACATCCTAGAAGCACATCGTGGTCCATTTAACTACGCATCCACCTTTGGTTCAAGAGAAAAAAACCAAATTTTGACAGTCTCCTGGTAAAAAAATGTGATATCTTTTGCAGCATTGCTAATGCGGTGCCACATTACTTGGGAGGGTACCAAAATCGATAGGAGGTCATCAATTTTATATGAATTTTAGTAACATGCCCGGTGAACCAGTACCCCGGTTAGCAGCCATGTATCGGATTTTGAAAGCTTTCGATAAGATGTCTTGCGATGTTGATTTCTTTTGTCTGAATTTAAGCTCAGGAAAAAAACAGATACACAATGTTGTATAGAGAAGGTTGGGATTGGTTTTTGCAGGATTTGGGAAATGGTAATTTGTTGGTTTTACGAGTTGTTGTTGGAGTTTAGATTGTTTGTAAGGTGAGTGAGCACGGTGTGCCGGACTGCCATTATAACATATCATGCAGTGAATGAGCATGTGCTTGGTTGTTTCCGGTTAAGTATTGCAACGGGGACAAAGTCGGTGTTGGTAAATTTAATGCGTCCAAGAAAAAGCAGAATTTTCGGTGGACATGGTAAGGTCCACGGGAATTTGGTAATCGGTAAGAGGTTTTGGTGGGAGTGGATAGTTTGTTGTATTAGGCATTTGGAACCGGTAGCAATTGTGTATTTTCCAGATTTTCATCAGCAAAGCTTTATGGTGATAACTGCTTTTCTTATCCCTAACCCGCTTCAAATATTGGTTCGCTTGTCCCAGTTCGAAGGATGAAGTTATTTAAAAATAGGAATCATTTCCTTAAAGAAAAATTGCTGATACGAACAAGCAATCAAATACTTTAGTCTTGTCAAATACAAATAGTGTGGTATGGAAAAATACTTCATATGAGGAGATTGTCCACAAATACATATGATATACAACCATGGGATGTAATCTTTATGCTTATTCTGCTAATAAATTTACATTTATCAACTAACTCATTTCTGAAACCATAACAGTCAAATTTAGTTTCTTAAGTATTCACGGTTAACTTGTTCTTTTACGTTTTTGTTGGAGTAAACACTGTCTCAGTCCTAAGCCCAATTTCATAAACCAAGGAAATCTTAAAACTGGATTTGTGTGAGTGTTAGTATACTTTGCAAGTCAAGAGATGCATGATGGATTGTTTATGTAATTGGCTCCTGCAGATACATTAGCCCGCACTTCATTGGGCATTCTGAATTCAGTTTGAACCAAAACATCTAAACAAAAACTGAATTCTCGCATTACAAGTTGTAACTTTGCATTTTTAAATGGTAGCGAGCCACCAATCAACATTTGGGCTCCTCGAATCAATAGTGACAGTAAGCCACCAAAAGAATATGCACCCCCAGGGAAGAAATAGAAAAGAACAACAAAAGCATAGACTTAACGCAGTTCCTGGATCTGTTGCAATTAACAATTGAGCGAGCTCCAGAAACGCCTGCAGTTGAATTAAATGGTAAGTACAAATATGAGTAATGCTAGACTACAGCAACAAGACAAGAACCATTTGATCAGATTCCTATTTCTTTTTTCTTCTACATTTCTTAGTTACAAATATGAGTAATGCTACATGCTACTGCAGTAAAAGTCTCACAATTGCGTTAATTCTCATATCAATCTTCTCAAGGCTTGATTAAATAATCTTAATTCGAACAGGCAGCATTAACAATATTACAAATTACCATAGGTTAAACTGTAAAATTAAGATTAACATTGAGAATCTGAATTAGATCTTTCTATCTACTTTTCGTGTGTATATGAATTAACAAACGTTACTAACCTTATGGAGCTGCGACTGTTGATTATCTTAGTTATTTTGCTCATGTTTCCTTTGCTAACTCTTTTTTTTTTTCTTCAGAATCTCTCTATTACTAGATTACTGCTACAGCAGTGGGAGGCCGACCAAAAAAAAAAAAGGCTTGTGCAGCGATGGTGGTCGACAATTTTTTTTTATCACAGGATGGCTTTATCATAAAAAATAAAATACATTAATCATCTAACAATCAAACTCTTCCTCTTCTCTCTCTTTTCTCTCTCCAAAAGAAGAAAGAAAAAAAACCCAAGCTTAATTTCATTAACCTATTGCTTAGATTTGGTCATTTTGGACCAGATCTGAGCTAGATTTCATTTCTTTTTTTAAGTTTTAGTCGTTAGTTAATCAAATAAAACATGTTTTCTATTTCTTTGGATGTCTTTCGGCATATTTTTTCGCCATTTGGGGCGATTTTTCTTCGTCACTTTGGACGATTGTCTCTTCGCTTTGCGGGCGACTTTTTCAAATCTTCATGGTTCTATCATGGCTTGCTATTCTCGATTCAAAAACATCAATCATTCAACACGGTATCGCTTTGAATCTATTTTCAACATAACAGACTTAGGGCATCCAGGTTCGTTTGGGTATACAAGATTACGGGCAAAGTACTCATTTCTTTCAGGAGCATCTCTTATCAAAGAAGAAGAAAATCAGATTAAATGATCGGGATTGATTCTGGATAATACCATCATTTTTCCCTACTACATAAACAAAAATTGGGTATCTTTACGGTTTATCGCTATTTCTCTTCGAGATATACTTGTAATTTGTATCTTTAATTGTATTAGGGATTTAATTATCTTGTATTTTGATGTTTTTGTTATTTTTGTAAGTGATCATGTAATCAGTATTTTAATTTGAATGAATTGAAATATATTGATTGACCAAAAATTAAAAAAAAAAATACAAAATATTCTAGCACCCTAAAATGTTCATAACCCAAATACATGTAGAAAATAATTGGGTCCATTTCAAAGTATATTGTACTCCGTACATATGAGACGGTGGTGACACCCTATTACATTGTCTACTGGTGTGGTGTTCCTTTCACGTCCACCACGGCACCTAGCAATTTGACACGAAATGCAGACAGACATAACATGTGTCAAAGGGCTGTTATAGTAATTTTATTTTCAATTATAAAACCCTAAAGGAAACACCTCCTAATTAATCTTCAAATCCTAATTATCAGCTCTCTTCGTCTCCTTCTCTATCTGGCTCTTCCCCACCATTGTCGTAAGATAAGAAAGTATCCAACAACTCATAAGGTGTAATGGAGAGAAAGATGAAAAATTAACAGGGCATTAATGGAGAAATTAATGAGTCATCACCGAGTCTTCAACCAATATTGAGTCAGGTCAGTTAGTTGTCTGCATCTCATCTTCTTCATCTGTGTTATGCTACTGGAATTTTTTTTTTTTTTGTTTTATTTTCAATCTCTGCTAATGAAAATTAATCGAATCAGATCAAATAATTCTTCATTTTGGAATATGGGTTTGTTTTAAATGGTTCTGAAAATAACTGTCTGACTCAATTGTATCACCGAGTTGGTAGCGGAGCTAAAAGAAATGAGCTGAAACGGTGGGGGCACGCAAGTTTGGTTGGGTGAAAATAACTATGAACTAACGGATCAAGTCGGCCTGAAATCTCTGTTAGCTTCTATTTACTCTGTTTTTTGTTTTACAGATTTGAATTTCTTCACCTGATTCTCTGCAACTGCAATTCTACAATTCGGATGTTTACTACTGCAATAGATCACGCTACAACTACAAATAAATGGGTTGTAGTATAAAAACTTAAGTTGGATTATATTTATAAAATCAGTGGAGATGTTTTTTCTTTTTTTTGAGTTACTTGAAGAAGAAATTGATCGATCATGATCGATTTATTGGAGATTTCGGAGAAGTGTGAACATGTAACTTCTTTGTTTAACTGTATTTGATTAAAATTTCTTATCAATTTGTTTGATTACCTTAAATCTAATCTCAATTTGTGAATCAAAAATTCAATTTCAATATTTCTGCACATTTGTTGTGACGGACAACTTTGAGTTTTTTTCATCACATAGGGATTCCCTTTGGTCGTCCAATAAAATACAACCTGCTTGGGCATCCATTACGTCTAGCCCCTGTGATGACTTCAATCTTGTTTCACTCCTAGACATGAATTCACTGTTTACAACCGTTTCCAACAAATTAGAAAAAAATAATAGAATCTGCGGATGCTTACCTTTTCAGCCATCACCCTCTTTGCATAAGAACCCAGAAAAATTGTTGTGAGGGAAAATAGTTGGGTGTGAAAGATTGATTTTAAGAGGAAATATCATAATGCTGCTGAGGTTGTCTTTGTGTTCCACCAGAATCCCATTCCCGTACAATTACAAACCAAATAATCCATCTTGAAGAACCCATGATTACTGATTACTTGGGGATTTTGATTTTGATTTTGGTTTTGAAGGGAAAATAAGAAATGAGGTTTAGGGTTTGATTTGGATGGAAGAGAAAAAAAAAAGAGAGAAATAAGGAATTGAATCTCAGGGAAAATTGACGGAGTTTTACATGTACTGAGAGCTGAAATGGGATCTTAAATTGAAGACGGGCTTATTAGGGTTTTTTTAGGAACTCACTTTCTACACTTTCCAATGAAATGACTATGATGACCCTCGTCATATCGTAGAAGTACTAAAAACTCTACAAATTTATATAGGCACTTCCTTTCCAATCAGAGCACATCCTAGAAGCACATCGTAACTGCACCTGCCTTTCCTTGGAGGGCAAAATCCCAAGTCTCAAGGTAAAAAGGGAAGGTTTCGTATCCACTGGCCACTGCTTCAATAAATACCGGCTACCACATTGACAATTCAGATCAAATACTTTCTCTTGTCACAGACAAATCGTGGAGTATGGTTTCCCAAATATTTTTGAAATGGTTAAAATCTAGACTGATTCTAAATGAGTGGCGTAGTTAACTTGGGGTTTTTCCTTTTTATGGGAGTTGAAAGACTCACAAACTAAGTGAGCCTGAGTTGAAACTTTAGAAAGTGTTGTTTACTTTACGGTCAAACTTCAGCCGACATGATAGCTCTCACTTGTTTTTGGATGGAAAATCAAAATCCCAGTAAAAACTTGTAGATTTCTGACATCGTTCTTTTTGTAACTCAATAATAGTAGAAATTTGGAAAGTGGAATGAAAATCAGAGAAATCCAAACCGACGACTTAACTTGACAACAGCAAGGTCCAATCAAGTCATTTCTATCTGAAATATCTGCCTCTAAAAATACATTGTGAAAAAAGAAGTGAGTTAATTGCCACTACTAGCACCAAACTGCACTAAAATGTGTTTGGAAAACAAATGATGTTGATATCAAAGTAAATCAAAATCACCAAGAAGGTGGGGGGTTGATGAGGCAGTTGGAAAATGAATGATTTTAATATTCCATGGGACATGATCTGGCCACCACATTGCCCTGCATAGATGAGTACCAATAAGGAAGAATAGCAACCACAGACAGGGACTGTCTCTCTCAATCTATGTAGTATCTCTTTTAAGAAAAAAAGTAGCCATCTTCCATTAGCACGGTGGTTCTACTCTAAGTTCACTTATGAGCCTGCAACCCTGCTTCTCCCTTCCACATCGGCACCAGATAGTTGTTCTACCTGGCTGCAATGCAAAAAGAATAGCACATTAGCGCCTAGTAGATTTTTCTTTTTTTAGCACCTAATAGATTATCTTCATGTTGTTGAAATCTAATAAGGAAAACAGAAAGTAGTTTATCAATATGAATCCAAGAATGCATGCACAAAATTCAAGCATGTCATCTGCTGGGTTTTATCGAAGGAGAGAAATAAAAGTATGTTTGCTGGGACTTGGAAGTGCAGCGGATATCGTGAACAAAGTTAAAGCTACTCTACTGCTTTGGTGTTCTTATTATAAAATTCCAACTAATCAAGTCTTCCCTGAACTGGAACTCTGTGAAAGGCATTAACCAATTGTATAAACTTCTGAAAATTATTCTTTTCAATATATCCAACCTTTTCATTTCAAAGATAAATAAATTCAAGACAGAAAGTGTTCTAGTATTAGTAGATGTAGCCCACCTCAGAAACGCAAACCCAGGTCCATCAGTTCCTGGAACAGATTTGTTCTTAAAATACATAACCGAGATTAATTTTCCTCCTCTTATTGCTGCCGCTAACTGAGGAGAGCCTTGGAAGCTTTAAATGTGAGCTGCCTCAGAATGACAATCCTGCAAATCCTAAACATTGAGATCATGAGAATTGACACATTCATCTCCAGCTTATAATAAAACTTTCCAAAAGATCGTTGCCAAATTGAGATTTCTTAGCCACTCTTTTTACTGCCTAATAATTTTGAAAAAAAAAAATATGGGGATTATTATAACATTTTGGTCTAACAAGGTTCATTACCAAGAAACCATTCAACTGGGAGACACTGCTTGAATAAATTAAATTTCTTTATTTGTATTTAGCCTGGTATAGAAGACGATCATTTCATACAGATGCAATGATACACGAAGATATCCACAGAATATAAACAGTTTTACAAACAATTTTTTTTTCAGAATTTACAAACAAAATATTCTGAACAACTGATTTGAAATAACCATCAGCGATCCATTTTAATCATGAACTTGAATACCTCTTTCATGTTAGTACGTGATTTAGCAACTGATAACGCATGGTAAGTATTGATTTTAAACTTGCCCAACACAGTGAACAACAAGCCTGGTTAGTTGCATATAACCATGTTCTTTTACTTAAAGGTAGGTATAACAACAAATCATGTTCTCACTCACCTAATGCTCAAGGCAAAAATAGGTCCGGCAAAGAACAGATCCACACACTACAAAACGTTGAGGGAATCCGATATATTGTTTAATCAAAATTAAAACCTAAATCATTGGACTATATAATTCAATAGATTGAAAAAATACCATAGAAACAATGAGGTTAAGAAGAAGAAGTAGAGCAAACCTGTTTCTTAAGAGCATATAAATAATTAAGACTCTCCAAGGATATTCATAATGTTCCTCTTGAACACTAAATCTTTTGAAACCTGTAAAGAGAAAAGAACAAACAAGATAAACAGCTTGGGTAAGTTAAGGACAAGGAAAATAGAAATATTGCAGAAAGAGTCTTAACAATTGTGTTGATTCTCATATCTATCTTCCTAATGCCTGATTAAATCAACTAAAAATTGTTTATATTACATATTGAGATCACTATGAATTGAATCAATATCTCTGGTACCGAAATCACGTCTATCAAATTCAGGAACTGATTTTTTGTCACTTCTTCATCTCCATTTGCTGGATCCAGCAAGAAGGCCTAACTCAAATGCAAATCCCATTTTATGTTGATGCAGTGGGCGTTGAACCTCATCCAACTAATACCTCTCAGCAAAAAAAAGGATAACCAGGAATTGAGAACAACTAAGCAATTAGAAGTTCAGGCATACCCCCTGATATTAAGAAAAAAAGAAAAAACATTAGAAATTAAGCCTGGAATTAAAACAAAAACATGAGCAATTAGAATTTATTGACGGTTACTTTTACAGAGTTTCCATCCGTCTATGTGGACTCCTCTTTGATACAAACGTATGACTCTAAGAAGTTGTTGGGATAGAAGATCAAGGAAAATGGAAAGGTTAATTTTGAGAGGAAATATCATAATGTTGTTATATTGTTTCCCCCTTCCATCCACCGGAATCCCATACAATTACAAATCCAGTATTCCGTCTTGAAGAACCCATCACTACCTTTTGTGCATGTCTTCTTACTCAATACTTAGGGTTTTGATTTTGGGGAAGATGAACCAAAAAAAAAACAAAAACAGAGAAATAGTGTATTGATTTTGGAGGAGAAAAAAGAAAAGGATTAGGAATTCAAAAAGAAAAATTGGGCATGAATTTGGTTGCAAAATTTGATATTCTCGTTATGAGAGATTTGGAGCCGAAATTGGATCTGAAATTGTTGATGAAGGACTGGGACTGATTGACTAGGGTTTTACGAACTCACTATCTAATCTGTTCAGTTAAATGACTACGATAGCCCTTTTAATATGGTAGAATTACTACTATAAACACTACGAATTTATAAAAACACACTATTTTCTAGTCAGCGCACATCCTAGAGGCACATCGTCGTGGTCCATTGAACTGCATATCCACCTTCCTTCGAGGGCAAAAACCATATCTTGACAGTCTCTTGTAAAAAAGAGGGTTTTACCAATTCACCACCTATGGTTTACCTAAATGCCACCCACTACTCAGTTTCCTTTTAATTATGAACCAAAATTCATAGAAGGTCCACTATATTCAGAGGGTACTAAAATTCATAGAAGGTCCGGGCGGAGCCAGTGTATAGTAAGGGTGTGCAATTGCACACCTTGCCCAACTTTATCCAAAGCCCAAAATTCTTGATATGTTAGGTTTTTCAGTCCATTTTATCATATTTGCACCCCTAAAATATTTTTGCCCCCCCTTAGTTAGATCTCTGGCTTTGCCCCTGACTGTATTATATCGATATTGGTAAATTCGTACGCCTATTAGCAGCCATATTTGGCCGTTAGAATTTTTAAAGCTTTTGATAACATGTCTTCCGGCGTTGATTGCTTCTGTCTGAAAGTGAGCTCATTTCTGGCTTTCCAGAGGGATCATGGGAGAAAACAAAATGTCGTAGTAGAGGAGGTTGGTATTGATTTTCGCAAGGAATTTTGTTGGCTTATGGTGATTGACTTGTTGCTGGAGTTTAGATTGGTTGTAAGGTGAGTAAGCATAGTGTTCCAGACTTCCAGTGCAATCGGGCAATGAATGAGCCTATGCGGCTGTTTCCAATTCAGTATTGCAACGGGGACAAAGGTCGTTTTGGTAAGGTTCATGCGTCTGAGTATAGAGTTGACTTCCTCACTTGTTAAAGGTCGTTTTGGTAAGGTCGTCTGAGTATGCGTCTGATATCCACTTCCTCCGAAGAAAATTAAGTTCAAACACTGTGTTATCGCAGACATATGTGTTGTATAAAAACTATTCTGAATCCATAACACCCATTTTGATTTTATTTATGTTCATAAATTACTCACCTATGATTATTGCAAGCTCTACAAACTCGATCCTTCTTTAATGCTATTAGACTCACAAAGTGATCTTGATTTAAAAGTGCTAAAAACATTTAAGATCACACTTTGTCCGACAAGATATCTCACTTGTGTAGATTTCTGAAATCTTTCTTTTTTGAACTACAACTAAACCACCACCACCGACAACTTAACATGACGACCCAATATACTCCAAATTAAGTCATTTCCAATTGAAATATCTTCCTCTTAGGAAGACATACATCGAAGTAACAAAAAACACAGTGCACTAAACTGTGTCATCAAAGTAAATCATGAGTTAAACTCTGATTTGTCACCAAGAAGGTGATGGATACATTGATGAGGAAGTTTGAAATAATATTACAGGGACATGATTTGGCCCCAACATATATGAGTACCAATAAGGAAGAAAAACAACCACTGATCTCTAGATTGTGAAACTCTGCTTCTACCTACCTCATCAGCACCTGGTCCAGATACCTGTTCTACCAGGCTGCAATGCAAAAAGGATAGCACACTAGCACCTTATCTTCCTATTGTTGAAAATTGATACGGAAACAGAAGCTAGTTTATCAATACGAATGCAAGAATGGATGCACAAAAGTGTTTATCAATACGAATGCAAATATGGATGCACAAAATTCAAGCATTGGAGTTCTTCTTTGAAGGAGAGAAATAAAAGTATGTTTGGCTGGAGACTTGGAAGCCGAGGTGAGATCGTAAAAAAATGTTAAAGATACTCTACTGCTTTAGAATTCTTCTTTGAAAATTCCAACTAATCAAGTTTTCATGAGTTGAAATTCTGTAGGGAGGCATTAAGCTAGTTATATGAACTTCTAAAAAAATTTCTTTTCAACATATTTAACCTTTTCATTTCAAAAATATAAATTCAAGACTAAAAGTAGTTGTAGTATTAGATGTAGCCCACCTCAGAGACACAGAGCCAGGTCCATCAGTGCCTGAGGAGATACTTGGAAGCTTAAATGTGAACTGCTCCTGGATGAAAATCCTGCATATTGTGAACATAGAGATCATGAGAATTTACACATTCCTCTCAAGCTTGCAATGAATCTTTCCGAAATATGTTTGCCAAAATTCTGATTTCATAGCCACTCTTTTACTGCCTACTAAAATTTTGAGAAAATACGGTATTACTCTAACATTTTGGTCTCATAAGGTTCAATACCAAGAAACCATTCAATTGGGAGACACTGCTGGGATACATAAAATTGCTTTATTCGCAGCCTGGTATAGAAGAAGAATGTTTCATACGATGCAATGATACACAAGAAGATCCTCAACAACAAACAATTTTTTTCATAATTTAAAAACAAAATATTCTGAACTGAATCAGAAATAACTATCAGCAATTCATTTTAAACATGAACTTGAACACCTCTTTCATAACTAAAACTACAAAAATGTCGTGTATCCATATTATGAAATCTAAGAGAAGAGATAGAACAAACACATTTTTCCTGCCCCAACACACCTAATTGTCATCTGTAGTAGTGCAACCACAACAATATCAAACCGACTTGGTCAATATGAAAGTAGGGGTGTCGTCATAAACCTACTTACACATGGATCCACGTATTCAGGGTCTTATTAGTTATCTTCCAAGTTCCAACAAGTTGATTCCTTATCAGCTCCTCCTACTAATTAAAATTGAGGATTTATCACATCGCACCTATGTTCTTCACATATCATGTCAAACTGATACGCAAGTAAATCTATTATATAATGTGGCTCCAAGGAACAAAAAGGAAAATGATGGATAAGAACGCTATAAATACATCTGAACAGAGACCCTCCTATTGGCTATTGGTGAATTTATTACCACATAATTTGGTCAACACATAGTCCTAATTTTCTAACATTTCCCTGTAACCTAAATCACGTGTATCTGTCTACTGATTACGAAGCAGGGAACATGTGAAATGTTGTTACCTTGAATGGTTATAATGAGGTAGAATATAACAGTGATGATCATGGCATACAAATTACTATTAGATGATGCGGATTTTGCAGCTTTCATCTTCTTATGTGCTCACATACGTTCGATTCTTTCTAGCTGTAACATCGTAAGTACAGAGATTTGATGTACCATAAAGATTCTCTTATACGTTCGATTCTTTCTACCATAAAGATTAGATGATGCAGATTTTGCAGCTTTCATCTTCATATGTGCTCTCATACGTTCGATTCTTTCTCGCTGTAACATCGTGAGCACAGAGATTTGATGTACCATAAAGATTCTCTGTCTTGGACTCTTCAAGACTCTTTCCAAAGACACTCCCAGTATTTATTCAGCATATGATCTTCAGGTTTTACTTGATCCACTTTCGTGTGCAAAACATTGCATAAGCATTATAGCAGCATCTCTATTTCCGTCAACCAAATGGGACCTGTGAAACAAAAAAAGCATTGAAACATGATACGGACTTAGATATAATGTCCTCGTGAAGTGCACATGCTTTAGCAAGTGATAACGCATGGTAGAGATCTTAAACTAGCACAAAACAGTGAACAACAAGCCTATTAGCTGAATATAACCACCATATCATGTTCCCTAAATACAAGATATCATGTTCCCACCTAATGCTCAAGATAAAAGAAGTTCGGCAAGGAACAGATCCCACACAGTACAGAACATTGCGGGAATCCAACATATTGTTTAATAAAATTAAAACCTAAATCATTGGACTATAATTCAACAGATTAAAAACAAAAATCGTAGAAAGAATGAGGTTAAGAAGAGCACATCTGTTTCTCAGGAGCACATAAATAATTAAGACTCTCCAAGGATTCTAAATCTAGTGGTTTCCATGTGTTATCAGGTGTTCTTCTTTTGAAACCTGCAAAGAGAAAAGAGAAAAAGAAGATTTACATCTTGGGTAAGTTATGACAAGGAAAATAGAAATGAAATATTGCAGTACATTACAAATTGTGTTGATTCTCACATCTATCTTCCTAACGACTAGACTAAATCAACTTTAAATGGCTTACATTACAAATTGAAACAATTTCTCTGGTATCGAAATCACGTCTATCTATCGAATTCAGAAAATGATCTTTTGTCACGTCTTCATCTCCATTTGCTGGATCCAGCAAGAAGGCATACCCTCTGACATCAAGAAAAAATGAAAAACATAAGAAATTAACCCTGAAATTAGAACCAAAACATGAGCAATTAGAATTTATGGACGCTTACCTTTAAACAATCATCCTCCTTCCATTTGGACTCCTCTTTGCATTCTATAACATAATTTTTTAGAGGAATATCATAATGCTGCTATTCATCATCATTCCACCAGAATCCCACACAACAAAACCATTACTCCATCTTGAATTCATCCCTATCTTTAAACCATTACTTAGGGTTTTGATTTGGTGGAAGATTAAAAAAGAAAGAAAATTAGGGCATTGATTTGGATCGAGCAGTGATATTCTCAGATTTCGATAGAGCCGAAATGGGATCTGAAATTGACGAAGACGGTCTAAGTCTGACTGACTAGGGTTTTACAAACTCATAAATGACTTATATGGCCCTTTCAATATCGTAGAATTACTACTATGAGGACTACAAATTTTAAAGACACCATCTTTTACAATCAGGGCACATCCCGGAAGCACATCCTGGCCCATTGAACGGCATATTTATGTGCACACTCCTCAAAGAGTGTATATTTGACCCATATTTATCTTTTTGATTGGTCGATTAGTTAGTTGTTGGGCCCATTACCCTCCATGTTTAGAATCATGACCCTCGTTACATAACTCCCCAACTAAATGTAATCAACGGTGGAAATTAAAATGTTACGTGCACACTCACCAAGGAGTGTGCACAAAATTGGACTCGTATCCACCTTTGCCCATTCGAATTCTTTATGTTGTTTTGGATAAGATGTCTTCCGGCTTTTGTCTGAAGGTGAGATCATTTCTGGTCTTCCCGAGGGAGCATAGGAGAAAACAGAATAATGTAGCAGAGGAGGTTGGGTTGGGACTGATTCTTGCAGGATTTGGGAAATGGTCTTTTGTTGGTTTATGGTGATTGAGGAGTTGTTCTTGGAGGATGAAGTTATTTAACAAAATATTGGTTTGCTTGTCCCGGTCCGTAGGATGAAGTTATTTAACAAAAAAATCGTGTGTTATGGAAAAAAAGCAACTTCGTATGAGGAGATTGTCCACAAATAAATACATATGATTTACAACCATGGCATATCATCTTTATGCTCATTCTGCTAATAAATCTGCATTTATCAACTAACTCAATTCTGAATGCATAACACTCAAATTTAGTTTCTTAAGTATTCACGGGAGTTTCTCAAGTATTTTATAAAAGGTTAAAATTCAGATTGATATTCTAAAGGAGGGGCATGGTTTTTATTTTATTTTTGATCGGTAAAGGAGGGGCATGGTTAGCTTGGCTTTTTGCCTTTTTGTTGGAGTACACACTAGTGAAAACTATCTCATTACTAAGCCGACTTTGATTAGAAAATACTACTCCCTTCGTTCCCTTAGAAAGTACCAGCTAATGAGCTTAAAATACTCCAAGATAATAGAAGTACCATTTCCACATCCTACCAAATTTTAAAGTAAGAAGTTCTGGTTGGAATGACCATCATTATTTACTACCATACTATGAAGTAAAGAATAGTGACTTTCTGATCTATGAGATGTTTACAGCTAGAAAATCAAACCATCTCTAATACCATTGAATCTAAAAGACTTAGATACCAATATATTGATTAATAAAAGTAGAACCAAACTAAACTTCAATAGATTGAAAACCCCATAGAAACAATGAGGATAAGAAGAAGAACAAGTAGAACAACCTTTAATCTAGGAGCACGATTTAGGAGCTAAATTTAGTGGTTTCTATGTGCTTTTATTTTGAAACCTACAAAAAGGAAAAGAAAAAAAATAAGAAAAGCTTGAGTAAGTTGGGGTACGAGGAAATCATAGATCTAACCTGTTCCAGAATTATTGCAGTAAGAGTCGGGGTTAATAACATTGCTTGCGTTGCAAATTGAGATCACCATAAATTGATATTATGAGAATGAGGGTTTGGATATGAAACAATTTGTGTGGTATCAAAATCACGTCTATTGAATTCAGGAACCGATCTTGGATCGACATCTTCACTCACTTCTTCATCTCCATTTGCTGGATCAACCACCAAGGTTTAAAGTTTATCTCAGTTGATGAGATGAATCTAAATCCTACACAAAGAAAAAAACGAATAAAATATTATTTTTATTATTTCAGGTGAAGCAACTAATTAAGAACAACTAATGTTGTTATTTATTGACGCTTCAGACATCAACCATGAAACGACGCTTCACGCTTCAACATACGCATCGCTTCTTAAAAATGAAAAACTCTTCACGCTTCGCTTCACGCTTTCAATACCTTGCATACAATAACATGAAATGATTGTGCTTTTTTAATGGCATGCATCAACCGTCATTGTATTTCACATATAATAACCGTGATATTTAAATAACATGTTCTGTACGTGATTTTAAATCACAAACTTTATTCGTTGTACTTAATAACATTCTCAATTTGTCATTTATAGAGAGTCACACCAAATAAATAACGGTTCGAATAACAGGTGAAAATCGTTGTAAATCATGTTTTATAACAGGTTTCATCTGTTATTTATAGCCCCTTCTGGACTAGTGATTGTTATCGCGGACTGAGGATAGCCTTGGAAGCCTAACTTTGAACTGCATCTGGATGACAATCCTGCAAATCGTAAACATCAAGATCATGAAAATTTACACACTCCTCTCCATCTTACAATGAAACTAGCAAAAATATCGTTGCCAAAATTGAGATTTATCAGCCACTCTTTTACTGCCTTATAATTTTGAGGAAACACGGGGTATTCTACATTCTGGTCTAACAAGGTTCATTACCAAAAAACCATTCAATTTGTGAACACTGATTGGATATATTAAATTGCTTTATTTTTATTTAGCCTCGTATAGAAAACCAACATTTCATACAGATGCAATGATATACGAAGATATCCACAGTGTATAAACACAATTACAAACAAAAAAAATTCTTATTAACAAACAAAATATTCTGAGCTAGATTTGAAATAACCACCAACGATCCATTTTAAAAATTAACATGAATACCTCTTTCTGGTTAATCGAGAAAATGTTGCATAACTTGTTATGCAGTCGAGGAAATGGATGCATAATGCATTCTGACATCTTTTTTATTAGCTGTGAAATTGAAAATTGTTGCATAATCTTTTATGCATCGAGAAAATGGATATATAACCCGTTATGCATCTGAAAATATGACTGCATAATGCATTAGTTTTTTTATATACGCACTAAAATCAACCAAAACGTTGACTACGAGAAAATGGTACCAACTTATATGATGATGGTGTTTTCTTTTCCTGATGGTGTTTTTCTTTTGCTTTTGGATATGAGTTGCACGCTGTCAGACTACCTAATATATCAAAAGAGTAGGCATATATGTATAAATGTCAGACAACAAAAACTTTAACACACTAGAGCTGGTACTTTCTAAGGGAGGGATGGTGAGGAACCTAGGTCGATTAACATAATTGAGCCAAATTAGTAGTTGTGGCTTCAAATCAAAGACTACAACAATTACTTTTTTCTAATACTGCTGATGAAGAGCTGACAATACGAAATCAGAAAGAAAAAAGAATGAAAAACTTATCAGGTTGATTGTTCAGCTAATGATCTTAAAATACTCCAAGATAATAGAAGGACCGTTTCCACATCCTACCAAATTCTGAAGTCAGAAGTGCTGGTTGGAATGACCATCACATCATAGGCATGACCATCATTATTTACTACCATACTATGAAGTAAAGAATAGTGATTTTCTGATCTATGAGATGTTTACAGCTAGAAAATCAAACCATCTCTAATACCATTGAATCTAAAAGACTTAGATACCAACATATTGATTAATAAAAGTAGAACCAAACTAAACTTCAATAGATTGAAAACCCCATAGAAACAATGAGGATAAGAAGAAGAACAAGTAGAACAACCTTTAATCTAGGAGCACGATTTAGGAGCTAAATTTAGTGGTTTCTATGTGCTTTTATTTTGAAACCTACAAAAAGGAAAAGAAAAAAAATAAGAAAAGCTTGAGTAAGTTGGGGTACGAGGAAATCATAGATCTAACCTGTTCCAGAATTATTGCAGTAAGAGTCTCTAATTAAATCAACTTATTAATTCTAATGGGAAGTTTTGATAACATTGCTTACCTTACCAAATACCAATTGAGATCACCATAAATTGACATTCTCAGAATCAGGCTTTGTTGTGTGGTATCAAAATCACGTCTATTGAATTCAGGATCTTGTATCGATATCTTCACTCACTTCTTCATCTTCATTTGCTGGATCAACCATGAAGGTTTAAAGACCATCTCAAGTGATGATGCCAATCTAGATCCTGCACAAAGAAAAATCAAATAAAAAATTCTAATTTGTCAAATTGTTTCAGGTGAAGCAAGTAAGACTAATTGATGTGCAGGCTAATAATAAGTAATATCCATACTGACCAGCACTATCCAGCAGATTCTCTGCTGTTGTAAGATCATTACCCACAATTGTTGTTGTGGGCTTCTCAACGACATTGAACCGAATCATCCATAAGATACCTGACTTAGTTTTGAGAGGAAATATCATCATGCTGCTGCAATTGTAATCTTCATTCCACCGAATCCCATACAATTACAAAACCATCAATACTCCATCTTGAAGAATCCATCACTACCTTCTCACTGATTACTTGGGATTTTGATTTTAAAGGAAAAATAAGAAATCAGAACATAGATATAGATATTGTTCCCATTTGATTAGAATTTATTGTCCTTTCATAGATGTAGCTGCAAATTTGATTAGGATTCAGGAATGAAATGTATAGAGATGAGAGCCGAAAGGGGATCTGAAATTGAAGACGGTTTTACTAGGGTTTTTTAAGAACTCGTTTTCATTTTAAAGTACTAGTAAGGCCACATGTGCGATGCACATGCTTGAATTTGATTTTTTTTAACAACACCAAATTTGATAATAATGGAAAAAAAAAATCTTAAAATAAAAATTTAATATCCTTGTTTGTACTCATTACGTAGATAATTTAAAGATCTTTCCAAATATATTAATTTTGCAAAAATCCGATGTGTATTTTTAAAGATATCTAAGTTTTATTTTTTTTGATCTATTTTTAAAACAATGGCATTCCTGTAAATATACAAATATTAACTAAAAGCTTAGTTAATGGGGGTATTATTGTCATGTGAAAAGGCTTCACCAAAATAAGGCTTCACCAAACAATTACCTCTTTTCTTTATATTAGTATAAGATGTACACCTTTCCAATGAAATGACTAAGATTACCCTTGTCATATTATAAAATTACTATAAACTCTATGATTTTATAAAGGCACTTTCTTTTCCGATAAGAGCACATGGTACTCCATTTAACTGCATCCACCTTTCCTTTGATGTCAAAAAACGCAATTTTACTTTGATAGTTGCCTAGTCTCATAACATCCACCTTTCCTTTGAGGTGAAAAACGCAGGTTGCATATCCACTCCCACAAGTGACAATTCGTGTGGTATGGAAAAACAATTCTGAATCCATTTTGATTTTATTTATGTTGATAAATTACTCATTTTATGAATATTGTTATAAGACTACAAATTGGATCCTTCTTTGAGAGGAAATATCATCATGCTGCAAAGGTTGTAATCTTCATTCCACAAGAATCCCATACAATTACAAAACCATCAATACTCCATCTTGAAGAATCCATCACCACCTTCTCACTGATTACTTGGGATTTTGATTTTAAAGGAAAAATAAGAAATGAGAACATAGATGTAGAAATGGTTCTCATTTGATTAGAATTCATATCCCTTTATAGATGTAGCTGCAAATTTGATTAGGATTCAGGAATGGCATGTATAGTGATGAGAGCCGAAATGCGATCTGGAATTGAAGACGGTTTTACTAGGGTTTTTTAAGAACTCATTTTCATTTTATAGTATATACACCGAAATGACTAAGATTACCCTTGTAATATCATAGAATTACTATAAACTCTACGATTTTATAAAGGCACTTTCTTTTCCGATAGGAGCACATGCTAGGCCATTTAACTGCATCCACCTTTCCTTTGATGTCAAAAACCGCAATTCGACTTTGACAGTCGCCTAGTCTCCTAGTAAAAAAACGCAGTCGCATATCCACTCCCACAAGTGACAACTCGTGTGGTATGGAAAAACAATTCGAATCCATTTTGATTTTATTTATGTTGATAAATTACTCATTTTATGAATATTGTTATACGACTACTGTAGGTGTAAATAATCCACAGGGACAGGTGGAATAATCCTAAGCCATGGTGTACTGGGAAAATATGCATTTAGAGTACCGGGATCGCTTCTCCGAATGCTGGGCGCGAGGAAAGAGGAGCGGAGACAGGCTCGAGAAGTCGACGAAAAAGGGGAAAAGTTATGATGTGATGGTCATCGGTCTTTGGAGCAATAAATGCGCCGTGAGTTGGTAAAGAGATAAGAAGAGCTCGGTCAAGGAAGACTCGGCCAAGGATCCAAAGGGCGACATCGATCATCCCCACCAAGTGAGCGACATCGAGTGACGGGATAGCGAAGGAGACATCACTCGGCTAGGCATCTCGACCCGAACAAATAAGAACATCGGCTGAGGTATCAGCTGATCACCCGAGAAGAATATCAAGGAAGCTACGCCAGGCCTAACACCGTAGTATTGGATGTATCATCACCTGTAACTATAAATATAGACCATGTAGAGAGGTAAAACTCAAGTAACAGGAGAGAGAGGAGAGCATACTTAGAGCGTTGAGAGAAACACTCGTCTTGTAACCTTGAATCAATTAATAAGATCATCCTTTAACCCCCGTGGACGTAGGTAATCATGCCGAACCACGTATATCTTGTGTTCTTTCATGTTTACGCGTATTACTTTCTTAGTATAGTTCTTTGGATGTAGTAGTAGGATTTTCTACACCTACATTCTGGCGCCGACTAAGGGGACCGTATAACATTTCCGGATACCTTGAAATCGGAGACCAAGAGAGAAAAACCCAAGCTCCTAAGCGCGCTCGTGCGTTAGTTGAAGCTAAGGAAGAAACTCTCTTGGTTAGAATGTTCAAAAAACAGCGCTTGAGAAGCTTTCTTGTCCCTGTTTTCCTAGCTAAACTTTATAAAGTTTCGATATGAGTCTACTTTGTGTTCTCCGTATGAGTAAAGTCGTCAAAACACTTCTTTGTGCTTTTTTTTTAAATACAAACCTGCTTTGTGTTCTTAAATCCCGAGTTTCGCCTTTCACTCGAGTTGGGTCGTTAGGACGAGAACCATAAAGATAGGCTATATCTTTGAGTTGTCTAGGCGAGACTTTGGAAGATCAATAAGCTCCCAAGATAACATCTTTTGATGTTGGTAGAAGCTAGAAGGAAATTCCATCTTGCTGGTCGCCGCTCATAGATTCAACATCGTTAAAAGAGAAATTCAACGGTTCCTATAACCCTCTACGGATGATAGTCGACGCTAAGTGAAAACTCTAACGGTCAGAGTCGTTGTCATGCCGATTTACCGAATCACTGTGTCACCTTTGTGATTAACGGTTAGACTTCGTAGTACTTAACCCTTGAAAAGCCCATCATAACACCTTAAAGCTCCCGAATGGATCACCTCCGATGATCGGTAGAAGCTGAGTGGAAATGTATGAGGCCATTCAAAGTCCTTTCCTAAGTTAATCGATCGGAGTACGGTAGAACGAAGGTAAAGCTGACTCGAAGCCATCGGGTTTAGTTTTCCGGAACCACGGCTGAAGGGATTATTGTGAGCGCCTCGTAACCAAAGCCTCACCTTGATCCCACACTGAGAGCCTCATATCACCAGTAGAAAACCTCAGGAATCCTACTTTACAATCGCTTTTAGGACTCCCAGCAACTTGTGTAGACGGATCGTCACCACAAATCGCCTGAGGGTTATCATTACTATAGTCAAGAAAGAAGTCTTCCGATCAGTATACGGATGATTAATGATTTCTGGAACAAGGAATGTTAGGACAAATAATAATTAATGCATAGGGAAGGTACCGAAAGCGACGTGTGGAGATATCCCTCCAAAAGATTGTCCTTTTTGGTTAAGACCACTGGGTAGCTAAGACCAACACGCTGACACAGAAAGAATCGTACTACAAAGTTTCTTCCCTTTTACCCCGCACAGCAGAACTGCTGTACTTCATTCTTAACCCTTTCGAAAATAGCTCGAAGTAAGGGCCGTGTACTTTGCTTACGTAGGTGAGGAACGGGCGAGCCGAGGAGCAAGAGCTGCACCAAAGGCAATGGCGAGCACTTCCCGGACGAGTAGGATTCTTAGGAACCGTGCCGTAGCAGGATCAAGCATGTAGGAAGGGATTACGGACTCCCGACAGCAGAACATCCGACAGAATCATCAAGGCGAGATCCACGGCACCAAACGGAGGCATGATAATCGTTGTGAAGAAGTCGATTTAGGCCGAGACGATGACCTCCCGCCCGGAATGTTAAGGATTAACCTAACCCGGATGAGGCAAGGGAACGAGGATGACATGGTAGATGGGAGAACCGCATCGGATACCGAGGAGGAGGAGGAAGTGCGGATGATACTGAGGAGGGGCAAGGGCGAGAAAGGCATCCAGACGGAGTACCAAAGAAGAACTAGAATGAGAAGCGAGAGAGGCTTAGGCGAGTAAACTTGGCAAGGGACAATCACACCCGAGACATTCCCCAACGGTGGCCGATCATCCCGTAGCTTCAATCGTCCCCCCAGTCGTCCTCCCAACGAGGCCTCCAGCAGCACATCCCAACGTAGAAGGACACCAAGTAAACGGCCACTCTAGCCACGAAAGCACCGACCCGATGTTGCTCGCTATATTAGCGAGCCAGAGAAGGCAGGAAGACCTAATGAGAGAACTACAAAGGAGAAACCTGGCTTTAGAGCACGAAAACTACCAGCTCCGTAACAGGAGAGCGGGGCCGAGAGGATCATCTAGTCGAGGCGCCTCCAGCAATCATACTTCGTCGAGGAACACCCTACCCGCTTCCCCGGGCCGAGAACGTATGCCCGATCCTAACCGGCCGAGAGGAGGGTATGGGCCAACCGAAGATTGTTCGACCGAGGAAGAAGCAACCAGCGAGGGTACGGACGCAACAACCAAGCAAAAGATCGAACAACTCGAGCAAATGGTCAAAAACGACAGGAATAGTGAGGACGACAAGCTAGCAGAAGTAATCAGTGAAGCCCAGAAGACACCGTTTACTAGGGAGTTGGATCGAACTCCATTCCCGCCCAAATGCACGTTACCGATCTTCCCATCTAGGTTCGACGGTACGGGCGACGCGGGAGAACACATCAAGATGTACGGAATGTCCTTGTTCTGATGGAAAAATTATGATGTGGTCATGTGCAAGTTTTTCCAGCAGGACCGGAGGGCGAGGCGAAGAGTTGGTTCTACACCCCGCCCAATGAGTCCATTGAAGCTATGCGGCCACGGTAGAAACCTTCCTCGAGACCTACATGCATAACAAAGATAGCTCGACCCGCAGTCAACAAACTGTTCACACTTGCGCGAAGATTCGAGGAGCCGCTGCGCTCGTAATGAGACCGATGGAGGAAGTTGTGTACGGATATCGGAAAGGTCCCGATCGATCGGCGGATATTTGGTTTCGAGAACTCGTTGGGGAAGTCGATCCCATTTGGGTGGCGATGTACACGAAAAACCTAAAACACCGAGGGAGATCCTAAGATGCAAGAGCATTACATCGCCTTGGAAGAAATTCAGGAAGGAGCGCAGGATAGAGGAGTACAGGAGGCAAGCACCACCATAGAGGCGATCCCACATGAGGCCTCGAAACGACCTGAAAAGAGATCCGGCACTCACCACCGTGGGGAGAACAGGAAGGTTTGGACCGAGAAGGGGAAGAAACCCCGTCACGAGCCCAGAACATACACTCCGCTAAACGCTCCCTTGGAGGAGATATTTAAAGAGGTCGAAAAAAGAAATGACATTCGGTACCCTAAGACTCGGGGAGTCCAGTTTGACGAAACAATAAACCACCCCGAGTTCTGCAGCTACCATCAGTTTCGAGGTCACTCTACTAATGATTGTCGGGAAGTAAAGGATATCGTCCAGCATTTGATCCGAGACGGGTACTTGCGGCATTTCGTCAAAACACCGTCGACACCAGGCTCACCCCCGAGGTCCCATCGACACCAAATAAGAATCAATCGTGGCGCTCAGTTCACTTGCAATACCATATCGCACTCGGCAACACAAGGATACGATTTAGGGACCGGTATCACCTCGAGGATACACAAGAGGGACAGATCGGGCAGAGAAATCTTTAGTGTGGCCAAGACCCTACCTATGGAGCCATGGATGATGCGGTAGATTACTTTTTCGGCGAAAGATGTTCCATTAAACGGCAAGCACATGGGGATCCCTTGGTAATAACCTGGCGATCGAGGAATGGGGCGTCGCAGGATATTAATGGACAGTGGTAGTTCAGGTTGAAGTCCTGTTCTATGACACCTTCAAGAGGATGGAACTGTCCGACGACATCCTCGATCCCACAACCTCTCCGAATCTATGGCTTCAATGGTGCGGTGACAGTGCCAAAGGGAGAAGTCACTCTCAGAGTCTCGGACGGGGAAGGGTTCCACGACACACTGACCACCTTTTGCGTAGTCGATGTCGCATCACCATACAAAGCGATCCTGGGACGACCTTGGATCGCAGAATCAAGGGAGTTGCCTCGGCCTACCACCAAAGATTGCGCTTCCCTTCCTATCGCGGAGTGGTAGAGGTGCTAGGCGACCCCCAAGCGGCAAGGCATTGCGTAGAGATAGACATCCAACAGAATTAGGAGAGACGGTCGAGGAAACGCCAAGAAAAGAAGAAGTCTAAGGAAATGGAGGCGGGAGAGGAATTGGAAAAGGTAATGTCACAAGCCATCGCCACCTACGAAGCGGGCGGACAAAATCTTGTAGCAATCACAGAGGCCGAAACCGGTCGGCGAGCCAAAGCAAAACTTTTCGGCCCTAGAACCAACCCGACAAGTCAACTGGGCACCGAGGAGGAGCCGAGGTTAGTGAGAATAGGGTCACGCTAACGAACGAGCAGTCCCAAAGAACTGATAACTCTTCAAGGAGCACATGGATGTATTCGCTTGGCAAATGCACGACATGGAAGTAATCGACCCGGAAGTCTGCTCACACCATCTGCGGATAGACCCCAAGTTCAAACCTATCAGACAAAAGATGAGAAGAATCGCACCCGAGCTACAACCGGCAGAGGGAGGCCGAGCCAAGAAACCGTACGCGGCAGAATTATCCGAAGGCCCAATACCCGCAATGGATATATAATATGGTGATAGTCCCCAAAAAGAACGGGGGCGTCCGAGTTTGTGTCGACTATAGCGACTTGAACAAGGCATGCCCGAAGGACAGCTTCCCTCTCCCCAGCATCGACCATCTAGTGGAATCCATTGTCGGGTATAAGGCGATAACACTCATGGACGGATACTCGGGATATAACCAAATCCCCCTGGCCCCCGAAGATCAGGAGCATACATCTTTTTTCACGCCAAGAGGACTGTGTTGCTACACCAAAATGCCATTCGGGTTGAGAAATGCGGGTGCTACATATCAAAGGCTGGTGGAAGACATGTTCGAGGATAAAATACACGACACCATCAAAGTATATGTGGACGACATGTTTAGTCAAGAGCAAAGTGGCCAATACTCACATCGACGACCTTAGAGGCATCTTCCAAACCATGAGGAAGTACAAGATGAGGGCAAATCCGTCCAAGTGCACCTTCTGGGTCACCTCGAGCAAGTTTCTAGGATACGTAATCACCGACAAAGGGATCGAGGCAGATCCAGATAAAATCAAAGCCGTAGTAGAAATGCCATCACATACATGATTAAGGACGTGCAACGGCTGAACGGGAACTTGGCGGCTTTAGGACGATTCATCTCTCGATCGTATGACAAGTGCAAGGACTTCTTCGGGACGTTAAGAAAGGGAGAGAAGTTTAAATGGACCGAGGAGTGTGAGGAAGCATTCCAGCAAATCAAGAAACATATGGCGAGCCTACCGGTGTTACAAAGACCCGAGCCCGAGGACATACTAACACTGCGTATCTCGGGGCAACCACCATGCCATCAGCCGCCGTGTTGGTCAAGAACAAGGAGCAGAGGAAAATCCGATATTTCATAAGCAAGACCATGAACCCGGCGGAAAAGAACTACACGAGAATCGAGCAGCTCATACTAAAGCGTTAGTGTTTGCAACACAAAAGCTCCTGGACGTATTTCCAAACTCACAAGATTCGAGTGCTTACCAAGTCCTCCATAGAGTCGAGTGCTTGACAACGCAGCGACTAGGTCGGGGCGGATCTCTAAGTGGAGCGCGCAAATAAAGCAATTCGATGTCTTCTCGCGAAATGAGGACAGCGGTGAAAGCACAGAAATGGCGATTTTTGCGAGACTTCCCCCTCAAAGTGACGAAGACGAAGTAGAAGACATCCCCTAATGGAAGAAGATCGAGATGACCCACCCGACTTACTCGAGACCCGCAGCCCGACACGATGGGAGGTCTTCGTCGACGGTCATCCAATAAAGACGGATCGGGTTTAGGACTGGTCTTCACGACACCAAAGGGCAAGAAAATGGTCCACTCCTTTAGGCTTGAGTTTAAAGCAACCAACAATATCACAGAATACGAAGCAGTAATACATGCCCTACGCTTGATGGTGGAGATGGGCATCCAGGAGGTACGACTTACGAGCGACTCTCAGCTAGTTGTTCGACAAATCAACGGGCAATACGCCATACATGATCCCTTGTTACAAAATACCGGGGAACTCGCCCGATTCTACATCGGACAAATACCAAGCATCAAATTCACACATCTACTTAAAAGACAATCGGCATTCGGATGCCCTGGCATACATTGCTTCCATTTTGACAGACTCAAGCATCGAGGGCATCAGAGTTATGAGGGTCTTAATGCCATCAGTACCCGAGACCGAGGACGTCGGCGCACATGTTGCAGCTACCACTACCGACCAATATCGGGCCGACGATTGGAGGAAGCCGATTCACGAATATCTCGAAACAGGAAAATTGCCCAAAGGGCGACCTGAGATCAACAAAATCAAAAGCAAAGCAGCCGCGTACTAAATTCGAGATGGCATTCTCTACAGAAAATCGTACCTAGGACCATTGTTGAGGTGCCTAAGTAAAGAAGAGGGGCATACAATCCTTAACGAGTTGCACTATGGGGCGGCGGGAAACCATAGCTCGGGCCGTAACCTGGCGGCACGAGCAAAAACCAGGGGGTATTTTTGGCCGTACATGAATGAGGACGCGAGGCACATGGCCCTCGTCTGTGATGAATGCCAAAAATTTGGAAAAAAGATACATGTGCCGGCGGTAACTTTAAACTCAGTTATCAGTCCTTGGCCTTTCGCCAAATGGGGAATCGACATCGTAGGACCATTGCACGTTGGATCGGGCGGAGAAATACCTAATTGTGGCCACCCACTACTTTACCAAGTGGGTTGAGGCCGCTCCATTGAAACACATCCGGGATAAAGATGTTTTCCAATTCATCTCGGGAACATATCATATGTCGCTTTGAGTACTGAAAGCAATCGTCTCCGACAATGGGAAGCAATTACAAGGCAAGAACATCGACTGCTATTCAACACCTACAACATCCGAAAGAGCAAATCCACACCCTGTACCCTCAAAGCAATGGACAGCCGAGATCACAAACAAGACCATTGCCGATAACATGAAGAAGAAGCTTGATGGAGAATATGGGTAATGGTGTGAAGAACTCTATAACGTCTTGTGGGCATATCGAACAACTCGCGAGAAGCAACCGGATTATCGCCCTTCATGTTAACGTATGGAACCGAAGCCATCCTCCCCACAGAAGCAATGATACCAACCACAAGGACGGAAGCGTGGAGACGAAACATCTCGGCGAGACCTTATCTTGGCCAAACTCGACGATCTAGAAGAAACAAGGGAGATGGCCCTACAAAAAATGGAAAATTACCAGAACTAAGAATCCAACGGAGTACAACAAACGGGTTCGACCAAGGGAATTCCAACCAGGGCAGTTAGTACTAAAGGATCTCGCCCGATTATGAGCGAGATAAGAAAGGCGGAAAGTTAGCGAAGACGATGGGGGCCATACACCATTGTCGAGAAGGTTGGCGAAGAGGCTTACAAGATACTAAAACTGATGGGACACCCGAGCCACGACCATGGAACGCAAGGCGGTTAAAACTATATCACCCATGAGATCAAATGATATATTGTCACTTATTTCCGTAAAGGCCACGTGGGGTTGGGAATATGGCAAAGGCATCTTAATGGTCGTTTCGAACCTGGGCGATGGCATTGTGCAAGTGCGGGGCGACTTACACTAAGACGGACTATTCGAACTCGGGGCGATGGCGGTGTGCAAGTGCCGAGGTAGTCCTAGGGCCCTGGTGGTTGGAAGCCAGTGGCCGATTGTCGGGCATGAGTACTCGACAATCGAGCATCAACATTGCTCCGCGCAAGTGGCCGGAAATCACTTGCCCAAGAAAGTTGCTTGATAACTTCTTGGGATATCGATCCCATAGAAATTAGGAAAGACCAACTACCTTTCCACTAGATCTCGAAAGACGGTGATGAGATACCTCAATCGGGACATGGCATTGGGCCGATGACCCTCCTTATTGAGCGTGTTCGGCTAGAAACGACATTTATAACTTAACCAACTTATCTGCGGACCATACGTAACAAGATCGTGAAACTATACCGCACACCGTCGGTTTCACATAAATAAAAACCGTAAAATGCATAACAATGTTAGTAGCAAGAAACACAACCACATTGGCGACGCAAAGACCCCAATCAAAGTTTACGAAAGTAAAGGTGTTCGAACGAATTACAACCCCGGGGAAAAGGGCAAGATAGCGGCGCAGCCACCGCAAAAAAACATGATCACTCTTTGGAGGAAGCGGAACCGGAATCGCCTTCTTGGCAGCGGATCGCTCGCTTCTTATCAAGCACCTGCCTTCACACCGCTTTAACCTTCGAGACGAGCTCATCATTGAACCGCCTTCTCGGCAGCAAGATCCCTGCGCTAGCTGCACCGATGTCGCTTCAGCGTGGCCACTCGATCGAGCAACTGAGCCTCCCTCCCCTTTAAACGGACGTTCTCTTATTCCAACGAAGCTACTTTCTTCTGCTCGGCTGCCAAGACAATAAGAACGGTCAGTCACACAACAACAAGAAGTGAGACAACAACACGGAAAGCACAACACAAGGCACACCACCTTCCAACAAAGGGGCAATTACTCTAATGGACTCCTCGGACTCGAGACGGGCTACACTCGAGAAAGACATCTTCGAAGAAAGTTCTAGATATCGTTGTTCGTTAAACTCAATAGTGGGGCAATACTTCTTGTGATCACTCCATTCGTCCCTCTGTCGAGAGTGGGCAGCCCGCAAACCCGAAAAATTGAGCACGAACCCAATCCAACTTCTCGAAACCTTTACTTGACTCTTTAATCTTCTCGAGGACTCTCAAGCTACACTTCTCGACAGCGTCCCTCTCCCCCCAAGATCAGGAGGCGATCTCGCATGCGGATCTCGAACTCAAGTCTTAGCCGACCACATTGACCCTCTAAGTTGTCGGCCAATAATGTTTTATCGGCCGCTATACCTTGGAAATGAGCTAGGTTCGCCTCGTAGTTATCAATTTCCTCGAACATACTCAAAAGTCTCGTACCGATAAAGTTTGGATTGAAGATCTTCAATATCGGTTTCTAGACGATCAATCTTAGCATCCTTATTAACTATTCTCTGTTGTAAGTTCGAAACGTGATCTCGTTCTATGTTCGCTTCCCTCTTCAACAAACGACACCTTGTGGCAGCGTCGGCCCTCCGCAATAGAAGATTCGGCTAAGCGGGAGTACTAAACTTAGGATATTGGCACTACAAGATCAATCATAATTAGTTGCGAGTAAAACGAATACCTTGGGTTTTGGCCAACTCCTTCTCCAACCCTCGAGACCGTTCGCGCTCTCCCGCTGCAACAAGAGGCGAAGACCACTCCTCTCGACGGCCTCCTGCGTTGGATGGCGACATTCAACGGCGCGGTTGATATCCTAAGAAGAACACCAACATAGTCAGCACTAAACAAAAACAAGAACGCAACACCCGAACAGCTCAACTCACCGGGAGATCAAAGGTACTTTCGCACTGACTTCATACAACGAGACGGCATTGATCTTCTCCTCATCGGACAAGAGGCAAAATCGGGAGAGATAAGTGCCCCAAGCGAGTTGCACATAGGGCCCGAGACGGTAAAGGAGGTACTTCGTCGGAATTAGGAACCACGGCGGGGAAAGTCTTAGCCATTGGCCCCCGACAACATTCTCTACATCGCGATCGATCACACTGCTTCCCACTACCACCCGACTTCTCCGTCGACCCGACTCCCCCTCATTACCAAGAGCATCATCCTCATCATCAAAAATACCTTCTTCATCATCACCTTCGGACACAACATACACAACGCCTTGGCGAGAACAATCCCTTCATCGGCCACTTCCCGGGCACATTCCTCTCACTGGCGACGCATCCTCCTTAGGTTCTTTACCCTTCCCTTGGGATTCTCACCTACAAAGGCGAGACACGAATCGTCGACGACTTCGAGGTGACCTCCCCAGGAAATGTGACAAAGGTAGTCGATCATCGGGATCCTCACCATCCTTCGCCAAGCACCAGCGCCTTGTCAAACCCCTCGGCTTCGTGTACGAGCCGATGTCGAAACCATGCAAGGCAACAAATAGGGGCACGCACATGTACGTCAAATAAAAAATAATAAGTATATTTGTTACCTTCCCTGTCTCTTCCTCGGCTCTGCACTTATCTCTTCTTAGATGAACGAAAGCCTCGGAAAGGAATACCCTGGGACTTAGTCTGAAAAACACCAAAACAAAAATATCACCCCACAAGTCGCCCGAGCCGATCAATCAAGCTAGAAAGACAGAGAAATACACTTACCCGATCAACATTGACTACCCAGAAAGGATAAAATTTGGCCGGAGGAGGGAATTTGCCACTCAAAAGAGGACCTGAAATAGCCAAGGGAATCCGATCCCCAGAGTCATTAGTATGACGGGCATGCTTGTTGGAACTCTTCCCTCGGGATCCTCATCCAAAAGAAGTCTCCTAACACCTTCGGAAGAGTTTTTATGGCGATGAGGGCTGGCAAAAACCCAGCGAGATCGCCATTAGTAGTGGTCCCGCTCCGATAATTGCCTCGGCGAAGGGCAGGAGTATAGTCGCTCACGCCCGGGAAGGGTTGTAGGTAGACCAAGTAGTAGGAGAACACTCGCCTCGGCTCGCTTCTCCCACTCGGACAAGATGCACGGAAAGTATTGCCATTCCACTGAGCCAGGGCGCGGCACGGGCGAATCTTAGAAAGAACCTCGTACCAAAACGGCGACTAGGATCATATAGCGGAAACGCAAGTCCGAGCTCTAGCTGGCCCTTGGTGACAATGGTCGCCTCGGCCGAATGAGGAAATCTCAAAACATCATCTTTTTTCAAAACACCCTTCTGGCCTGACAAGAGACTGACGTCATATCCATGGAGACCGAACTCGTCTTTCAGCTGTTGAACGTATTGCCATCCGACAGTCCTTAGCGATCCTCTTGTCACCCTACAAGAAAACGAAGATGAGTTATCGAAAGATGGAGTCTAGAGCGCGATAATCATACTTGGAAGGACTCTCTACGACAAAACAGGGGAATCAAGCGGTACGCCGTCTTCATCGGAAAACACATAACTCACACACCTTCTTTCCGTCATTTGAGGAGTTGAAGATGCCATAAAAACTAATGAGGGAAACGGCAGGGAGGAGCGAAACATAACCGGAACCGGAGGTTGCAGCGGCAACAGAGACGGAGAAGACGATGGATAATGAGGAAGAGAGGAAAGAGATCTGCCGAGGAAACAGCCAACAGCGACGAAAAGAAGATGGAGAAGGAATGAAGTTGCAGAGAGGATAGAGAAAGAGTGAAGTTACAGAAAGGAAATAAATGGGAGACAAGGTTTAGATGTCGGACTTATAAAACCCTCCCGTGGTAACCGGCGAAGAAGGTGAACCTTTGCAAAGAATCGGGTTGAGTGGGGAACAAAGATGCGCAAAAACCGGCATGACCGAGGACGTGGGAAGACGAGGCGGTTTTTTCTTCCCCACGTGTTGACCACACGAGTGGAAGAAGGGGCATAAATGTAGGTGTAAATAATCCACAGGGACAAGTGGAATAATCCTAAGCCATGGTGTACCGGGGAAAGTATGCATTTAGAGTACCGGATCGCTTCTCCGAATCTGGGCGCGAGGAAAGAGGAGCGGAGACAGCTCGAGAAGTCGACGAAAAAGGGGAAAAGTTATGATGTGATGGTCATCGGGTGCTGGAGCAATAAATGCGCTGACAGAGTTGGTAAAGAGATAAGAAGAGCTCGGTCAAGGAAGACTCGGCCAAGGATCCAAAGGGCGACATCGATCATCCCCACCAAGTGAGCGACATCGAGTGACGTGATAGCAGAAGGAGACATCACTCGGCTAGGCATCTCGACCCGAACAAATAAGAACATCGGCTGAGGTATCAGCTGATCACCCGAGAAGAATATCAAGGAAGCTACGCCAGGCCTAACACCGTAGTATTGGATGTATCATCACCTGTAACTATAAATATAGACCATGTAGAGAGGTAAAACTCAAGTAACATGAGAGAGAGGAGAGCATACTTAGAGCGTTGAGAGAAACACTCGTCTTGTAACCTTGAATCAAGTAATAAGATCATCCTTTAACCCCCGTGGACGTAGGTAATCATGCCGAACCACGTATATCTTGTGTTCTTTCATGTTTACGCGTATTACTTTCTTAGTATAGTTCTTTGGATGTAGTAGTAGGATTTTCTACACCTACAACTACAAATTGGATCCTTCGTTAACGTTATAAGACTCGCTAAGTGAGCTTGATTTGAAAGTGTTAAGAACAGATATGATTTTTGCTCGTGCATTGTATTTGGATGACCAGGAGAAAAATTACAAATGCTAAATAATTGAAATTCGTTAGTGTAAATGACCAGGAGAAGTAGTTTACCTCTTAAGGTTTGGTATATGGTAAAAATAGAAAACTGGTAACTGCGTTCAAGTGAGAACTTAAGGAAAGTGATGTTGACAACAGAATGAAAGTGGGTGCGATCGAATTAAAACTATTAATTATTTGTGTAATTTTAAAAAGGAGAGCTGATTTGATTAGTCTTTAGTGGTTCGTATGAATCATTCGAGTTTAAACCTAGGAAATCACTTTTTTTACACAAAATTGGTCAAAAAGACCAAAACAGAAAATTCCTGGGTGAAATGTCTTCTTAGCGTTAGATATTGTTTATATAGTCAAAAAACAAAAAAATACTGTTCATTTAGCCAAAATGGATATTTGACCCAGAATGTTATTTATTTATTAACATGAAGAGACAAATATGTCCCTATCTTCTTCAAATAATTATCTATGAGTTTTGGGGCTGCAATTACACGACTCTTTCCAAGAGATAGCTCCTCCAATGAAGCAGACAGCAGCAGAACAAATACTTCCAAAAAAATTGTAGTCCAGCAGTTGTTGTTACTGCTACTGCAGTTATTGCCTCTGCTACATTAGCAGCTTTAACTCTCCATTGTTGCTTCAATTCTTTCCATCTTCTCCACTTTTGGCTATATAGTAAACAACAGAGCAAAAAACATAGCAAAAACAGAGCAAAACAGAGTAAAAAATAGAGCAAAACAGAGCAAAAAAACAGAGTGCGTAACCCATTGCATATCCTTCATCTCTGCCTCATGCCAACCACAACTTCCATCACCTGTACATCTATAATGTTATCTCCTGCATTCATTCCATTGCAATACCAACTTCTAATTGAACTTGATCTCTGCAAAAAAAATAAAAAAAAATGAAGTTACATAAAACAGAGTAATCTCAGCAAAAAAAACCCAGCAAACAAGAACCCCAGTAATGGATAAAAGGGCCAGTTTACCATTACATGAGCTAAAAACACTCAACAGATAGTGCTCCATAACAACAATGAGCAATATAAACATACATAAAATAGTTTGAACATGATGAAACCAGCTCAACCAAATCTAAAACAGTATGAAAATCATTTTCATCCTAGTTTCAACATGGGGGGAACCTAACTCAACCTAATCTAAAACTGGATGAAACCCAGTTTCATCCTAATCATTAGAATGAAACCCAGTTTCATCCTTCTTTACAATGAGTGAAACCCAGATTAATATAGGATGAAACCCGGTTTCATCCTTCTTTACAATGAGTGATACCTAATTCAAAAATCATAGATTCATCCTACCTATAGATGAAACCGGTTTCATCCTATTTTAAAATGGGTGAAAGCAAACTCAACCCAATTTAGTATAAGATGAAACCAATTTTCATCATTGTTTACAATGAGTGATACCTAATTCAAAAATCATAGATTCATCCTACCTATAGATGAAACCGGTTTCATCCTAGTTTAAAATGGGTGAAAGCAAATTCAACCCAATTTAGTATAGGATGAAACCATTTTCATCCTTGTTTACAATGAGTGATACCTAATTCAACCCAATTTAGTATAGGATGAAACCCATTTTCGCCATGTATGTTCAACTAAATCTAGCACAAGTTAAAACCAGTTTCATCTAATTAAGATGAACGAATTTGAAATCAAAACAAAATTAATGTCAAGAAACTTACCAATTTGAGCATAGTCTTCATCCTTACCAATTGGAAAAAAACAGAGTACTCTGCAATCTCAACAAAAAACAGAGTAACACCCTAATTTGGGAAATTGCAGAGTACCAATTTTTTATCTTCTGAAATTGAATTAACATAAAACCCTAATTTCAGAAATTTAATCAAATTAGGAAAACCCATTTTGACGGTGGTGTTGCCGGTATCTATGATGGTGTTGTTGGATAAAGTTGATGATGTTGATGGTGGTGTTGGTGATTTGTGGAGGATATGGAGATGGTAGAGTTGCATGATGATGTTACTGGTTTTGATATTGGAGACGGTGTAGAAAGAAGACGAAGACGATGATACTTGTTTGTTTGGTAATGGAGCTGACGGAAAACGAGAAAGATGAGGTGCAAAAGTGATGGAAAACGGGAGCTTTCTCTGGGTTTTTTTAGATCTGTTTATGTTTCACACAGGAGACGAAGAAGACGAGAAAAAGATATCTCTTTGACGGTTCCAAAAGGGTAGTAAAGTAAACTCCACATTTAAAAATTCATTTGGACATTTGACCCAGGATGAATCCTAACTGTCCATATGGCCCAGGAAAAGTTCTCTTTTGGCTATATAGCCCATTTTCTGCTTTTTTTACGGTAAAATACGGACTGTATCAAAACAAATCCTTATTTTTCTGGTGGTTTTGCATTTTGTGAGATTTGGATACGAAAATATGGTTGAATTAGTTTCAAAAGTATCACATTACGGTAATTCTCTTAAATATTGTGGGAGCCCAACATGATTTTGGACCAAATTTACTGCGATTTTTACATTTTCTTAAAATCTATGGGGCCAGTGACCCCACTGGCCCCAGTGTAGATTCGCCCCTGCCAAAGACATAACGGCAACGCAATTCCTTTTAATCCTATGAAACCTTCATGGTAAAATATATCTGCAATTGAAATATCTGCTTCTTAGAAAAACAAACATATAACAAACAATACAATGCCTTGCTAAAAAATGGGATTACCACTAACCCGCAAATTTATTTTATTTCTCGAAGAAAGTTGTACAAACACTGTCTGTTGTCTCAGATTTTACCCTAAAATGAGGGAATTATTATTATGAGCCTGCCTCGCGGTATTTCCATATGTGCACTAATAGAGATCTCTAAAATGAGGTGTGATTTTTTTTTTTGCTTGATAAAAAGTTTTTTTTTTTTTTTTTTTTTTTTGCTTGATAAAAATAATTTATATTAAAGATTAGATGTTATAGAGGAGACAAGGAGGAAAACAAAGTTCCACCTTCCAATATGCGCCATTATACTAAAATGGCATATTCCCAGCTCGAACGAGCACAAAACATGCTAGCTACGTAAAGTAGAAAATGGCATATCCTATAGTCTAAAGACTACTCCACGATGCTAAACTCACATCTCCTAAGTATAGCCTATCAAATTTTCTAAGCATGACCTATCAAATTATAATGACGAGAAAATTATCGAAAACATAATTTATAGATTCACAAATGTTATTTGCATCATCTAAACATAACCCATCAAATGATTTAACCTAACATACAAACTCAACAGTCACCACTCACCAGTTCAGTGCAAGATCCACCATAGAGATTTACAATTCAAAACCAATGAAGCCCAAATAGTCTTACCCATACAAGCCCATCTCAAACTTAAAACCCTAATGTTATCACAGTTTGCCGGCCACAATCACTACCGCCAGTGGTCTCAGGCTTCACCATCTGTCACCATTGCACCCAAGAGAAGTCACCATACCAATCATACCACCATTTTTCTCTCTAAAACAGACACAGTTTTTCGAATTAGAGCGAGAAGAAGACTGATTTAGCTCCCCTTTCCTTACTGAAACTAAACTTTAGAACCAACAAACACAAACCCACCAGTACCAAACAAAACCACCCGTTTCCCAACAAAAACCAGCATCCATTGTTGTATCCCTATCTTTTCTCACTTCTTCATCTCCATTTAAATGCAAATCCCATTTTATGTTGATGCAGTGGGCGTTGAACTTCATCCAAGTAATACCTCTCAGCAAAAGAGAACCGGGATCTGAGAGCAAAGAACCAAATAGATGTTCAGGCCCACTCTCCTTCTATGTGGATTCCTTTTCGCATACAAACCTATGACTCTAAAAAAGTTGTTACGCCCATCTTTTATGATAGACAATATGGACAACTCCAAGGATTGATTTTGAGAGGAAATATCATAATGCTAATGCTGTTGAGGTGTCTTCGTGTTATTCATCATCATTCCACCAGAATCCCATTCCCATACAACAAAACTGTTACTCCATCTTGAATCCATCACTGCCTTAGTCTATGCCTTAGTCCATCTTGAATCAAAAAACCGTTAGGGTTTTTTGATTTGGAGAAAATAAAAAAGAGACTTAGGCTATTGATTTGGATTGAGCAGAATTTGACTGACTACGGATTTACAAACTATATTCAGTTAAATGACTGAAATGGCCCTTTCAATATCGTAGAATTACTACTATAAGCACTACGAATTTGTAAAGACACCTTTTTTTTTTCCAATCAGGGCACATCCCAGAAGCACATTTTTGGCCCATTGAACTGCATCCACCTTTCCTAGTAGGAAAATTATTGCCCGTTCCAATTATTTATGTTGTTTTGAAGCTTTGGATAAGATGTCTTCACGGTCTAAGTCAGTGAAGCTTTGGATAAATCACAGTACAATTTTTTGTGTCAAAATGCGCTTGCATTTCATGTTGTTTGGTATTCAACATATCCCAAGATAATTTACAAAACTATCTTTACTACCACATTGCAAAGACGTATTCCTAAGAAACCCATGCACCAATTTTTTTTTTTTTTGATCGGTAAATAAAACATTTTATAGATGAAAACAGTCAGAGTACATGAAGTATGATCCCGACGCCCTCGACCAAAATCAGGAAAACAAGCTACAGAATCCACCGAAACAAAAAAGGCTCCGAAACAAAGGGAGCACAGAAAAACAAGTAGAAATCGAACAATAACAGACAACAGAGTAGCCTATGGTGGTTGGAATATAACTTCTTTCCAGCTGATAAAAAATTGCACCATGGAGATGTTGCTAAACCGGCCTCTCGTTATGTAACCAAAGAAGCAATAGTAAGCTTAATCGTCTCAATGATTCCCAACTCCGTCTTGCTTTTATCATTGAAAGCTCTGTCTGCTTCTCTCGTTCCATAAGCACCACAAAACTGCAGCCAGTAGGACCTTCAAAACTTCACCTCTATGTCCCACTATGTGCTTAAAATTCCAAGAGTTCAAGAGCGTAATCACATCGCAAGGAATTGCCCATTTAATAGACCATTCATTTAACAGAGAGCCCCAAATCTTCCACGCAATCGGACAATGGAGCAGAAGGTGACCAAAGGTTCTCACCATCTTGCAGACACATATAACAATGATTTACCCATTCAAATCTCCACCCTTTCTTACACATATTATCTTGAGTTGAAATTTTTTGAAGCCCGCAACCCATAGGAAGAAACTCGACCTTGGTTGGCCACCACTTTGACCACAATTTTTTGGCATACACGTACCTTCTGGACGAGGAGTATTCACACACAACCATTCATAGCAATCTTTAACAGAGAAAACCCTGTTAGCCTTGTTACCCTTCCACACGTGTGATCTTCACTGTCAAGATCCCCGTTTGTGTAATTTTCCAAAGAAGAAAATAAGCTCCGTAAGCTCCTCCACTACTTGGTCATGCACCCTTCTATGAATACCTAAGTCCCAACTGACCACATCATTTACAAAAGTTCTAGCACAAGCTACCGTTATTTCGTTCAATCACATACCTCAAACACCGCGGGGAATTGAGTCTCAGAAGCGTCAAATTTGACAACCAAGCATCCTTCCAAAAGCTTGTAGACTCCCCTGCTACCAACTTGCATAGAGTAGTTCGACTGGAAAGCTTCAATAAAATTTGAAACTCCTCTCCAAATGCCGCACCCAGTATGGAGTCTTGGTCTTCTTTGTCACCCTACCCCTTGAATCTTCACCATACTTCTCTGCCACAATCTTTCGCCACGTAGCTTCTTTTTTCCGACCCAAATCTCCATATCCACTTCATTACGAGAGCTACATTGAGTTGATGCAATTTCTTCACTCCTAATCCCCCTTCATCTTTTGAAACGTTAACCACGTCCCAACGCACTAAGTGAGACTTGTGGTTGTTATCCTTATCATTCCAAAGGAAATTTCTGAAAATTCTTTCCAATTTCTTAATCACGGAAGCAGGTGCAATAAACAAGGACATTAGGTAAACCTAAGTAGAGCTTGTAGCACCGCATGGATATGAATCGATTTCCCCTCTAGAAAGAAAAATTGCAAACCAAGCCCCTAGCCTACTTTCGACTCTTTCCATAACAACATCCCACTTACTATTTGATAAATACTTGTCCCCCAATGGAAGGCCTAAGTAAGTAATGGGAAAACTCTCAATTCTACACCCAAAGTCTTGAGCTAAAGTGGAAATGTTATCCACCTGACCAACTGAATCAAAGTGGACTTATTAAAATTAACTTTAAAGCCCGAAATGATCTCAAACCAAAGTAAGATATTTCTAAGGTGTTTCACTTGAGAGGATTCAAATTTTGCACAAACACCAAAGTATCGTCTGCGAATTGAAGATGACTTACGGGAGTACCACCTGGAACTACCTCGAAACCACGCAGCCATCCCACTTGACAAGCCTTTTGAAGCATCGATTTAAAGACTCAACAACAAGGAGAAAAAGGTACGGAGATAAGGGATCTCCCCGTCTCAAACCCTTCGAGCTCTCAAATCTACCATTAGAAGACCCATTTATAAGCACCGAGAAATTGACGAACCTAATGCATGCTTGAATCCATTTCCTCCACTTTTTGGCCAAAACCCATTCTCTCGCAAACAATAGTCCAAGAACTCCCAAGAAACGTTGTCGAATGCTTTTGAAAGTCGATTTTGCATAAAATCCCATTCTTCTTCCTCTTAAGATAAGAATCAATGCATTCATTCGCGATCAACGAGCTATCTAGAATCATTCTGTCACTAATAAAAGCGCTTTGGTGGTTGCTAATCAGACCCTCCATTACCAACTTCAACCTTGAAGCTAAAATTTTTGTAAGAATTTTGTTCATACTTCCCATTAAGCTGATGAGTCTGAAGTCGGTGATATCCACCACCACCTCCTTTTTAGGAATCAGGAATAGAAAAACCCATGCACCAGTTGAATTCCGAAGATACCATGAAGGTCTGTCAACGATGCAAACATTCACAATTCTGATCATCCTGCTTACAAACTTGTTTCACTTGAGACGATATATAACATAATGTAATTGTAAATGTAATTCTATTTCATCTCAGTGATTGAAGCAAAGGTTTTATTTTCGTTTTTCCAAATCACTATGGACTTGTTCCATTTTAATACAAAATGATTGACTCCAGTTACGTCTAATTCTAGTCTGAGAATTTCCGCTTCAGTGTATTAGAAGTATTTGAAGCTGAACTAATAAAGGAAATGAGTTTCTGGAGAGAACTAGATTACCTTTTCATGAAAGTTTCACTTCTGAAATTAATGGTTCAATGATGGCGAAGGGCTTATCACTATTAGCGACTCAAACTACTGTTTACACCAAGACAAGACTTGGGCATACCAAGCGAAATTCAGGCAAACCCAGTAATTTATTTATTTATTTCAAAGTAGAATAATAAATTGATGAAAAATATGCAAATTAATAAATTGATGAAATATACAAATAAGACCAACTTGAATGATGAGCATGTAATGTTGGCTGGTAGATAAAAGATTGAACTCAACAATTCTATGAAGACCTAATCCCATTAATTTTTAATGGGAAGTGATAATAATATTGCTTACATTAATTACAAATTCAGATCACCATATTCTGAGAATCGGGGTTTCGAAATGACAAAATTTCCATGCTATCAAAATCACGTCTATTGAATTCAGGAATTGATCTTGAATCGACATCTTCACTCACTTCTCTTTTTCCTAGATCCACCACCAAAGCTTAAAGATTATTTCAATTGATATAAAAGATTGGCTTTTCTACTCCTTCATCCGAGCGAAGTAAAACTGCACTGAGAGCATTTGATGTAGCTGCGAGACAAATTAGCAATTCTTCTCAAGGTTCTGGTTTCTGTACAACAAAAAAAAAAGAATAAAAATTCTAATAATTTATTAAATTGTTTCCGGTGAAACAAGTAGACTGATTGATTTGCAGGAAAATATATATTCATACTGACCAGCACGAACCAGTAGATTTTCCGTTACCACGAAATTTCAATCACAAGAATTGAACTGAATCATGGATACATAACTTAGTTTTGAGAGGAAATATCATAATGCTGGTGAGGTTCCCATACAACAAAACCAATACTCCATCACTATCTTGGAATTTTGATTTTGATGGGAAAATAAGAAATGAGAATTAGGGTTTTGATTTGGTGACAGGAAATAAAGAAGAAGAGAGAAATAGTAATTGAAACTTAGGGAAAGTTGCAAAATTGGACATGTAGAGCCGAAATGGGATCTGAAATTGAAGACGGATTCACTAGGGTTTTAGGACTATATACACTGGCACTGCCAAGTGAAATGACTAGGATTGTCCTCGTGAACTCGTAGAATTACCACAAAGTCTATGGATTTATGAAGGCGCCTTATTTTCCAACCAGAGCACATCGTAGACCATTTAACTGGATTGTAGCCACCCGTCTCCCAAACAGAGCTTTTCTTCTCGGTTGTATACATGGGAGTTTAGCATTCAAAGATTTCCTTGGATTTCATGGACAAACTTGCGCAATTTGTTTGGATGAGTTAAAAAAGCGCAGTCAAAGATATGCTGCGGACATGCAGTCCACTCTAGATGTCTCATACCTTGGTTCAACAAAGTTGGTACTTGCCCCTATGTCGTTATGGCATGAGGCTCTACATAACGAGACCACATATAGCTTCCCCACCATAAAAATTTGATATATTAATTGAAATTTATGCACAACCCTAGTGATACAGAGTAGAAAAAAGATCGTTTGCTTCAAAACAAAAGGTAGGTAGGTTCTGTCTTCATAAAATGTAAATTATGCACAACTTACTTGCCAGCACCATTGGGTTAGGTGGGTCCAGACATCCGCCGAATAATCAGAAATGAAGCGCTGAATCCTTATGCAATCCTAGTTCCCAAATAATTTTCTCTATGTTTTATGTTGCAACATCTTTGCCTGCAGATGGTTAAATTTTATTAATTACTGATGAAAATCAAGGCATAGAGAGAGAGCAGAGATGAAGAACATGCAGATAAAAAGAGAGACTACATTGTGTTTACTGGTTTTCTCTGATTTCCTTTACAAAGTACAGACAGTTCAGGACTACTCTACCCACTAACATAACATGTTAAACAAAGTGCCCTTACTAATAGGGCATTGCAACCAAGACTAGGAACCATTAACACCTAAACTACACAACTCTTGACACAGAGTCCTAACTCCTAACAATATGTAACCATGTGAATATTACTCACACAAGATCAAGTCGGATAGTTTGAGTTTAATCGAACACTCCAACAATTACTTCATGAATTGTTATCAAATCAAACTTTCAAAGATAAACTGATGACTTCTTTATCGTCTAAACTGATTGAACGGTGCAGTTAAAGATGTCAGTTTTCATGGGTTCATGGAATCTTCATCTTGATAGTAACTGCATACGGTAAAGTTTAAAGACGATAAATAAAACTATCATGTGACCCTACTACCAACTTATATGATGTGGTGTTTTTCTTTCGCTTTTGGATATGAGCTTCACTCCGTCAGACTACCTACCTAAGCTATCAAAAGAGTAGGCATATATGTATAAATGTCAGAAAACAAAAACTTTAACACACTAGAGATGGTACTTTCTAAGGGAGGGATGGTGAGGAACCTAGGTCGATGAACATAATTGAGCCAAATTAGTAGTTGTGGCTTCAAATCAAAGACTACAACAATTACTTTTTTCTAATACTGCTGATGAAGAGCTGCCAATACGAAATCAGAAAGAAAAAAAAAAACTTATCAGGTTAGATTGTTCAGCTAATGAGCTTAAAATACTTCAAGATAATAGAAGGACCATTTCCACATCCTACCAAATTTTAAAATCAGACGTGCTGGTTGGAATCGCCATCACATCATATGCATGAACATCATTATTTACTACCATACTATGAAGTAAAGAATAGTGACTTTCTGATCTATGAGATGTTTACAGCTCGAAAATCAAACCATCTCTAATACCATTTAATCTGAAAGACTTAAAAATAATCAAAATCAATCCAATATATTGTTTAATAAAAGTAGAACCTAACTATAATTCAATAGAATGAAGAAGGCATAAAAACAATTGAAATATGTGCTTCTTCGAAAAACAAACATCAAAGTAACAAATAATAAATTTACTTTATTTCTCAATACGAAAGTTGTAGAAACAATCTCTGTTGTCTCGGATTTTAACATGAAATGGGGGAATTATTATTATGAGCCTGTTTCGCGGTATTTCCATATGTGCACTAATGGAGATCTCTAATAGGAGTTGTTACGGGATCTCAGTCTCATTCCCTCTCACACTAAAAATCTCTTTATAAGAACAAAAGCTTGTTGGAATGGCATAGAGATTAGAGTAGAGAGTGAAAACATGATCTAACACGTAGATTACATTGATGATGATCAAGATACAATATTCACTGATTTATGACATGTATTTATACAGAGACCTTACGGATGTAACTGACCCATAACTGATCCTAGATACTTGATTATCCTAAAAACCGTATCCTAACCAACTGATATTTCAACAAAGCTAGCCATATGTGTGATTCTTTTCTTTTTGCTTGATAAAAGATTTTTTTTTTTTTTTTTTGCTTGATTAAAATAATTATATTAAATATTAGATGTTACAAGGGAGACAAGGAGGTAAACAAGGTTCCACCTTCCAATATGCGCCATTATAGTAAAATGCATATTCCCAGCTCAAACGAGCACAAATAATGCCACCAACGTAAAGCAGAAAGAGGGCATACCCTATAGTCTAAAGACTACTCCACGATGCTACATTCAAACCCAACACTGTCACCAGTGCAGTGTAAGATCCCCCGTACAGCTTTACACACCAAAGCTAATGAAGCCCAAATAGTTTTACCCATACAAGCCCATCTCAAAGTTCTCACAGTTTGCCGGCCACCATCACTGCCGGCCACTAGTCTCAGGCTTCACCATCTGTCACCATTGCACCCCAAGAGAAGTAACCATACCAATCATACCACCATTTCTCTCTCTAAAACGAAAGCAGTTTGCCGAATTAGAGCGAGAAGAAGACTCATTTAGTTAACCAGCTCCACTTTCCTTACTGAAACTAACCATTAGAACCAACATACCCAAACCCACAAGTACCAAACAAAAACAACAGTAAACCGTTGTTGTCAAAGCTTTTTAGAATATGAAGCCTAGGTATAAAATTGATCCATGGAGAAAGATTAATAACCCATGGTCAAAGCAACATCCAAAAATTATTACAAGATTTCGAAAAAACCAACATCCAAAAACAATTACAAGATTTCGAATGATGGTATAAAACAGAAAATTAGAATTAGAATATGAAGCCTGCAAAGAGAAAAGGAAAAAGGAGATAAACAATTACTAGGGTTTTGATTTGGGGGAAAATAAAAAAGAGACTTAGGGTATTGATTTGGATTGAGCAGCAAAATTTGATATTTTCATATTTCGATAGAGTTTTGAGCCGAAATGGGATCTCAAATTGAGTCTAGGACCGACTGACTAGGGTTTTACAAACTCTGTCCAGTAAAATGACTAAAATGACCCTTTCAATATCGTAGAATTACTACTATAAAGACTACGAATTTGTAAAGACACCCTCTTTTCCAATCAGGGCACATCCCAGAAGCACATCGTGGCACATTGAACTGCATATCCTCCTTTCCTTTGAGTGCAAAACCACAATTTGACAGTCTCCTACTAGAAGGAAAAAAATTATTTCCCGTTCTAATTCTTTATGTTGTTTTGAAGCTTTGGATAAGATGACTTCCGGCGTTGATTGGTTTGGTATGAAGGTGAGATCATTTCTGGCCGTCCCGGGGGAGCATAGGAAAACGGAATAATGTAGTAGAGGAGGTTGGGTTGGGACAGATTCTTGCAGGATTTAGGAAATGGTCGTTTGTTGGTTTATGGTGATTGAGGAGTTGTTGTTGGAGTTTAGATTGGTTGTAAGGTGAGTGAGCATGGTGTGCCAGAATGCCATGACAATCGGGCAGTGTATGACCATGTATTGTAACGGGGGCAAAGGCCGGTGTTGGTAAGGTTAAGTTGATCGCTTTGCACAACAAAAGCTGAATTTTCGGTGGACATGATAAGGTCGACTGGAATTTGGCAATTGATAAGGGGTTTAGTGGGAGTGGGTAGTTTGTTGTGTTAGGCATTTGGAACCGGTGGTAGCAGACATTTGGAACCGGTGGTAGCAGAGGTGTAGTTACCAGATTTTCATCAGCAAAGTTTTTTTTTGTGATTACTGCTTTCCCCTAGAAAAATCCCTGATGATACATTCAATCAATCAAATACTTTGTGTTGTCAAAGAAAAATCGTGTGGTAAGGAGAAAAACAACTTCGTATGAGGAGATTGTCCACAAATGCAGATGATTTACAACCATGGCATTATGCTCATTCTGCTAATAAATCTGCATTTATCAACTAACTCAATTCTGAATCCATAACACTCAAATTTAGTTTCTTAAGTATTCACTGGAGTTTCTCAAGTATTTTATAAAAGGTTAAAATTCAGATTGATATTCTGAAGGAGGGGCATGGTTAACTTGGTTTTTTACCTTTTTGATGGAGTAAACACTATCTCAGTACTATGCCCACTTTGATTAGAAAAAAACTGTTATCAAACTCACAAAGTGAGCTTGAGTTGGGACTTGATAAAACTTTCAAAAATGTTGTTTACTTTCAAGGTCACACTTGTGTGTAGATTTCTAAAATCTTTCATTTTATAACTCAATAATAGAATTTGGAAAGAGAGATGGGAAATGAGAAATTCGAGAAACCAGCTGAAAATCTTTCAATCTAAGTTCAAAATGCTTCGATTGCTGGTGTTGTAGCTCGGGCAGCCATTGCAATCAAGACCAGAAACTGGATACAAGTAGTCAGCATGGCAGCTTTGGTATCCGCTATCACATCTGCAGCTAACGTCGCACGGACAAACTGATCCAGTTCCTGCTGTAAGAAGAAGAGATTCAGTCAAGACTTGTGTATTGATTTTTGTGAAAATACTCAAAATAGTGATATGATCGCAAAACTGTTATAACTTACGGCCAGATACTGCATGTACCGTAACTTGCCAATTGCTCAACGTGATTACACTAATAGTTACGGCAGGATGCTAAATTTGACGGCGAATGGTACTAAAAAAAATTATCTTACAAAGTTGATCAAAGGTTGTAACAACATTCCATTGTAGTCCAGCCCGGTTAGGATACCTGGGATCAAATCCCGGATAAATTACCTTACAGCCGGCAATATGAAATACACCTGGTTTCTATGCGACCCAGGTTCAAATCCACAATCTTAAAACAAGGAAAAATCATCAGAACAGAGAAAGAGATAGTCCTAAATCATGTGTATCTATCTACTAGTTAAGAAGCAGTGAAGAGGTGAAATGTTGTTACCTTGAATTATGCAGCTTTCAACTTCTTATGTGCTCTCATATGTTCGATTCTTACCCGCTGCAACATCGCAAGCTCCGATATTTGATGGTGCTATCACCAATGGTAGGATTCTCAACCAAAACTTTTGTCTCAAGACTCTTTTCCAAGACATTCCCGGTATTTATTCCGCAGGCGATCTTCGGGTTTTACTTGATCCACTTCCCTGTGCAGAATATTACAAGATCAGCAGCATACCTATTTCTGCCAGCCAAATGATGGGACCTGTGAAACAAAAAATATATTAAAACATGATACAAGGTAGAAAACAAAAATAGTTTTCTTCAATAGAAAGGTGCGTTCAGTTAAGAGGATGTAAATTATGCAGAACTTACTTGCCAACACCATCGGGTTAGGTTGGTCTAGACATCCATCAAATAATCAGCAAATAATCAGAAAAGAAGGACTGAATCGTTTCTGCTCTTTCCTTAAAAGTAGTTGGGGCAAGAAATTAAAGTCCTAGTGCCCAAGTAATGTTCTCTATGTTTTCTGCTGCAACTTTTAAAGTAGTTTTTGCATCAAGACAACGTTTGAAGAGAGATATAACCTTCGTTGCCTGCAGATGGTTCAGCTTTATTAGTTACTTCATTAATTGTTATCAAATCCAACTAACAAAGATAAAAATAATAACTACTTTATCAACCAAACTTTCTGCAATTTGAACGACACAATTAAAGACGTCAGTGCTCATAAAACAGTTATCCTTAAGGTGATAGTCTCTGGGGAAAATGACCACTCACCCTATTACCAACTTATATGCTGATGGTGTTTCTCTTTCGCTTCACTTTATTGGAATACTAGAATGGAAACTTTCTTTGGGAGGGAAGGTGAGGAACCTAAGTCGATGAACATAATTGAGCCAAATTAGTAGTTGTGGCTTCAAATCCAAGAAACAACAATTTCTGTTTCTAATACTGCTGATAAAAAACTGCTAACACGATTCATCCCCTCTTCGAGCTTGAATTGCTCAATCTTCCTTCATCTTCATATACCTCCCCACCAATAGCTGGTGAAGAGCTGCTGATACGAAATCAGAAAAGGGAAAAAAAACGAATCTTTTGAGGTTGATTGTTCAGCTAATAGTTTTAAAGTAATCCAATTTCTTAGAAGGACCATTTCCTATATCCTACCGAACTCTAAGACTCAAAATTCAGATGTACAGGTGGGAATTTATTGACTTAGTGTTCTGTGTCATTTCCAAGGTGACCAAAGTTTCCAAAGATTTTCCAGGTACCTTCACATGATCATAGGCATGATCATCGTTATTTACTACCATACGTATGAAGTAGAGAATAGTGACTTTCTGATTCAAAGGTATTTACAACTGGAAAAATCAAACCATCTCTGGCACCTTTTATTTTAAAACCAAGAGCTTTTAGTTTAAGATCCATATCAATATCAGTTGCTAAAGCATAGCACCTATGAAACAAAGATATCATCAGAATTAATCCCTTGATAGTCCAATACAATGAAGTAACAAAATAATGCCGTTGCGAGTGCATACCACCCATCTTCCTTACTTAAAGGTAGGTATGACAATAAATCATGTTCCCACCTAATGCTCAAGGTAAAAATGTCAGGCAAGGAACATATGAACACAGTACAGAACATTGTATGAATCACCAATGTAGTGTTTAATAAAATTAGAACCTAAATCATTGGACTAGAATTCCATAAATTGAAAAAACCATAGAAATAATGAGGATAAGAAGAAGAAGTAGAAAAAACCTGTTCCCCAGGAGAGCGATTTAGGAGCATATAAATAATTATGACTCTCCATGGATCTTCGTAAGGTTCCTCTTGAACGAACTTATGTAGTGTTATCAGATGTTTCCCCTTTGAAACCTGCAAAATGAAAAGAAAAAAAAAAAGGAGATAAACCTACCTATACATGAATCTACAAAAGAATATCACGAATTCTTGGTCTTATCAGTCTTCTTCCAAATTCCAACATGTTGATAGTTTTTCAGCTCCTCTTACTAATTAAACACCATATCATGTCACATTTATGATTTACCATGTCAAACTTAAACAGCAGGAAATCTATCACAAACTTATGATTTAGGATCACATAAATTGGTCAGCACATAGTCCTAACTTTCTAGCATTTCAGTGAAACCTAAAACATGTGTATCTGTCTACTAGTTAAGAAGGGAAGAGGTGAAATGTTATTACCTTGAATGGTTATAACGAGGAAGAACACAAAAACGATGATGCAGATTTTGCAGCTTTCACCTTCTAATATGCTCTCATACCCCTGTCACATGGCTAGCACAGAGATACTACTCAAGGAAATGCCATTGAACCTTACTCCAACTATATTACTTAATTTTGAGAGGAAATATCATCATGTTGGAGTGTTTCCGATATTCTTCCACCTTCCACCAGAATCCCATACAACAAATCCAATACCCCATCTCGAATCCATGACCACCTCCTTGCTGATTAGTTAGGGTTTTTGATTTGGCGAAGAAAAAAAATGAGGATCCACAATTGAAAAATTATGGCAAATTGAACATGGATCGAGCTGCAAATTTGATTAGTTATGGGAGATTTCGATATTTTAGAACCGAGAAATCGAAGACGATTGACTAGGGTTTCACGACTCCAACTTTCTCCTCTCCTCTATGGCGGCTGGTTTTCAGGTTTAGAGTGGAAGGAAGAAAGTTTTTATCAGAAATTACTGACATTGCCCTAGTGATATTGTAAAATTACTATAAACTCCACGAATTTCTAAAGGCACACGTCACATTAGAAGCACTTTCCCCGGGAATAACCAATTATTCCATAATTATCACGGATGAATTGGGGGTATGGTTTTTAATTGGGGGCCTCCACTAGAGGACAAAAATGTCTCCAAATCCTAATTTGGGCTACCTTATCCACATATTTTGGTAATGCCTAATCTACCCTCATCTAATTACAAATTAACACTACAAAGTAGAAGCTCTTTCTCAAATGGCAAAACCAACTGCAGTATTATGGGAATTAATTGACCGATGGTGTCTTCATCAAGCGATATTGGCTTTAGCGCCAGTGGCAAAGACTCCATAGCTGGATACTAAAACAATATCGATCGATGAAATGTCTTTAGCCAATGGCTAGTACTTTGTTGCCTACATATTGGTAATTTTCAAATTACAAATTTATCCCAATTTTTTTTACTAAAATTTACTCCCTCTGTTTTTAGAAAAGAGATATTTTCACTTTTTCATTTTAGCCTAAAAATATGCCAAATTGAAAAAGTGAAAGTATCACTTTTTATTATGTATTTCTCTTTTTCTCAATCTCTAAAATTTCTCAAATGGAAGAATTTCAAACCCAGGATGACTCGGCAACCCAACTTGATTTTTCTATAGTAGTGCTTGATGTTGCCGTTAAAAACATATGCGATAATACACAAAGATATTCACAATGAATGACTCTGAACACAATTTTACAAACAGCTTTCTTCATAATTTACAGATTTAATATTCTCGTGCAACTAGATCTCGAAATAACCATCAAGAATCTACTTTAAACATGAAAATGAATACCTCTTTCAAAGTTAGTACATGACAACCAGAACTAACACTACTGTCGTATATCCATATTATAAAGTCTAAGAGAATAGGTAGAATGACTTTTTTTTCCGCCTCAAAGACAAACTAATTTATTGTCATCCGTAGTATTGCGACCACAACAATATCAAACCGACTTGGTCAATGCGATAGTAGGGGTGTCGCCATAAACTAACCTATACATGAACCTAAAAAAAGAATCTCATGTATTCTGGGTCTTATCAGTCTTCTTCCAAACTGCAACAAGTTTATACTTTGTCAGCACCTCAAAGTACGGATTTATCGCATCACACCTATGTTCTTCACATTTATCATGTCAAACTGAAACACGAGAATCTATCACAAAATGTGGCTCCAAAGAACAAAAATAAAATCATGGATAAAAACGTTATTAATGCATCTGCACAGAGACCCTGCTACTGGTGAATTTAATATCACATAAATTGGTAGGCATATATGTATAAATGTCGAGAAAACAAACTTTACTACACTAGAGCTGGTTGTTTCTAAGGGATGGATCGATGGTGAGGAACCTAAGTCGATGAACATAATCGTATTTGTGCCAAATTAGTAGTTGTAGCTTCAAATCCAAGACTACACCAATTACTGTTTCTAATACTGCTGATGAAGAGCTGCTAATACAGATGAAAGAAAAAAAAATCTTTAGAGGTTGATTGTTCAGCTAATGTGTCTAAAATAATCCAAGATATTTGAAGTACCTTTGCTTGTTTCCTACCAGATTCCAAAGTCAGATGCACAGATGGGAATTTATACACTTAGTGTCCTGTCTTGTTTCCAAGGTGACCAAAGTTGCCAAATAACTTGTGGGTCTTTTGTAAAGTGTAGAGAGGAGAGTTTGGGATTTCTATTGAATTCACATCATGTGATGTTGCTGTTGATGGGGTTGACGCTGGTGAAGGGACGAGGTGGTGATGGTAATGGTGGGGCGTATTAGTGAATATTAAGATGTGTTTGTTTGTAGAAATAATTGATTGTTGTTAGGATGATTATGATCAAAAGAGGGCCGAGTGGGATCAAATCGGAAGAGAAACCACTGTTTTTTCCATCGGGGTTATGTTTTCACATTTTGGAATCGGGGGTATACAAATTTAATAGATTTGATGGGGTAGAAAGATAATCTTTAGGGGTACCGAGATAAAGGGTTACCATTAGTCTTTTTAACGGTATATAAAGGAACACCTTTTACTTTTAAGGTCACATTTTGTTCGACAGGATATATCTCACTTGGATGGAAAATCCCAACAATAACTTGTGTAGATCTCTAAAATATTTCTTTTTGTTGTTCAACAATATAAATTTGGAAACTGATCTGAATAAACGACAAGGTCCAATATAAATCAAGTCATTTCCAATTGAATACCTGCCTCTTATATAAAAACAAAATAAAAAGTATACTTTTAGCACCAAACGACAGTCCACTAAAATATGGATCAAAAAAAAAAAAAAAAGTCCACTAAAATGGGTGGGAAAAGAATGATGTTGATGTCAAAGTAAATCAAAATCACCAAGAAGGCAGTTGGGAATAATATTCCATGGGACATGATTTGGCCACCACATTACCCATGGGATATAGGGAAGAACAGCAACCACAGACAGATCAAAAATGGAATTACCATTAACCCCCCAGATTATTATGAACCTGTCTCGCAGTATTTCCATAGATACACTAACGGAGATCTCTAAAATGAGCTGTTACAGGTTTTCTGTCTCTTTCCCTCACTTATGTATCTCTTTTAAGAATAAAAGCTAGCCATCTTCCATCTGTGGTGATCCTTGTGTAAGTTCCTCGCATATCGTAAACATCATGATCATGAGAATTTACACTCATTTCTAGCTTACAATGAAACTTTCCAAAATATCGTTGACAAATTGAGATTTCTTAGCCACTTTATTTACCGCAAAATAATTTTAAGAAAATACGGGGATTTCAATACCAAGAAACCATTCAATTGGGAGACACCGCTGGATACATTGTATTGCTTTATTTGTATTTAGCTTTGTATGAAGACGGCATTTCATACGGATGCAACTATACACGAAGATATCCACAATATATAAACAAAATATTAGAATCGGATTTAAATAACCATCAATGGACGAACATGAATACCCCTTCCATGTCAAGACATGATAACCCAACTCTAAAACTACAAATATACTCTTGTATGCAAATTATGAAATCTAAGAAAATAGGCGAACGAACACTTTCTTACTCACCCAATATGCCTAACTACTTTGTGATCTGCAAAGTAGTTCGACCAAAACAATATCAAACCGACTATAGATTTCCCTATACATGAAATCTACAAAAGAATGTCACGTATTCTGGATCATACCGTCTTCTTCCAAATTCAAAAGTATGGATTTATAATATGGCGCCTATTTTCTTCATTTATCATGTCAAACCAAAACACAAGGGAATCTATCACAAAACGTAGCCGCAAAAACAAAAAGGAAAATCATGGATAACAAAACATCAACAAGAGAGGCCCTCCTACAGGTGAAAGTGATATGACATGAATTGGTCAAAGACATAGTCCCAACTTTCTAGCATTTCCCTAAAGCCTAAATCATGTGTTGTACTGGTGCATAACACCACATGTAAAGCCGAAATCATGTGTATATATCTACTAGTTAAGAAACAACTTGTACTGAATCAATATAATGAATCTAAAGCATAGGACATATGAATTAAACAACTTAGATATCATCAGAAAATAATCCTTTAGTGAAATGCAATAAAGTAACAAATTGTTAATATACAATGTCCTTGTGAAGTGCACATGCTTTAGCAACCGATAATGCATCGAATGTATCTTAAACTAGCACAACACAGTTGAATAGCAAGCTTATTGAAGAAGAATAACCCCACTTCCATACTTAAAGGTAACTAAAATAAATCATGTTCCCACCGATAATGGCAAGGAACAGATCCACACACTACAGAACATTGAGGGAATCCAATATATGTTGTTCGATAAAATTAGCACCTAAATCATTGTTCCGTAAATTTAAAAAACCATAGAAACAATGAGGATAAGAAGAAGAGGTAGAACAAACCTGTTCCCCGGGAGCAGGAATTAGGATCATTACAGGCTTCCAGGAATCTTCATAATGTTCCTCATGAATAAGTTTATGTTCTAAATCTACTGGTTTCCATGTGTTATCAGCTGTTTTTCTTTTGAAACCTGCAAAAAAAGAGAAACAAATCGAGTAAGTTCGACGACAAGTAAAACACAGAGCTAACTTGAATTATTGTAGTAAGAGTCTAAAAATTGCATTGATTCTTATATCTATCTTCCCAACTCCCAAGGCTTAATTAAATCAACTTAATTCTAATGAGAAGTGCTAATAATATTGCTTACACGATAAATTGAGATAACTATAAACATTGGTATTCCGAGGATCGGGTTCGGAAATGGAACAATTTCTATGGTATTGAAATCATATCTATGGAATTCAGGAACTGATTTCATCTCACTTTTTCATCTCCAATTGCTGGATCCAAGAAGGCCTCATACTCATCCCAATTGACAAGGTCAATGTCAAAGAATGTATCTAATATCGTTGCTGCAACATTGTTAAATTACAAATTGGGATCACTATGTTAAACGAACCTGTAGATTTTGGCTTCATCATCCACAATTTGTGTTGCAAGATTCTCTTTGAACCATATCCAAGTGTTACAACTCCCACCAAATAGAACCGTAAATCTAGATCGAAGCACAAGAAGAATCTCAGGAACAATCTGACATTAAGAGAAAATGAAAACAATTAGAACAGACTTAATAACATTTCCAATTAAGACTGTTATGAACCCTAACACAAGCAATTGGAAATTACGGAATCTTACTTTTCAGCCATCACCCTACTCTCATTGTGCACTCCTCTTAGCATACAAACCCATGACTCTGAGAAGTTATGTTGTGTTTGAAAAAAATCCTCTCCATGATTGTGAGATTTGTGCTGCCCATATCCGGAAAAGATTAACTGCACCCGCAGCCTACATTAAATATTGATTTTGAGAGGAAATATCATAATGCTCCGGTTGTCTTTGTGTTTTTCATATTCCACCAGAATCCCATACAATTACAAAACCAAAACTCCATATTGAACCCATTAATTCTTCTTACTAATTTCTCGGGGATTTGATTTAAGGGAGGATTAAAAAAAAATCGGTTGGTTCACGGTTTTGATTTGGGGAAGAAGAAAAATAAGAAACAGGGATAACGATTTAGGGCAACGCTATGGTGTATATAGTGAAACGCAATTACTAAGATAGCCCTCATTATATCATAGATTTACTTCACACTTGTACAAAATTTTAAAGGCACTTTCTTTCCTGATCAGGGCTAGGGCTGCACAGGAACCGTCCCGTCCCATGGTACCGTACCGGAACTCGTGGTGTACTGGTCCCTAACCGTATTCACGGGACAGGTACAAGTACTAAAAGCTGGTACCGTGCCTAGAGTAGGTACAAGTAACGGTTCTAGGCTATTCCCGTCGCGTCCCGTCCCGAGGATCTCTAGTCGTTGATATTAAGGTTAAATCCTAGCCGTCAATAGTAGGGTTATACCCTTTCTCCATCGAATTCTTCTCCTCATTTCCTTATTCTTCTTCGGTTCTTCCATCTCTCTTTTCATTTTCCTCTCAGACAAGAGAAGAGAAGAAGCCATCGACGACGACGCGACGCATCAGTTACCACCATCTTCTAAGTTCTAATCATCATCACCACCAGTTCTAAGTTCTAACACCATCTTCCGAGCCACCGCACCACCATCTTCCTTTTCTATTTACTGCAAATCTCCAACTGCAACAGGTAATAACTAATAATAACTAATAATAGTTAGGGTTTTTGAAAACAAATTAGTTTTTGTTCATTTACATAGGATTTTTGTTGATTTCTCTAGATTTGAAACTGATTGTAATTTTTTGATTTTGATTTTAGGGTTTTGGAATTTCGGGGTGGTTCATAACTTCATATGGACCGATTCTTTAGTCAACAACAAACAACAAAAGGTAAACCGCATTAATATTGATTCTAATGATGCATCATGAGATTCACAAAAGGTAAACCGTATTAAAACATCTCTCGTATGAGGAGATTACAAATGACATAAGCTTTAGGCGACAATATCTCAGTGTTAGGCCCATTTTGATAAGAAATATATGTTCAATATATCTAATTATTTGAATTTTATTTATCTTGATAAATTACTGATAAATTACTCATTTATGATTATTGCAAGCTCTACAATCTTGATCCTTCTTTAATGTTACTACACTTACAAAATGAGCTTGATTTGAAAAATGCGGTTATATCTTTCGAAAGTGTTGTTTACTTTTAAGGTCACCCTTTGTCCGACAAGATATCTCGCTTCTTTTTGGATGAAAAATCCCAACAATAACATGTGTGTAAATTTCTCAAACCTTTCTTTCCTTCTCAAATATGATGTCACAGGTTCTCTTTCCCTCTCACACTATGTATACCTTTTGAGAACAAAAGCTAGCCATCTTCCATCTGCAAAGTGGTTCTTGTCTAAGTTCCACGATGACATTCATTTATCTACCAGCAACTCTGCTTCTCCCTTCCACATCGGGACCTGTCTACCAGGCTGCAATGCAAAAGAACCAGAGTTGGTGAGTTGTTATCAAACTAATCCTAGTAAAGTTATCTACCTGCCGTTGTTAAAATCCAATGGATAAAAGAAATAGAAAGTAGATCAATACGAAACTAGAATGCATGCGCAAAATACAAGTACGTTATCTCGCATTGTTTGATTCCTTTCCAACTAACCAAGTCACCTTGAATTGGAACTCTGTAATGACTAATGAGGCAGAAGCTATTGTATGAACTACTGAAACATATATTTAACCTTTTCAATTCAGAAAAAGAGGAAAAAAATGAAGACTGAAAACAAATAGTATTAGATGTAGCACACCTATGAGACTCGAGCCCAGGTTCATCGGTGCCTATCATTTATCTTGAAATCTTTTGACTGAAATTGCTCCTCTCATTGCTACCGCCGACTGGGAGAATACCGACTTTCTGATCAATGAGATATTTGCAACTAGAAGAAAATCAAACCATCTCTGCCACCTTCTATTTTATAACCAATAGGTTCGAAATTAATACAATAAATACAAAGCATAACACCCGTGAATTAAAAGACTTTGACATTATTAGAATTGATCCCTTCATGGTGCAACATGATAAACTATCAAATTGTTAAGATATAATGTCCTCGCTTTAGCAACTTATAATGGTATGGATCTTAAACTAGCAAAAAACAGAGAACAACAAGCCAATTTAGATGCATATAACCCTTGTTCCCTACTTAAGGGTAATTATGACAATAAATTGTGTCCAAGTTTAATGCTTAAGGTAAAAAACAAAAAAAAAACAAGGAACTGATCCACCCACTACAGAACATTGCCGGAATCCAATATATTGTTTATAAAATTAGAACCTAAATCATGGGACTATAATTCATTATAGATTGAAAAAGCATAGAATCAATGATGATACGAAGAAGTAGAACAAACCACTTCCCACGGAGCACGATTAGAGTTCATGCCTTAACTCTGGTGGTATCAATGTGTTATCAAGTGTTTTTATTTTGAAACCTGCAGAGAGAAAAGAACAAACAAGATAAACGGCTTGGGAAAGTTCTGGGACAAGAAAAATAGAAATATTGCATTAAGAGTCTTAACAATTGTTTTAAATCAATTTCTATCTATCTTCCCAATGCCTTATTAAACAACTAAAAATTGTTTACATTACATATTGAGATCACTATAAATTGAATCAATTTCTCTTGTACCGAAATCTCCTTCTTCATCTCCATTTGCTGGATCCAGCAAGAAGGCCTAACTCAAATGCAAATCCCATTTTATGTTGATGCAGTGGGCGTTGAACTTCATCCAAGTAATACCTCTCAGCAAAAAAAAGATAACCAGGAATTGAGAACAACTAACCAATTAGAAGTTCAGGCACACCCCCTGATATTAAGAAACAAATGAAAAAACATTAGAAATTAAGCCTGGAATTAAAACCAAAACATGAACAATTAGAATTTATGGACGGTTACTTTTACAAAGTTTCCATCCGTCTATGTGGACTCCTCTTTGATACAAAGTATGACTATGAGAAGTTGTTGGGGATAGAAGATCAAGGACACTCGAAAGGTTAATTTTGAGAGGAAATATCATAATGCTGTCATATTGTTTCCTCCTTCCATCCACCGGAATCCCACAGTATTCCGTCTTGAAGAACCCATCACTACCTTTTGTGTATGTCTTCTTACAAATCCATGTATCCTTTGTTATGTCTTTTTGTTTTTTCTTCAGAATCTCTATTATAAAAAACAACAGGCTTGGACATCAATTAGGTCTAGCTCCTGTGATGACTTCAATCTTGTTTCCACCCATAGACATGAATTCACTGTTTGTTTACAACGGTTTCCAACAAATTAGAATACTAAAACAAAACAAAAAGAAAGAAACAAAACAACGGTTTCCAATATAATTTGTCGGATGCTTACTTTTTCAGCAATCACCCTACTTCCAGTGGGGAATCATCCCATGGTTCCATCTTTCCAATATAATTTGTCAAAAACATTATCACTCGGCCTCTTGGGATTATGAACTCCTGTTTCAAGAACATTGCTGTTTGGGCTATTGGGATTATGGACTCCTGTTTCAAGAACATTTCTGTTTGGCCTCTTGGGATTATGAATTCCTGCTTCAAGAGCAATGTTGCTTGGGCTATTGGGATTATGAACTCCTGTGATACTTCAATCTTGTTTCCACCCATAGATATGAATTCACTGTTTCCAACAAATTAGCAATGTCGCTTCCAGCTGTCTAACGAGTGACATTTTCACGGAACTAGGGCAAGGGGCCTGAGAGTTCTGTGAAGGACACATCCAAGTCCTTGAGTCCTTGTAGTCTCCTCAGCTCCTTCGGGATTGTCCCGTTTTAAGCAACGCAATATCAGGAGATAGGGTGAAAGATTGATTCTGAGAGGAAATATCATCATGCTGTTGAGGTTGTCTTGAAGAACCCATCACTCCGTTTGTACAGATTACTTGGGATTTTGATTATGATTTTCAAGGGAAAATGAGAAATGAAATTTAGGGTGTGATTTGGGTGGAAGAGGGGAAAAAAAGGGAGAGAATTAAGAATTGAAATTCAGAGCAGATTGAGCTGCAATGAGATCTGAAATTGAAGACGGACTTACTAGGGTTTTAGGAACTCACACTCTCTCTCTTATTTGTACTCTTTTCTTTCCGGTGAAATGACTAAGTTGTCCCTCGTTATATCATAGAATTACTATAAACTCTATAAATATATCAAGGCACTTCCTTTCCAATCGGAGCACATCGTAGTGCATTTGCCTTTCCTTTGAGGGAAAAATCCACAATCTGGGAGTCTCCAAATCTCCTGGTAAAAAGAGCAAGCTCCTAATTACTTTGTTAGTTTCTAAGAGAGTGGCGTAGTTAACTTGGTTTTTTTACCTTTTTTATGGGAGTTAAAAGACTCACAAAGTGAGCTTGAGTAGAAACTTTAGAAAGTGTTGTTTACTTTAAGGTCAGTCTTTAGTCCGTCCTGCAGATGCCTCACTTGCACTTGTTTTTGGATGCAAATTAAAAGCAAAACCCTAACAATAACGGGACTACTAAAATGAATACGACAAGGCCCAATCAAGAGAAAACATACATTGTGAATAAAAGAAGTGTGTTACTTACTTGATACAAATAGCACCAAACAACACAGTGCGCTAAAATGTGTTGGAAAAACGAATGGTGGTGTTGTCATCAAAGTAAATCAACATCACCAACAAGGTGGGGGTGGATTGATGAGGCAGTTGGCAATAATACTCCAGGGGACATCATTCAATGAGGAAGAACAGCAACCACCCAAATTTATTTATTTCTCAATTAGAAAGTTTTAATAACACTCTCTGTTGTCTCAAATTCTGACCACAAATGAGGCCATTACTATGTGCCTGTCTCGCGGAATTTTTCAAATACACTGATGGAGATCTCTAAAACAAACTGTTACAGGATTTCTGTCTCTTTCCGTCTCGCTCTATGTATCTCTCTTTTTAAGAACAAAACCTAGCCATCTGTGTGATGATGATGCGGTGGTTCGTCTCTAAGTTCCATGAAGACATTCACCCAACTCGCAACTCTCCTACTCATCAAAGACTGGTCCAGAGGCAGCAATCCATAAAGTGGCGAGTTTGGTGAGTTTTTACAAAATTAGGATAGTTTGATATGATTCGTTGTAAAAAGAACTCGCACATTAGCACCTTCTAAAATTATCTTCCTATTGTTGAAATCTAATGAATAAATATGTCTTGTACATATTTGTAGATGTACACTTTTACTACAAATATGTCTTGTACAGATATGTCTTGTACAAATATGTCTTGTACTCAAATATGTCATGTCGCATATCCAAATTCCAACAAGTTGATACTTGTCAGCTCCTCCTACCAATCAAAAGTAAAGATTCATCACATTGTGCCTATATTCATCATTTATCATGTCACATTTATCTATCACGGATAGTGTCTCTAAAGAACAAAAGCAAAATCATGGATCGAGAATGCTATTAATACATCAACGAAGAGACCCTCCTACCGGTTAACTTAGAATCACATAAATTGGTCAACACATAGTCCCAACTTTCCCTACCGGTATATAACATCGCATGTAAAGCCTAAATCATGTTCTATCTAATTGTTAATAAGCAGTAAAGAGGTGAAACTTTGTTACCTTGAATGATAATAACGAGGCGAACATAACAGTGATGATCATGGGATGCAATTAGATGATGCATCTTTCATCTTCTCATCCGCTCTAATACGTCCGATTCTTGCCCGCTTCAACATTGCAAGCTCGTAGATTCAATGGTCCTATCACCATCTCGGCCAAAACTTCTTACTCGGACCGTTTAATTAGGTCTCAAGACTCTTTACCAAGATATTCCTAGTATTTATTCAGCATATGATCTTCAGGCTTTACTTGATCCACTTTCATGTTCAGAATATTGCATATGCATCAAGAAGATGCCTATTTCAATCAACCATATGGGACCCGTGAAACAAGAAATGCATTATAACTTATAACATGATATGGAGTAAAAAAAAAAAAAAAATCGTGTTCTTTAAAAGGTAGGTTCAGTCTTTAGAGAATGTTAGTATGCACAACTTACATGGGTGGGTCCAGAAATACGTCAAATAACTGTAAGAGAAGCGCCTGAATTATCCCCGCTCTTTCTTTGTGCGATCCTGGACTGGCCAAATAATGTTCTCTATGCTTTTGTCAGTAACCTCTAAGTCTAAAGTAGTTTTTGCATCGGAACAATGTTTGAAGAGAGATACAACCTTCTTTCCCTGCAGATTTTTAAGTTATATAAGTTATACAGTTAAAGACGTCAGTCTCGATGGGGTCTTCATCTTGACAGTAACTGCAGAGGGCAAAGATTAAAGACAATAAAAAAGACTATCCTTAAGGTGGTGGTCTCCCAGGGGATAATTAAAGACCTCTTGTCACCCTACTACCAACTTATATGCTAATGGGTTTTTCTTTCTCTTATGGATATGAGTTGCACTCTTTCAAACTATATAACGTATCAAAACATAAATGTCGAAAAACGAAGGCTCTCCACACTAGAAGTGGTACTTTCTGTGGGAGGGATGGTTTTGAACCTAGGTCGATGAACATTATTGTGCCAAATTAGCAACTATGGCTTCAAATCCAAGATTACGGCCAATTATTGTTTCTTTCTCACAGAACATTGTGGGAATCCAATATACTTTGTCTAATAAAATTAGAACCTAGATCATTGGATTATAATTCAATAGATTCTAGAAGCCATAGAAACAATGAGCATATGAAGCGAAGTAGAGCAAACCCAGAACTCCAAGGATCTCCAAGGATATGGAGCATAATGTTCAAATCACGGGTCTCCAAGGATCTTCATATTGTTCCTCTTGAATAAGTTCATGTTCAGGTGTTTTTCTTTTGAAACCTGCACAAGTAAATATGAAGACAAAACATCTTGAGTAAGGTGAAGGCCAAGGAAAATACAGCACAAAATAAACTTAATTCTAACGGGAAGAATTAATAATATTGCTTACATTACAAATTAGCATGGATAAAACAGAAATTAACATTGAGAATCTGAATTGGATGAGTATGACTTAGCAAACCTTATGGAGCTGTGACTGTTTTATCCTAGTTATTTTCTTCATGGATCATTTGTTAACTTTTTTCTTCAGAATCTCAACTATAAAAAACAACCCGCATGGACATCAATTAGGTCTAGCTCCTGGGATGACTTCAATCTTGTTTCCACCTCTAGACATGAATTCACTGTTTACAACAAATTAGAAAACTAAAACCAATAGCTTCGTAATTAATACAAAGAAGCTTCAGCCTAGCCCTTACAAAATTTACAAGACTTAGAATTCATGTTACTTGCCTGCTGAACATCATTTTGAGAGGAAATATCATCTGCCGCCATGAAGCCATCGTATGCTGAACATCATTTTGAGAGGAAAATCATCTGCCTCCATGAAGCCATCGTATACTTTATGTTTTGCGCTGAACATAATTTTGAGAGGAAATATCATCATGCTGCGGTTGTCCTTGTGTTATTCTCCAGTCCACCGGAATCCCATACAAGAAATTCGATACTCATTCTTGAATCCATGATTACCTTCTTACTGATTAGTTGGGGTTTTGTTTTTGGGAAGAAAATGAATGAGAAGTAAAAATTGAAAACTTTGGGCAAATGGTACATGGATTGAGCTGCAAATTCGATTAGTAATGAGAGATCTCGATGTTTTAGAACCGAAATTAACCGGAAATCTGAAATTGAAGACGGACGGACTCGCTTTCTTGTCTGTTCCGGAACTTGTGCTTCTTTTCCTATCCTCAATGGCGGCCGCCTTCACTGGATTTCCGATCTTAAGAGCAAATATCTTATCAGGCAAATTACTGTGATTGCCCCTGTATTATCGTAAAATTACAACCATTCTTATAAACCCTAAAGCTTGTTTGGATACGCATCATGAAATAGCTCTTTCGACATCTAAAAATGAAAAAGGCAAGAAGTTATTAGGGCATAAAATTTCAAGACCAATAAATTATTGACATTGCCCTTCTAGTACCGTAAAATTACTATATAAACTCTAAAGCATGTTTGGATATACATCCACAACTAACTTTTTGATTTATAAAAATCAAAAAGCATAAAGCTTGTGTGGGTATAAAATTGAGTTTCAGAACTACTATTAAAAGCAAAAACATTTAACTTTTGTGAAGCAAAAATATTTGTTTCTAAATTCTGTTTCTGCTTCTGATATCGAACGATACTATCTTTTCTCATCAGAGCACATCAGACTGTAGAAGCACTTGCCAAGTTAAAATGTGTAGTGATTAATAAATTGATACAAATAAATTCCTTGAAATGTAATTGACAATTAAATCGGACACATTTTGGCAAATGGTCTGTGAACGATACAAAGCAAACATTCACAATTCTGATTATCCTGGTTACATTTTCCAAAAGGTCCGACAGACACCGTAAGCTACACAAACATGTTTCGCTTGAGACCATAATAGAATGTAATTTTATTTCATCTCAGGGATTGAAGCAAACGTTTTATTTTATTCATTTCATTCCACGCTTTTCCAAATCACTATGGACTTGTTCCATTTCAATACAAAATGATTGACTCCAGTTAGGTCTAATTCTAGTCCGAAAATTTCGGCTTCAGTTGTATTAGAAGTATTTGAAGCTGAATTAATAAAGGAAATGAGATTCTGGACGGGTTGTAGAGAACTAGATTACTTTTTTCTGAGAGTTAGTTTCACTTCTGAAATTAATGTTCAATGATGGCGAGGGGCTTATCTCCATTAGCGACTCAAACTACTGTTTACACCAAGACTTGGGCTTACCAAGCGAAATTCAGGCAAACCCAGCAATTTATTTATGAAATATGCAAATAAGACCAACTTGAATGATGAGCATGTAGTGTTGGCTGGTAGATAAAAGATTGAACTCAACAATTCAATGAAGACCCAATCCCATCCGTCTATGCACAAGCAAAGTTGTTGATAAATTTTAATGGGAAGTGATAATAATATTGCTTATATTAATTACAAATTCAGATCACCATATATGAACTGACATTCTGAGAATCGAGCTTTGGAAAAGACAAAATTTCTGTGGTATCAAAATCACATCTATTGAATTCAGGAACTGATCTTGAATTGACATCTTCACTCACTTCTTCATCTCTTTTTCCTAGATACACCACCAAGGCTTCAGGATCATCTCAATTGATATAAAACTGCACTGTGAGCATTTGATGTAGCTGCGAGACAAATTAGCAATTCTTCTCCGGTTCTGGTTTCTGCAAGTTGGACAGTTTTGATGAGATATTCTTTTATGTTTTGCAATGCATGTTCTCATTCCTGTGTCCATGTGAACTTTGCTCCTTTCTTGAGGCAACGCCAATTTAAATCTTGTACATCAACAAGAACAACAAAAAAAAAAAAGAATAAAAATTCTAATTTATTAAATTTTTTTCAGGTGAAACAAGGTAGACTGATTGATTTCCAGGCAAATATCCATACTGACCAGCACGATCCAGTAGGTTTTAAGTTACCACGAATTCATCAAGCACAGGCATTGAACACATAACTTAGTTTTGAGAGGAAATATCATAATGCTGGTGAGGTTCCCATTCAACAAAACAAAACCAATACTCCATCTTGAAGAATCCATCACTATCTTGGAATTTTGATTTTGAAGGGAAAATAAGAAATTAGAATTAGGGTTTCGATTTGGTGACAGAAAATAAAGAAGAAGAGAGAAATATGAATTGAAACTTAGGGGAAAGAAGAACATGGATTGAGCTGCAAAATTGGACATGTAGAGCCGAAATGGGATCTGAAATTCAAGACGGATTCACTAGGGTTTTAGGACTATATACACTGGCACTGCCAAGTGAAATGACTAGGATTGTCCTCGTGAACTCGTAGAATTACCACAAAGTCTACGGATTTATGAAGGCGCCTTACTTTCCAACCAGGGCACATCGTAGACCATTAACTGCACCGTAGCCGCCCGTCTCCCAAAAAGAGATAATATCTTCTCAGTTGTATACATGGGAGTTTAGCATTCAAAGATTTCCATGGGTTTCATGGTCAAACTTGCGCAATTTGTTTGGATGAGTTAAAAAAGTGTCGTGGCATTATCAAGATATGCTGCGGACATGCATTCCACTCTAGATGTCTCATACCTTGGTTCAACATTGGTACTTGCCCCCTATTCGGTTATGGCATGAGGCTCTACATAACGTATAAGATATTATACGATTAAGCGGAAGCGGGTATCGGTTCATACCTAGAACTTGAGCTCCGATTTGGATCGACAAGGAACAAAGCAGTTGAAAAACAACAACGATCCAACACGACGATTAGCAGGTACTACAATCACCAATGATGAGCACAAGCTTGTTTCATAGGCTAAGAACTTGAAACCTTTTTTTTCTTAATGATAACTCCCTTTAGGGTTAGAGCTACCACTTTTCTTATGGTAAACTTATGTGTGATATTGGTGGAATCACGTAACCCTTTACACTTATGCTAGAGATGTTTATATAGGTTCCAAACCCTAAGGAATATGGAACCCTACCGGGTTGCCACATACAATATATGGGCGACCATATTCGGGTCCAACCCGAATATCTAACATCTCCCACTCGCACATAGTGTGTGTGGATTGTACCGGAAGAAAGAAAAGTTCATATTAGTAAATAGCCCGTGCGACCGTCGAGGTACCTGCATTTTGGGAGCTCCATACTAGCAGCTCAATATGAGTCAGCATAGAGACATCAACCCTTTAAAAAAAATGTTCGTATCTCGTAGTATCCTAGGTCCATCAAAATCTCATTGGTCTAGACTACTCTGATCCCTCGTAGAGCTAGTCTAACCCTCATGCTAGCTTATTGTAAATACATTCACACTTGTGTTGCAACTCCAGCAAGGCAACTCAAGTCGTCGACTATGAATATAAAACATTCATGAGTTTGATGACCTTCCTTTCGCCCTATTGTCATGAAGTTTCAGAATCAACTGCTTTCCCAGATATGTACCCTTTAAGCCGGATCATTCATGGCCACAGACACATACTAAAGTAGCAATCATCGAATCTTTACTTAATAACAAAGTCAAAAGTCGTAAGATTACCTGTGTATAATCTAATTATCATACGGACTCACATGGTGAGAAAAGCGAGGAACAATTTTCGCACCTCCGTAGTGGTCGCAAGCACGCATAATATGAAAATGCGCTAGAGTGGAGTTTTACTTGACTAAACAAGTATATGTCACAAACTCTTACACTCTACAAATCTTGACTTAGTCGCAACTCTTGCGCCTAATCCGAAATTTCTAACCGCTCGCTTTCAACAAGCGCCGTGGAAGAGATTTCTTATTTGGCTATTCTTTAAGGTATGATGAACAAGAGGTACATTCATCATCGATCTTCACTATATAGATCTCATCTTGGTATTGCCAAGGCGATGCATCATCTCATCTTTGCTCGCTCTCCTTAGCGCCAAAAGGTGACCGCTTATGTGAGTAAGCCCCATACCAGGTGACATATTAATCAAGTTTTGACATAATGCATTCTCTATGCACCAATGTCAGCGTGTATATCCATGCCCGTAAGTAAATAATCAATCATAACAATGAACCATTATCAAATTGTATTGATTATTAATAAATATCCATAAAACATATGCATCTACGATCATCATGTCTTAGAACAATAAATAAATAAATAAATAAAAGACATCCATTACCACCTACGTAAACCTAACGCCCTAACATGAGACATGAAAACATCCCTTGGTATAGGTTTAGTAAGGGAATCAACTATCATCAATTCTCAGGCATGTACTCCAAAACTATTTCTTTCTTCGCAAGAGCAAATCTAATAAAACAACACCTCCTATCAATGTGCTTAGTCTTTCCATGGTACTTTGGGTCTTTTGCATAAGCAATCATTGATGTGCTATCGGTGTGAATTTTCACCGCATCGCAGCGTGAGTGACAAATTCAAAACTCTCAAAGAACCTCCTTAACCAATTAGATTCTTGTACCGCAGCTTGACAAGCTACAAACTCGGATTCCATCAAGACATAGCGACAATTGACTTGTTTCTTACTACTCCATGTGATGGCCCCGCCATTTAGCAATAAAGCATACCACGATGTGCATTTTTGCTCTCCCATTTCGCCATTCCAGTTAGCATCACAATAACCACCGAGACGTAGATCCGAACCCTTGTAGCATAGCATGAGGTCGCTCGTCCCTTTGAGATACCTTAGTATCCTCTTGACCGCTTACCGTGCTCAAAACCGAGTTCGATCGGTACCGACTAACTAATCCAATAGCATAGCATATGTCGAGCCGAGTACACATCATAGATACATCGGGCTACCAATTGCGTTGAAATAGGGTACCGCGACATCCTGTCTTTCTCTTCGGGGTATTAGGGCACATCTCAAGGCTTAAGTTCGACCTTTAGCAATCGGTGTGTCTATGGGCTTGCAATCTTTCATGTGAAATCGCCGAGAACCCTTTTAATGTACGTCTCTTGTGACATACCCAAAAATCTCTTTGAACGATCTCTAAGGATCTTAATCCCGAGCACATAACTTGCTTCTCCCATGTCCTTCATCTCAAAAGTTGAGGACAACCACTCTTTTGTGGCGACAACAATTTCCATGTTACTTCCAGCTATAAGGATATCATCAACATATAAGGACAGGATAAGGAAACCTTTATCGGACCGTTTAACGTACACACAATGGTCTTCCTCTATCATCGTAAACCCATTGGAAACAATGGCTCGATCAAATTTTAAATACCATTGTCTAGATGATTGTTTTAGGCCATAAATAGATTTTTGGAGCTTGCAAACTTTGCGCTCTTGACCTTTAATCACGAAGCCCTCTGGTTGCTCCATGTAAATTTCCTCATCTAGAAGGAACGAGGTAGGGGGAGATCTTAGCCTCTTTGAGGTGGAAGAGTCAACGGAAGACACACCAATTCGTCTAGTTGAGAAATGCAGTCTTAACATCCATTTGATGAAGTTCCAAATCCATATGTGCGACAATAGCTAACATAAGGCGTATCGAGGCAATTCTCACCACTGGGGAGAAAGTTTCCTCGTAGTCAACACCCTCCTGTTGGGTGTAGCCTTTCGCCACAAGGCGAGCCCTATATCTTTCATCTAAACCTTCCGCATTGCGTTTGACTTTGAAAACCCATTTGTTTCCAATAGCCTTGCGCCCTTCCTCGGGAGGTCAACGTATTGCCACACACCATTAATCCTCATTGATTCTATCTCTTCTTTCGATGCAATAATCCATTTTTCCCTTTTAGGAGATGACATAGCCTCTTTGAAATTCTTAGGCTCTGCGTCATCATGTGAGCAAACCATGAAACTTTCCCCCCTCAACCAAAACGACGACGAGGGACTTTTCCACGTTCACTTCTCCGAGATTGGGGTTCCTGATTCGATGGAGCCAATCCATTATCAGGTGGAACACTCCCACTTTCCCTAGGAGAACGAGGAATTTCTTCGCTATTCTCAACTAGACGAATTGGTGTGTCTTCCGTTGACTCTTCCACCTCAAAGAGGCTAAGATCTCCCCTACCTCGTTCCTTCTAGGAAAGTCCTCATTCAAGGAAATCGCATCACGTGACTCAATCTCGCCACACTTCCATCGGGATGCTCACCAATGAACACATGGCCTTTTGAGTGATCGTAATATCCGATAAAGATACACTTTTTCGCTCGAGGGCCCAGCTTCCCATACCGATGAGAACTATTGTGTACATAAGCGGTTAACCCCATGGTCGCAAATTACCCAATTCGGGTTTCACGGTCCATAATTCATATGGGGTGGAAGGTACGACTTTGAAGGCACACGATTAAGGACATAGGCAAAGATCGATGGCATCTCCCCAAAAAGAAATAGGAAGATGAGCTGCGCCATCATTGACCTAACCATGTCTAACAAAGTAAGATTCCTTCTCTCTCGCTACACCATTTTGTTGCGGAGTACCAGAATAGTCAATTGTCTCGGGATCCCTTTTTCCTCACAATACCCTTTGAATAGGTCGAGATAGATACTGCGGCCACGGTCGGGCTCGAGAGCCTTAATGCTCTTATTTAGTTGATTTTCCACTTCACATACATAGCGTCTAAAGCAGTCCAATGCTTCTGATTTGTGGATATCAAGTAAATATGACCATATCGCGTAAAGTCATATATGAAAGTGATGAAATAAGAGGCTCCATGTCTTGCCTTAACGTTCATTGAGCCACATATATCAGAATGAATTAATTGCAAAGGCTCGGAGGCCCTTTTGGTCAGTGTCCCAAACGGTTTTCTAATGGCTTTTCCCGCAAGACAATGTTCGCGGTAGGTAAGGAGACTTTAGCGATGGGTCCTAAAAGACCTTCTCTAGCTAGCCTAGTCATCCTTTCTTGCCCTATATGACCTAATCTAGCATGCCAAATCACGAGAATCATTATTAACATCCGAAAGAAGATGCAACTAATGAAATAGCTTTATTAGCATCATAAGAACTAGAATTGTCAATATCCAAAACCATAAAACCATCCGACATAAAACCAAAACCATAAAAATCAGTTGCCAAGCAAATCTTAACAGAATTACCCTCAAAAAGAAAACTAAAGCCTAGACGCAACATACTATTAATCAAAACTAAATTTCGTCGAATATCCGGAGCATAAAGTACATCATGGAGGATTATCGTGCGCCTTGTCGCAGTATTTAGCATATAGGTACCGATGCCAAGTACTTCTACGCTAGTTGTGTTCCCCATATAAACTCTCATGCTCCCAAATAGAACTCGACGATAATCTAGGAACCCTTCTCGGTCCCTCGCTACATGGTCGGTTGCTCCCGAATCTACAACCCACAAATGAGGAGAATGAGCAACTAATGCTTGACTAGAAACAAAACATTCATAGCGAGGAATAGGCTCAGAAATTACCTTCTTTGGCTCAGTGCATTCACGAGCGAAGTGTCCTTTCTTATCACAGTTAAAGCATTTCATCTCTGCTTTGTCTTTCTTACCAGCACGCTTGCCTCTTTTGCGCTTAGGAGCGTTGGTAGTGGACGACCCAGATCCATCACGAGGATTCTTACCAAGAACCCTTACCCTCTTGCGCTTAGACCCATTGGTCTTATGCGAAAGCAAGAAATAAAACAGCAATCGCGCCATCGGTCTTAGTCGCTTCCAAGCGCTCGACTTCTAGTTCCACACGACGAGAAATATCCTCAAAAGTGCGGACATTATCATTATGTGTCATGTTTTGCTTCATCTGCTCCCAAGAGTTAGGTAACGAACGAATAACAGCTTGTACCTGTTGTTCATCTGTCAAGTGATGACCTGCAGCCTCAAGTTCGCGTATCATTGATGACATTGTCCTCAAATGTTGCTTCATTGTAACATTCGGCTTCTTTTGACAAGTGTCAAACTTCATAGTTAAAGCGCGCAACTTAGCCACAGAGGTAACTCCAAATTTCTTCCTGACTGCCACTAGCATGTCATGAGCAAACTGGTGGTTCTCAAACTCTCCAATGAGATCATTGTGCATTGAGCTCTGGATCATATGACGAGCACTGCGATCCTTCTTAATCCATTCCTGGTAAGCCTCGAGGTTGCGACGGTGTTGAACCGTCGTACCCTCCTCAAAGCCGAGGCATCACATGCTCAGTTATTTCCTGCAGCCCATCATCATTCAAGAGAAAAACGATCTTTCGGCGCCAGATGTTATAGTTGTCGCCATCAAGTTTTTCACCCTTGTTCAAATCAGCAATGATGTTCTTGGAAGCCATTTAGTCTAACATAGCATGCGAAAAAATAAAAGGATATAAACTTATGGCACTATACACATTCAAAAATAACTTTGCAACATTAATCTAAATAAATAGCAAAACAACATTACAAGTCGCAAGATCGAAAAATCGTTAAATTCCTAATCATCTCTCGCGCCACAAGTAATATTTTCTACATCTATTTAATATATGCGCAAGTTAATGGTTTTTTGGGAATTAAACAAACTCAACCAAACAACCTCCCACTCAATTGTTTTAACATGTTATCAATCAATGATAATAATTCAATCAAACATGTTATCAAACCAAGATGATTACCTAATCAATCAACATGTTATCTAGACATACAATTGATTTATATGAATTCAATCCAGCGCCATACATGTTGTATATTAAAGAAATTATACAATCACAACATAAACCATTCACATGTTATCACTGATAAAGCGATTTACCATATAATTTCAAAGAAACTCTATCATGTGAATCTAATTAGGTCCCGAAAATAGTTTTATTGAATTCGGAGCGTCGAAAAACCTTAGGGTACCAAAATTGGAGTTGATCCGACAACCACAAGATAGAGAAAAAGTGAAAAACAAATTATTAGGCCAATCCGAACCGAACCGAACCCCTGAACCGAACCACCGATCTGAACCATGGCCGACTCGCCGGTCTGGTCTGGACCGCGGCCGACCCACCGAGCTGGACCGCGAGCTCACCCACCGGATGGGACCGCGAGCTGACCCATCGAATGCAACCGCGGGCTAAACCGCCGATCCCGGGCCGAGTTAACTCGCCGATTCTTAAACAAAGTGTAACTCGCCGATTTGTGAACAGTGTTGACTCGGTTCTCGTTCATCGTCTTCTCTAAAATTCCAGCAGCGTACGGACGCGCATGACCAACTTTGGGAGACCATATCTCACTCATACGAGCTCCGATTCAAGCAAATAATATGTCAAAAGAAAGCTCTCGAGAGAGCACTATCTATATATATTAATTTTAATTAACATGGATCGACATATATACATCAAAACAATCATCAAACCACTGCTCACAAACATGATATAAAACTAGGGTTTTTGCAATATCTTTCAAACCACATGTTCAAACGATACAAAACTTTCCAGGAGATCATTTGAATCAATAATGAACATACCCAATTAAATATTTCAAACCAAAACACCTTTATCAAGATCCGAAATATTTATACATCCATTAATGGTTTTTAACCTAAAAAAACAACAAGAACACTAATCATGATACTATCATGTTATCAATAACTTTCAAGCATACAAAGCATGTTATATCAAGCACGAAAACGCAGCAAACCAATAGCTCATGATACCAATATAAGATATTATACGATTAAGCGGAAGCGGGTATCGGTTCATACCTAGAACTTGAGCTCCGATTTGGATCGACAAGGAACAAGCCCGGCAACAACAACGATCCAACACGATGATTAGCGAGGTACTACAATCACCAATGATGAGCACAAGCTTGTTTCACGGGCTAAGAACTTGAAACCTTTTTTTCTTAATGATAACTCCCTTTAGGGTTAGAGCTACCACTTTTCTTATGGTAAACTTATGTGATATTGGTGGAATCACGTAACCCTTTACACTTATGCTAGAGATGTTTATATAGGTTCCAAACCCTAAGGAATATGGAACCCTACCGGGCTTGCCACATACAATATGGGCGACCATATTCGGGTCCAACCCGAATATCTAACATAACGAGAGCTTCCCCAACATAAAAATTTGATATATTAATTGAAGCTGTGCTATGTTGTAAAAGGCGAGCGCCTGGAGCGCCTAGGCGCCAAAGACCCACTAAGCGGAACAACTCCAAGATTCGGAACCTATCAACCAGGCAATAGTTGGTTAATTTCATAGACTTAATTTACACAATTAGATTCTACTGAACTTGGCTTTGTACTCTATTCGCATATTATTCTTCTTTACGAGATTGTATTTCGGGATTTCAGTTGTTGCTTATTATGTTACATTTAAAATGTGAAATATCACATAAATTATTATTCAGAAATTTGAGAAATATTGCACTAGTGGATGACAACTTCAACAATGATGGATGCTGCTTTTTACCCCCAACACACAACGGGGTGGACACAATCCCCCCAACACACAACGGTCGATCCAGTTTTATGGCTAACTGACTATGCATCATCAGCAATACTTACTTGCGCCAGCCAAATGGGACCCGTGAAACAAGAAATGCATTAAAACATGATACAGAGTAGAAAAAAGATTGTTTGCTTCTAAACAAGAGGTAGATTCATTCTTCAGAGAATGTAAATTATGCACAACTTACTTGCCAGCACCATTGGGTTAGGTGGGTCCAGGACATCCGCCGAATAATCAGAAATGAAGCGCTGAATCCTTATGCAATCCTAGTGCCCAAATAATGTTCTCTATGTTTTTTGCTGCAACATCTTTGCCTGCAGATGGTTAAATTTTATTAATTACTGATGAAAATCAAGGCATAGAGAGAGAGAGCAGAGATGAAGAACATGCGGATTACATTGTGTTTACTGGTTTTCTCTGATTTCCTTTACAGAGTACAAACAGTTCAGGACTACTCTACCCACTAACATAACATGTTAAACAAAGTTCCCTTACTAATAGGACATTACAACCAAGACTAGGAACCATTAACACCTAAACTACACAACTCTTGACAAAGTCCCAACTCCTAACACTATGTAACCATGTGAATATTACTCACACAAGATCAAGTCGGATAGTTTGAGTTTGGTCGAACAGTCCAACAATTACTTCATTAATTGTTATCAAATCAAACTTTCAAAGATAAAATGATGACTTCTTTATCGTCTAAACTGATTGAACGACGCAGTTAAAGATGTCAGTTTTCATGGGTTCATGGAATATTCATCTTGATAGTAACTGCATGCGACAAAGATTAAAGACGATAAAAAAAAACTATCCTGTGACCCTACTACTAACTTATATGCCGATGGTGTTTTTCTTTCGCTTTTGGATATGAGCTTCACTCTGTCATACTACCTACCTAAGCAATCAAAAGAGTAGGCATATATGTACTAAATGTCAGAAAACAAAAACTTTAACACACTAGAGATGGTACTTTCTAAGGGAGGGATGGTGAGGAACCTAGGTCGATGAACATAATTGAGCCAAATTAGTAGTTGTGGCTTCAAATCAAAGACTACAACAATTACTTTTTTCTAATACTGCTGATGATGAGCAGCCAATACGAAATCAGAAAAAGAAAAAAAAACAAACTTATCAGGTTGATTGTTCAGCTAATGAGCTTAAAATACTCCAAGATAATAGAAGGACCGTTTGTACATCCTACCAAATTCTAAAGTCAGAAGTGCTGGTTAGAATGACCATCACATCATAGGCATGACCATCATTATTTACTACCATACTATGAAGTAAAGAATAGTGACTTTCTGATCTATGAGATTTTAAAGCTAGAAAATCAAACCATCTCTAATACCATTCTAATACCATTGAATCTGAAAGACTTGAAAATCATCAGAATTAATCCAATATATTGTTTAATAAAAGTACAACCTAACTATAATTCAACAGAATGAAGAAGCCATAAAAACAATTGAAATATCTGCTTCTTCGAAAAACAAACATGAAAGTAACAAACAATATGAAAGTTGTAGAAACAATCTTTGTTGTCTCGGATTTTAACATGAAATGGAGGAATTATTATTATGAGCCTGTCTCGCAGTATTTCCATATGTGCACTAATGGAGATCTCTAAAAGGAGCTGTTACGGGATCTCAGTCTCTTTCCCTCTCACACTATATAAAAATCTCTTTATATGAACAAAAGCTTGTTGGAATGGCAGAGACTAGAGTGGTGGTCATTTGAGATTCAGGCAAGGTTTGCACAATTTGTGTCGAAAGGTAACTTGATTGGATGACCATGGGAGTAGTAATAATCCTTATATTCGTTACTTTTTCTGATTGGAAGGGCTGCAATTTTCCGTAGCATTATCCATTCAGTTAGTGAATCATCAGTATTGGAGCCATGGACTACTACAGCCAAGACGTGTTAGAGACTCCACATTTTGGGAACTTCCTAGCAGCAAATAAGCTGGACCGTTTGTCGCAAAGCCAAGACATATTAGAGACTTTTCCGCAGTCTGGGTTCTCCTAATGGCAACGAATTCTTAAGCAGCACAATTAACCCAAGAAATTTTCTTGGAATGAAGTCTCCATTTACTTTACCTTTACAATTCATCATGTCTCATACATTCACAGAAGCAATGTATAAAAAGAAAAACACAAACGTTTTACAATAGAATAATGTTGACTACTTTCACTTGAATTAGTAAAGACTCTAGGTGCAAAATGGAAATCACTATCACTGCTGGTACAAATTTGAAGGAATGTGCCTTAAAATCCATAAATCAATACATACAAAAACTAAATATCTAAATTAGAACGTGGACTAATAATATAATCCGAAAGACAACGATACTTGATTAGAATTTGAATTTCATTACAAATTTCACAAACTACATGATTTTAGATTACCAAAGTAGATTAGCAAGAATCAGCGCCCTTCTAGATCATGATGACTTAGATTATCAAGTTGAAAGTTTCAGATCATGATGACTTAAATATCGAGGGTGTTGGATCAGAAAAGATCTCTAATGCAACACCCTCTCTTCATCACTGTGAAGAAGTATCTCCCACAACGAACACTTCACTAAGAGCTGGTAACTGTGAGAGGATAAGTCATTATGACATTAAATTAAACAGACATGAATCTTGTTGTGTATGTGAGGATCATTCTCGTACAGCACTAAAAATCCTTGTATAAATCCTAACTTTTATGATCATTTTTCAAGACAAGAAGAGGAAGAGAGGAATTTAACAGAAAGATTGATTTTTTTTTTTTTTTTTTTTTAACCGAAGTAGAAGATTAGATCTATAAGTGTGAGGAGGAGACTGCAAGCTTTAGGTAGAATTGAAAGAGGCGCTCCTTAGTCCATCACTTAAGCAGGTTTATATATGATTCGTTGTATCTCCAAAACCCTAGGTCGCTTACTCCAGGGCCTAGGTCACTTACCCCATGGCCAATGGGACAAGGTCTAAACCTGAACTGATTCCGCCCGGTATTAGTTATTGCCGTAGGGGTGAGCAAAAAATTCGGAACCACGGATTTCACCCGTATCCATCCGCAAAATTTGAGAGAGCCGCAATGGGTTCTGAAATTGAAGACGGATTTACTAGGGTTTTACGACTATATACTCTGCCCAGCAAAATGACTTAGATTGCTCTGTAAGTTCGTAGAATTACTACAAAGTCTAAGGATTTATAAAGGCGCCTTATTTTCCAACCAGAGAACATCGTAGTCCATTTAACTGCATCCACCTTTTTCTTTTGTGAAAAAAACCACAATTTCACAGTCGCCTAGCCCCTAATATATAAATGCCACGATTGTTAAAGGCTGATACCAGTTCTGCTAGGGCGGGTACCAATCCAGGATGCAACGGCTGAGATTACTTTGTCCTATATGGATTGGTATCCTCCCCTGACAAATGCAGTAATAGCCTTTAGCAATCATGATAAATGCAGGCAACCTGGTGTCAATTCAAATCAAATACTTTGTGTTGTTACCGACGGATCAGTATCTCAGTGTTAGGCCCATTTTGATTAGAAAATATGTTCAATTTTCCAGTTGTTTGCATTTTATTTAACTTGATAAATTACTAATTTATGATTATTGCTACTACATTATTAAAGTGAGCCTGATTTGGAAGTGTTAAAAACTTGTTATTAGAATCAGAAAGTGAGCTTGGTTTCAAAGTGTTGTTTACTTCTAAGGTCACCCGTTGTCCGACAAGATATCTCACTTCTTTTTTTAGATGGAAAATCCCAACAGTAACTTGTGGGTAGATTTTTGGAAGAAAAAAAAAGCATATTAGCACCTAGTAAACTTATCTTCTTACCGCTGTTGAAATCTAATGGATAAAGGAAATAGAAAGTAGTTTATCAACACGAAACCAAGAATGCATGCAAAAAATACAAGTATGTTATCTGCGGGAATTAACAAAGTAAAAGCTAAGATTGTGAACGAAGTTAAAGTTACTCTACTGCTTTGTTTGATTTCATTCCAATTAACCACAACTACCAACAACTTAACGTGGGCACAACAAGTTCCAATATACTACTCCAAATCACATCTCCAATTAAAATATCTGCTTCTTAAAAAAACAAATTAACATCAAAGTAACAAACAATACAGTGCCTTGCTAAAAAATGGGATTGCCATTAATCCTCCAAATAATATTTTTTTCTCAATATAAAAGTTGTACAAACACTCTCTGTTGTCTCAAATTTTAACCTAAAATGTAGGAATTATTAATATGAGCCTGTCTCGTGGTATTTCCATATGAGAACTAATAGAGATCTCTAAAACGAGCGGTCTTACTTTATGAATCTCTTATAAGAACAAAAGCTAGCCATATGTGTGATTTATTTATTTTTTTGCTTGATAAATCTTTTTTTTTTTTAATTTTTCCTTGAGAAAAATAATTTATATTAAAGATTAGATGTTAAAGAGGAGACGAGGAGGAAAACAAATTTCCACCTTCCAATATGCGCCATTATAGTAAAATGGCATATTCCCAGCTGGAACGAGCACAAATATTGCTAGCAGTGTAAGATCCTCCATACAAATATCTTAATTAATTAAATATTATTTGCTAAATAATAATAATAAATCAAAGATTAATAGCAATAAACAAGTACATTCTCTTCCCCTAAATACTCCACCAGTAAGACTAATTGATTTGAGGGCTAATAATAAGTAATATCCAAACTGACCAGCACGAGATCCAGTAGATTTTCTGCCTCAGTAGGATCATCGTCGACAATTGATGTTGTGGGCTTCTCAAGGCCATTCATCACTTAGTTTTGAGAGGAAATATCATCATGCTGCGGATAAGAAATGAGAACCATCAATACAGTTACAATTACACCGTAATTTTAACTTCATTCCACCATAATCCCATAAAATTACAAAACCATCAATACCCCGTCCCGAAGAACCCATCATTACCTTCTCACTGATTACTTGGGATTTTGATAGAAATGAGAAGATAGATGTAGAAATGGTTCTCATTTGATTAGAATTTATATTCCTTTGATTTGGGGGAGAAAAAAGAAAAGAGAAATGGGAACTGGAACTTAGGGGAGAATTTGAATATAGATGTAGATGCAAATTTGATTGAGAGCCGAAATGAGATCTGAAATATAAGATGGACTTACTAGGGCTTTACGACTATATACTCTTCCACTGAAATGACTAAGATTGCCCTCGAAAGTTCGTAGAATTACTACAAAGTCACGGATTTATAAAGGCGCCTTATTTTCCGATAAGAGCACATCGTAGTAGGTCATTTAGCTGCATCCACCATTTCCCTTTGACGGCAAAAATCACCACCATTTCCCTGAGACGACAAAAATCACATTTATCTTGATAAATTACTGATAAATTATTATGATTATTGCCATCTCTACAGACTCGATTCTACTTTAATGTTATTACACTCTCAAAATGAGCTTGATTTGAAAGTGTCAAAAGTGTTGTTTACTTCGAAGGTCACCCTTTGTCCGACAAGATATCTCACTTCATTTTTTGATGGAATACAAGTTGGAAAGTGATGAAAAAGAGTGAAATTGGAACCAGCAATGACAACTTAACGTGACCCCAAATCAAGTCATTTCCTAGTGAAACTCTTAAAAACATAATGAAAATTAGTGTGTTCAACTGTTAATTGACACTACTAGCAACCAAACAACACAGTGCACTAAAATGTGCCTCTTAAAAACAAATCTCATACTCTTTAGTTACCAAGGCATTCCCACTATTTATTCAGCACATGATCTTAGGGATTTACTTGATCCACTTTCGGGTGCAGAATATTGCATATGCATCAGAAGCATACCTATTTCCGTCAACCAAATGCATTAAAACATGATACAGAGTAGGAAAAATAATCATTTTCTTCAAAAGTAAAGGTCAGTTTAGTCTTCAGAGAATGTAAATTATGAACTTACTTGCCAAAACCATTGGGTTATGTGGGTCTAGACATCCGCCAAAATAATCAGAACTCAAGCGCTGAACCATTTCTGCTCTTTCCTTGCGCAGTCCTAGTGCCCGAGTAATGTTCGATTCCTTGCCTGCAGATGGGTAAGTTTTATGAGTCACTTCATTAATTGTTATAACTAACAAAGATAAAATGAGGACTACTTTGTCGATTGAACTTTCTGCGATAGGTACGACACAGTTAAAGACATCCGTGTTCATGGGGTCTTCACCTTGGCAGTAATTGCAGATGGCAAAGAATAAAGAAGATAAAAAAAGGCTATCCTTAAGGTGATGGTCGCCGAGGGGGACACGAACTGTCACCCTACTACCAACTTACATGCTGATGGTGTTTTCTTTCTCATTTGCGTACGAGCTTCACTGTCAGACTACGCAAGCTATCAAAAGAGAGGGAATATACATCCTACCCTACCAAAGTTTTTCCCAGTAACTTCACATCATAGGCATGATCACCATTATTTACTACCATGCATATGAAGTAGAGAATACAGACTTTCAGATCAATGAGATATTTACAACTAGAAAATCAAACCATCTCTGACACCTTCTATTTTAAAACCAATAACTTCGAAATTAATACAATGAATCTAAAGCATTGCACCTGTGAATTAAAAAACTTTGATATCATTAGAATTGATCCCTTGATGGTGCAACATGATAAAGTATCAATTTGTTAAGATATAATGTCCTCGCTTTAGCAACCTATAATGGTATGGATCTTAAACTAGCAAAAAAACAGAGAACAACAAGCCAATTTAGATGCATATAACCCCTGTTCCCTACTGTTTATGGGTAAGAATCGTTTCTGCTGATTTCAGTAATTTCGGTAGGTGAGTGAGAAACTGGTTCAAACCCTAAACAAATGTCTTCCGCACGTGAGCACTTTATAGATTCGAGAGATCAATCTGCATAAGTCCGGCCTAAACCAAGAAATGGCCGTTCCAGACTTGCTTCGGTCACAAAGTGGAGGAGAAAGGTTGATTTGGGGAGGGAAGCAAAGAAAGGTGTTGAGACCAGAATAATTCTGGGAGAGTAGTATCTCGACTTGTATCAGAAAGTGAAAGCTTAGGAAGCTTGCAAGAGATGAAAGCTTTGGGAGAGCTTGCAAAGTTGCCTTTACGAGAGTGTAGTGTTTTTCTCCTGACCGAGACTTGTTGTCTGCTGGAAATAGGTAAGACCTATTTATACAAGTTGGGATTGAAACGTACCCTGGCCTCATGAAGGAAGAGAGTAAAGGGTGAAATAATGAGAGGAGGTGGTAACCGCAAGGTGTTTATGGGTGAAAACGTTTTTCACCATTATTTCCTCTTTTATTTGACCGCTTTATTCCTTTTCACGCTTTCTTAATGTGAGCGTAGTGTACGCTGCAAGCTGTGACGGCCAAACCAAAACCCTAAAACGCATCCCCCAGTTTGTGTTGATGTCTCGAGTGTTGGTTGCATCTTGAGTGCAAGTGGCACTGCTAGTGGCGCGTGTGGCATGTGCCAATGGCATGTGCGGAATGCCTTGGTGGTAGGTTGCACGGTTTGCAAGTTAGGCTACCAGCGTGTGTGTTTGGCATGTGCCAATAGCATGTGCGGAATGCCTTGGTGGTAGGTTGCACGGTTTGCAAGTTAGGCTACTAGCGTGTGTGTTTGGCATGTGCCAATGACATGTGCGGAATGCCTTGGTGGTAGGTTGCACGGTTTGCAAGTTAGGCTACCGGCCGAGCATGTTGGCATGTGCCAATGGCACGTGCGGCCATGTTGACCTAGTTGCAAGTCTTGCGAGCCTAGGGCGCTATATTTGGCGTGGGCCAATGGCATAGCGGCTTGGAAACATGGCTTGCGATACGTGTTGGCATGTGCCAATGGCACGTGCGGCCATGTTGACCTAGTTGCAAGTCTTGCAAGCCTAGGGCGCTATATTTGGCGTGGGCCAAAGGCATAGCGGTTTGGAAACATGGCTTGCGATACGTGTTGGCATGTGCCAATGGCACGTACGGCCATGTTGACCTAGTTGCAAGTCTTGCAAGCCTAGGGCGCTATATTTGGCGTGGGCCAAAGGCATATCGGCTTGGAAATATGGCTTGCGACACGTGTTGGCATGTGCCAATGGCAGGTACGGCCATGTTGACCTAGTTGCAAGTCTTGCAAGCCTAGGGCGCTATATTTGGCGTGGGCCAAAGACATAGCGGCTTGGAAATATGGCTTGCGATACGTGTTGGCATGTGCCAATGGCACGTACGGCCATGTTGACCTAGTTGCAAGTCTTGCAAGCCTAGGGCGCTATATTTGGCATGTGCCAATGGCATAGCGGCTTGGAAATATGGCTTGCGGTACGTGTTGGCATGTGCCAATGGCACGTACGGCCATGTTGACCTAGTTGCAAGTCTTGCAAGCCTAGGGCGCTATATTTGGCGTGTGCCAAAGGCATAGAGGCTTGGAAATATGGCTTGCGGTACGTGTTAGCATGTGCCAATGGCAAGATATCAGCTTCAAATACGTTACCGGTTAATTTTGGTTAGGAAAAAGGTCTCCAAACATGTAAGATAGTGTGAAAATAAGGGTGTGAGGGGATCCTTCCTCTTTAATAAGGGCATATATATTAGGCATTAACATAATAGTGGATAAGGGGTTTCTAGAAATTACTTGTTAATGACCCTATTTTGTCATGTAGCTATAGGCCACAATTTAGCCTGGTTACTTTACTATAGGCCACATACCGATATCATGACTTTTGATGCTGATAGACATGCATTTTAAATATGAAGTGGGTGGTGGTTTTTTGTGTATAAATTGGTATGGTTTCTTTCAATTTTCAGTACTCATTGGAGTTTCCATTAGTGACCCTGCAAAAGTTTTCAGCTCCTGCTAACGAGTCGATCAGTTTAGGGCTTAGGGTTTAGCAAGATAACCAATGAGACAATGACCACTATATAAGCTCTCATTTTCATCAAAACAAAACAAAAACTTGATGTATTTTCCACATCTCTCTCTTTTTCTCTCTCTAGATCTATTGCTAATCTGTAAATGATAACGGAGATGAATGAGATATTGATTTTCCATGAGAATCCCTTCTTACATACGACACACAATGATATCATTTCTGTCATAATGACTTATCCTCTCAAAAGTATTTCTTACTCCTCCAAGTACTTCATGTTGGTGCACTTGGAAGACTCGATGCAAGAAGAAAATCACGCTGCCGAGATACCAAACAAACATATCTGCATTTTGGGTTGATTCATTAACTGGGTTCGTGATGGGAATCAGCTATTGGTAAATGTTTTAGTTGAATTTTCAAAGGGTTCCTAAGTTTGGTGGTAGTATCTAATGCAAATACATGATCATGGAGTTTATGTGATAAGAATCAATTTATGTAATAATAATCAATAAAGTTGGATGATGATTGTCCTATTCACCTTTTCTCTACTCAGAATGTACATCATCTTTCCTCTTAATATAATAATAAGCATTTGCTCTTCCTAGCTAGCTGAAAACTACATAAAATAAATTTGGTGCTCAGGCTATTTAATAATTAGGATATGACATGGTACATTCAAGGCAAATAATCCCTTTGTAAACAAAGAAATAAACATCTGTCCTGATATCACAAATTTAGCTTATCACCTGGGGAGAAGCAGAACCGAAGAAGTGGAATCGGGTGAGACCAGAGTTATCTAACTGAACTAATTGCTTTTGAGAGGAGAAATCATTATGTTAGTAGCTTCTAATTATTAATGATCGTACACATCTGAGAAGGGAGGCAGTACGAGTGATGAAAATAAGAAACCCTAGGCTAAAACTGACACGCTTAAATAGTACTCGGAGTAGTAAATAGAGACTAGAAAACAACTCACAAATTATTTCGGCTGAACGATTCAACACGCAGACTCACTCAGTAATAATGCAAAAGAAAATTCACCTATCCCACTCTAGTAAGGGATTTCCTGCTCATTTGAGTCATCAATTCGTTAGTCAGTGGCTACAGAACAAGAACTCCCACTAGTTTTTATTCTCAGATTATTTCCAATTCACTTCTTTCAAGGAAAGATTTTACAAGAAATTTCGATCACTAAATGGATATAATCTCCCAATTAATTCGATCGAATCAATACTTACCATTAATACAAGCAGAATCTCATTCCGTAAAAGCCATTATCGTTCGGCTCATACAAGTCATATTTGAGAGGAAAAAATTTTGAATTGCGAGTTCAAAAAAAGAATTCGCAGCCTAATAACTCTCGGATAAGGGAGATCTGACATCATCAAACTGAGAATTTAACCCCAGTTAGATAAACCGAATTTTATGTAATATTCCGTTTCTCAAGTCTCCGCTATATATTTTGAAAAAATCCGATACCAGAACCTCCCACCCAATCCCTAATTTGGCGCCAAATAGGTTTTTTTTGCATCTCTTTCTTTCGGAAGCAGTAAAATTTTAATATCCTATAATAACGAAATAATAACTTTACTTGCAGAAATGAAATCGTAGAAACGAAATCTTCTTAAGACATCTTGTGAACCTAGTACTACACGTAATTTTCAATGATAATAAATATATCTTGATTATTTAAGCGTGTCAGTTTTAGCCTAGGGTTTCTTATTTTCATCACTCGTACTGCCTCCCTTCTCAGATGTGTACGATCATTAATAATTAGAAGCTACTAACATAATGATTTCTCCTCTCAAAAGCAATTAGTTCAGTTAGATAACTCTGGTCTCACCCGATTCCACTTCTTCGGTTCTGCTTCTCCCGTGTGATAAGCTAAATTTGTGATATCAGGACAGATGTTTATTTCTTTGTTTACAAAGGGATTATTTGCCTTGAATGTACCATGTCATATCCTAATTATTAAATAGCCTGAGCACCAAATTTATTTTATGTAGTTTTCAGCTAGCTAGGAAGAGCAAATGCTTATTTGATTTCATTACATTTGTGTTCTAGTACTACAAACGATCCCAAATCACTTTCTCTTCTCTAATAACAATTACTATAGCAAGTTAATAATATTGGTTTAATGGTATACATGAATACATAAAGGTGGACTAAACCACTGAGATATCAGTATATATATCAACAGAAATTTAGAATCAACGAGGTAAAAACCTCTAAGTACTGTGGGTAATCTATTGTGTTTCTTTCTCCTGACATATTTTTTCTTATCATCTAGCTAGCATGGTTTGATGAAGTACCGTAAAGTGTATAAAGAACTAGTTTATACTAGCTAGATGATGAGGGTCAGGGACAAGCCAAAGTAGTATCAGTGACCTGGTAGTACTACTCCCTCTTCACAGCTTCATTGGTTGGATTGCACTAATAATAACTAAGAATCCATATGCTCAGAACACAAAAGCCATTTAGTTGCAGTATCTTCGACACAAAGGTGTTCGTCAAAGTGGGATCTAACTTGGCGTCATAAAGATATGCGAAGTATGTAGCTTGGCGCTAGAAATAAGGAATCAGACGAAGTAATTGTTGTGTATACTTCTCCTCAAAAATATGTAGTATATATATGAAAAATTAAAGATACGGAATATTACATAAAATTCGGTTTTATCTAACTGGGGTTAAATCCTCAGTTTGATGATGCCAGATCTCCCTTATCTGAGGGTTATTAGGCCGCTAATTCTTTTTTGAACTCGCACTGCGAGTTCAAAGTTTTTTCCTATTTGAGACCCTAGATTTGCATTCAGTGCTAGTCTCGACATATTGATTTGGTTGTAATCGGAAAAATCGATTATGTGGTTTATCACACGGGACAAGAACGAAAAGCAGAACAGAAAAATAACTCATTTTAATATCCACAAGTAGTGAGCACGTGCGATGCACGTCGGCAACATTACTTTTTCTTAATTTTTCATTCCATTTCTGAAAAAGTAGTACTCCCTCTGTTTCTGAAAGACCGTCCTCTATTCCTTTTTTGTCAGTTTCAAAATTGTGTCCAACATCTGTTTATAGTCATATTTTTCAATGAACTCTCTAATATACCCTTGAATTCTTTATATTCATAAATCCATTTTTAACGTGACCCAATCTAAAATACTAAGAAATTAGTATAATTGAGGAAACAAATATATCCTTCATCCTTTTAAAGAAATATACATTTAACTCTAAATATTAGATTCCTTATAAAGTTTATACTTCTTAAATTCAATATCTTTTAAATTTCCCTTTTCTATTTCGTATTTATAATTCTCACACCAATTTTGGATAGTCTTTATTGCTAGCATTTTTATTAAAATAAAATAGGTAATTAATTAAGGGTAGTCAAGTAAAATAGTATGGTCTCCTTAATATCTTGAGAAGTCAAAGCGGACTGTCTTTGTGAAACGGAAGGAGTACTATCATTTTATTTTTCAATTTAGTTTATTATTAGGTAAAAATGAAAGAAATGGAAATATCACTTTTAATGAAACAGAGGAAATCTTTCGTATCCGAAACTAAAATCTATAAGTAATTTTATAATATATCAATGAAGTATTTGAGCATCATATAGGCAACATGTAAAAAGTATATATGCTCTTTCAATTTACCTTTAAACTATAACTATTTTTTTTGAGAACTACAAATATATTAAAAATTAAAAATTTGATATAGTTGTTTATACTCGTTGCGTAGGTGATTCAAAGAGCATTACAAATATATAAAATTCACAAAAATCTGACGTACCATTTGGAAGATATGAAGTTTGGAAATATTTATCAACATTTTTATAAAAATGGCATTTCTGTAAATAAAGGATTTCAATATTATTAATTTTAAGTCCCTATACTGTTAGGCATTTCAGTCTATATCGATATTTATTAACTAAACGGTCCCTATTCCGTTAAGCATTTTGGTCCGATTCCGTTGGGTGAACCAAAATCCTTTTGGTTAACCAAAAATGGATAAGGATTTTTGATTTAGCTTGCTTGCATTAAAGAGGGGGAGATACGTATCATGCGAAATTCAGGCAAACCCAGTAATTCATTTATTTCAAAGCAAATTATTAACTTAATGAAATATGAAATGAAGATAAGACCAGCTTGAATGATGAGCATTTAGTCTTTCCTTGTGACTCGCTTAATTGTAAGTTATCAGTCAATATCTGTGGCATATGGATGAAGGGATCTCTAGTAGATAAAAGATAGAACTCCATAATTTATGTGAATACATTAATAGGGCCTCTAGTTGTCGAGGCAAACACAGCATCTACTCAATGAAATTTCAAATGGAATGAGCATCTACTTGCTTAATTGTTGTTGTGTTTCATTAATAGGGCCTCTAGTGGATGCAAGATTGAAATTCATAATTCCAAGAATAGATAAAGTAATAGACATACGCATAAGCAAAAGCAAAATCATTCTCTTTGTTGAGAGGATAATTGCTACTGCTTCTCAAGAAGGAAAAGAACCCCAAGAGAAAGTCTGAATTGGCAAATACTAAGAAAGAAAATCGAACAATAATTTGCAGCTTTCATCTTCTTATGTGCGTGCTCTCATACGTTCGATTCTTTCTCGCTGTAACATTGTAAGTACAGAGATTTGATGTAACATAAAGATTCTCTGTCTGGGACTCTTCAAGACTCTTTCCCAAGACACTCCCAGTATTTATTCAGCATATTACTTAATCCACTTTCGTGTGCAAAACATTGCCTAAGCATTATAGCAGCATCTCTATTTCCGTCAACCAAATGGGACCTGTGAAACAAAAAAAGCATTGAAACATGATACGGACTTAGAGAATTAGCAATAAAGCAATAGATTCTTAAGATATAATGTCCTCGTGATGTGCACATGGTTTAGCAAGTGATAACGCATGGTACAGATCTTAAACTAGCACAAAACAGTGAACAAAAAGCCTATTAGATGAATATAACAACCATATCATTTTCCCTAAATACAACATATCATGTTCCCACCTAATGCTCAAGATAAAAGAAGTTCGGCAAGGAACAGATCCCACACAGTACAGAACATTGCGGGAATCCAACATACTGTTTAATAAAATTAAAACCTAAATCATTTGACTATATAATTCAACAGATTAAAAACAAAAATCTTAGAAACAATGAGGTTAAGAAGAAGAAGTAGAGCACACCTGTTTCTCAGGAGCACATAAATAATTAAGACTTTCCAAGGATTCTAAATCTAGTGGTTTCCATATGTTCTACTTTTGAAACCTGCAAATAGAAAAGAGAAAAAGAAGATATACAGCTTGGGTAAGTTATGACAAGGAAAATAGAAATATTGCGGTACATTACAAATTGTGTTGATTCTCACATCTATCTTCCTAACGACTAGACTAAGTCAACTATAAATGGCTTACATTACAAATTGAGATCACGAATTGAAACAATTTCTCTGGAATCGAAATCACTGATCATTTGTCCCTTCTTCATCTCCATTTGCTGGATCCAGCAAGAAGGCTTAACTCAAATGCAAATCCCATTTTATGTTGATGCAGTGGGCGTTGAACCTTATCCAAGTAATACCACTCAGAAAAAAAAAAAAAAGAGAACCAGGAACTGAGAGCAAAAGATGTTCAGGCACACCCACCCTCTGACATCAAGAAAAAATGAAAAACATAAGAAATTAACCCTGAAATTAGAACCAAAAAATGAGCAATTAGAATCCCATAATTCCATAATTCTGAGAAGTTGTTCTATACCATAATTTTTGATAGATGATCTAACCGATTTGAAAGATTAATTTTTTGAGAGGAAATATAATAATGCTGCTGATGAGGTCGTCTTTGTGTTATTCATCGTCATTCCACCAGAATCCCATTCCCATACAACAAAACGATTACTCCATCTTGAATCGATCACTGCCTTAGTCAATGTCTTCGAACTTACTCATTACTAGGGTTTTGATTTGGATTAAGCAGCGAAATTTGATATTTATAATGGGAAAGTAATAATAATATTTTCTTTTGAGCAAGTAAGAGTCTTTGATTAAATCTAAATTCTTTATAATGGGAAAGTAATAATAATATTTTTTACATTACAAATTGAGATAACTATGAATTCCCATTCTGAGAATCAATCAGGGGTTTGGAAATCAAACAATTTCTGTGGTATCAAAATCAGGAACTGATCTCAGATCAATCAAATGCAAATCCCATTTTATGTCGCTGCAGTGAGCGTTGAACCAAGTAATACCTCCCAGCAAAAAGAACCAGTAAATGAGAGCCAAGATCCAAAACGAAAGAAATTAAGACTGAAATTAAAACCAAAAGATGAGCAATCAGAATTTACGGACGCTTACTTTTAAACAATCATCCTCCTTCCATGTGGATTTCTTTTTAACTCTGAAAAGTTGTTACCGGGAACCATCTGGGAAATAAGATCTGGCCAATTTGAAAGATTGATTTTGAGAGGAAATATCATAATGATGCTGAGGTCGTCTTTGTGTTTTTCGATACTCCACCGGAATCCCACACAACAAAACCATCTTATTTCCATCACTACCTTAGTCTATGTCATCGTACTTACTTAGGGTTTTGATTTGCGGGAAGATTAAAAAAGAAACAGAATTTGAGTATTGATTTGGATCGAGTTGCAAAATTTGATATTCTCAGATTTCGATATATTTTAGAGCCGAAATGGGATCTGAAACTGACGTAGACGGACTGACTGACTAGGGTTTTACAAACTCGCTATATAATCTGTTCAGTTGAATGACTAAGATGGCCCTTTCAATATTGTAGAATTACTACTATAAAGACTACTAATTTGTGAAGACACCCTATTTTCCAATCAAGGCACATCAAGCACATTTTTGGCTCATCCACCTTTCCTTTGAGTGTAAAACCATAATTTGACGGTCTCCTAGTAGGAAAATTATTGCCGTTTCGAATTCTTTATGTTGTTTTGAAGCTATGGATAAGATGTCTTCCGGCTTTTGTCTGAAGGTGAGATCATTTCTGGTTGTCCCGAGGGAGCATAGGAGAAAGTAAAATGATGTAGTAGAGGAGGTTGGGTTGGGTTTGAGGAGTTGTTGTTGGAGTTTAGATTGGTTGTAAAGTGGGTGAGCATGGTGTGCCAGACTGCCATGACATGGTGTGCTAGAATTTTTTTGTGGACATGGTAAAGTCTATTTAGGCATTTGGGATCTGAGTGGTTGGGGTCTTGACTTACTAATAGTCCAAGATATCTCACACTTCTTTTTTGGATGGAAAATCCCAACAGTAACTTCAGTGTAGATTTCTAAAATCTTTCTTTTAGTAACTCAATAATAAAAATTGGAAAGAGGGATGGAAACAGAGAAATTCGAGGAACCAGCTGAAAATCTCTCAATCTAAGCTCAAAATGCTTCGATTGCTGGTGTTGTAGCTGGGGCAGCCATTGCCATCAAGACCAGAAGCTGGACATTATATGTGAGAGAAAATTATGAGAGAGATACATAGAAATACAACTACAAAAGCATGAGAGAGAAAATTCATAGGATGAGCTACGTGACACTCCATGCCAAACAACATGCTTGGGGGCGAGTTGCGTGGCACCTGAATATTATGCAAAATTCACTCGCCAGCATATTGTTTAGGTTCGATAAACAAGTGGGCAGTCAAAACAAGATCGAGATCGAAGTTTTTTTTTTTTTTTTTTTTTTTAAAAGATTTTATAGTTATGTTCGTGGAAGTTGTTGTGTTGATTTTTATCCACAACAAGATCCAGATTGAATTTAAGCTTTTATAGCTATGTTCGTGGAAGTTGTTGTGTTGATTTTTATTCACAACAAGATCGAGATTGAAGTTCGTTTAAGCTTTGATAGCTATGTTCGTGGAAGTTGTTGTGTTGATTTTAATCCACAACAAGATCGAGAGTTAAGTTCGTGTTTAACCTTTTTCGTGAAAGTTGTTGTGTTGATAATTTATCCACAACAAGATCGAAGTTTGTTAAATCTTATATAGCTAAATTCGAAGAAGCTGTTGTGTTGAATTTTTGTCCACAACATGATCGAGTTTAAGTTTAAAGTTCGTGAAATATGTTGTGTTGACTTTCTGTCCACATCATGATCGAGTTCAAAGTTCGTTGTATTGCTGTCTAAGATATTCTCCAGAAAAATAAAATAAAAGTCATCACCGCAAAAGAAACGTCAATGTAACCGTGGACATCATATATCGCTTGGTTTTGAGGAGCACCTACGGATTTATGACCGAGAGAGAGATCACTCACATTTCACGTATCATGCTGTTACAAGGTAAAGTAATTTCGACATCAGAGAATTCGATTAGTATTGAGAGATTTAGAGATTTTAGAACTGAAATTTCAAATTGCAATTAAAATCTAAAATTGAAGACAGACGGACTCGCTTTCAAGTCTCTTCACAGAACTTGTGGTTCTCCTCTCCTCTATGGCGGCGGCCTACACTGGATTTCGTATCACAAGTGCAAGTAATTTATCAGATAAAATTACTAACATTGTCCTTCACTACGGGAAAAATCATCATTGACGACACTTTATTAGCGTTGTAGTACCCCTACGACAACGCTTTTTTATGTATTGTGTAGGTGGGGTATTGTAGAAAGTCCAAGCTTTTCTACAATACTTGAATATGAGTTGTAAAGTGTGATGTGATTCATGGTTCTACAATATTTTCCTGAAGTTGTGATTTTCTTTCGATTTTTTTTGAAAGCCTAACACAACCCTTGATTGTGTTGTAGGAATATCTTGGACAACACAAGTTTTGTATCGTGGAAACATATGTAACAACAAATACTAGTATTACTTAATAAGATTTGCACGTCACTTGTGTGAGTCATGGGAACTATCTTGGACAACACATAGTTATGTTGTAAAGAAACTTTTCGCAATATCCGGGTTGTGTAGTTGAAAACCGGAAGACAACATCTATTTGTATTGTGAATACTACTCTTTGTCATTACACTTCCTAGAGTTGTACAACTATCCCGAACAACTCCTACTTATGTTGCAAAATTTGTTTTTACAATTATTGTGGTGAGTAGTAAATGTTTTTAACACAACACTTATTAGTATTGTGATTATGGCAGCTTAGTACACTTGTTGGAATTGTAAAACTACCATGATACAACTATACTATGTGTAGTAGAAATTTTGTAACACCACTCTTACTAGTATTGTATGACTATCTTGGACAAAGACAAGTAAGGTATCTTAGAAACATATAAAACAATGCTTATTATTATTATGAATAAGATTTGCACGACAGCTTGTATGAGTCAGTGGAACTATCTTAGACAACACATAGTTATGTTATAAATAAGCTATTTCACAATATCTCGGTTGTGTAGTGTAAATCTCTAACACAACTGTCTATATGTCAATAAGGCCCTACATATATCACTTTTGGCACTTTGTTTATGTTGTGAAATGTGAAGAAACAACAACTAGATTAAATCAAACATAAAATGGCTCAAGATGAAAGATTCATTGAAATTAAACCAAACCCAAGGTGTAACAACATTCACATACCCATGTAATATAGACAAAAGATACAAAAATGTAGCAAGATGATGTTTGTTACCAAAAGTTAAGTCTCAAAGATGATTTAAGAAGTCTACCGGTAGGAAATTCTATCCTTGGGCCATGTGATAAAATTTGAAACAAATCACCAACATATTTGACTTCTTCTCTGTCGCCTTGTAGACATGAGCATCCTCCACATAAGCAACCTTCACACATACAAAGTGTAGGCTCCAAGACCTATTGGCATTCCATGTATCTCCTTACTTGGATCTGTTTCACACTTCAACCTCTCCGCAACCACCTCGCCCTCCTTGTACCAGCTTAACAATCAAGCTTGGAATCTCTTTGGCACTTGGACCTCATTTGGTCCGGCGACAGACTTGGAGTGGTATGAGTTGAGTCTCTTTCATTGCAGAGAACAATCCTGCTAGTGCTAGCCTCCTGGTTGTTGCTGGCTTTTGGAGTTGACCTGCGAGAGGGTGAGACTCCATTGCAAACACATCTTGAGTTCCTTTCCTATATTAAGACCAGATCAGCAGTATGAGGTTCACAATCAAGTTTGAATTCATCAAGAAAATGAGAACTAATAGAACACAAGTTAAATTCTCACCTCTAACTCGCACTCAGTAGATCATTCAAAGGTGCTCTATGATTCCCGACACTCTGTAATCATCAATTTATAGTGGGATTGGGCAGAATCTTTTACGTGTCGCTCCAAAACCAATTCCTTTAACTCTCCCCCGTAGTTTTTTCCTCGCCAAAGGCCTTTGCAAGAATATCATCCTGTCACGGATGATCCACCATCGCACCATGCTCCGTCTTTTTCCTTTTTCAAGTTTCTCCTGTTTAAGTGTGTAAAACATCGATATTTTCGCATTTTTGAAGCACCCACATAAACCACACAAAGGAAGAGGAGAAGATTTCTTACAAAAGCTTCTACAACACCAGGATTTGGAATCTTTCCTTTGCGCTTGTCTATGACCACGTTTCCATAAACTCGGCCGCATCAATATCCTTGGTTGTGTTTAGTTCTTTTTTCCGCCAAATAAATGTATCAATACATGACAATCATCAAGAATAGCATAACAACATGGTATTAAAGTCATGATACATGCTAAGAAGAAACTTGGTCGATTTTTAAGATCTAACCATGTAAAAACTTCTCATCTCGCTTGAAAATAAACAGTTAACACATTAACAAAACAAAAGACCGCATAAAAGAGAAGTATCTCGTATTAGCTCTAGCTAATACGCTTAAGCCATCATTTGGGCAATCAAAACCATCACCTCATTATCCGGAATGCTTATAACCAAAATGAAGGAAAACAATAACAAAGAAACAAAGAAGAGATTCATTCAGGGCATCATATCTCCGTGGTGTTAAATCAAATGAATATTTAAGTATGCATACTTCATATGGCTATAATACAGAGAGAATCTAAGACCTAAACCAATCTTTGCTCTCAAGAGTCTCCGTTGAAAATGTAGCTAACACACAGGGGTAGTTCTCATCCGATCTAGAATGAGATTTAATTACCGACTCGAGGTGTTTTTACGTACCAAGGCAACATCAAAAAACATGCTCTATCCATAACATACAACTTCCAGTGCACACACTCTTTCTAATCCATAAGATGCTTATCGATCCGAACTCGTGATGGATAATGTATAACAATAATATAGTGTGTACGTAAATAAGAAATGAATAGATTATACATCCATCTTACCTTTTTGGGGTTAGCATGACAAAGACTACTGGATAACTACTCATCTTTTCCTTGGAACCTAGTGTTAGTAGAGGTTTGTGTATAAGCATGCATGTAAGTAAGTGTTTGTATCACTTGGTTCCAATTGATATGAACTCCCAAACATTCATATAGATGAGAGCAGTGACAATATTACAAATATCTTCATATGAGAGCACAAGACAACCAAATTCTGTGTGACTCATGGAATTTCACATATTACAACTATGTCAAATTATGTATGCTAGTCTATACCACAGTCGTGATCTGAATTATGAAATGATCCATCATAAACAACTTTACAATCCACAACCGGTTAAAAGGCCGAGAGATCAACCTATACGAAATAACATAAGCATCTAAATGTTTGCAATTGCATAAATAATGTCACAATAACCAAACAACCAAGCAATTATATTTTTAACAACTCAATAGATTTCACGTGGTGAACATACCAAGGCCTCCTCCAATCGAGCGAAACCTTGTCGACTTATGGTATGTGGGGTGGTGTGTTTTGAACGCTTTTCTTGCATTATTAGTCTTTTGACTCGAAAAGAAAAATAGAGACATCATTTGACAGACTTTAAAGTTTTTAATACAAATATAAAGTCATTCGTTATAATAGAAAAACTTACTCGAAATCAAGCAGAGGTTACATGTTTCACAAATTCTTCCCACTCCCTAACCTGTCATGGTCTTGGGCATTAGCTTTTCCAAATGTTTCTCTCTTTCTTCCCCTTGAGCCGATCAAAAGCATCGAGCACCAAACCAGCTTTTCTTGACCTTGCTTCTCTAAGATAAGCTCTCATTTTTTGAAATAGTAATCTTTGTAACACTCAGGCACAATGAATCGGTTCTACAAATAAAAGTAAATAAATTGAATTAGAATACGCTATGTATTAAATAATTATTGACTAAACGAAAAGAGATAAAGAGTTATGAATTACAGTACCATTACTATCTTCCATATGTTTTCTTTGGCTTGAACCGACAAGTCTCCAATCTGAAAGTTAACGGAAGTTTCCGAACAAGCACCCCTAGCACCGCTTGCCTGTTGAACGGATGGATCGCCAATCGGCCTGCTCATTAGTGTCAAGGAAACCGGTCTCTTCGGCCAAGAGAATCTAACTTCAATGCGTGCATCCGCTTTGGTCCACGTGGAACATACTTTCTTTTCTTCACTTCTTTTCCTTCTTCACCTTCCTCATTATCAGATCTATTACCATTCTCCAAATCCTTATCCACATCATTTGGATTTTCCTCTTCCTCTTGTTCTTCGTCTTCTTCTTCCTCTTCCTCTTCCTCTTGCAAATGCAAGCGAGTCATTTGGATCCTCAACCGAACATTCGGACATGGGCCTGTGCTGCTGTGTCCAGCTTCCGATTTACTTTCTTTTGACTGACTTGAGAATTTTCGATATCTCCTTTATAGAGATTAGAATGAGACTCGTGGTTGCTTGACTTTGCGGGTGGAGCACTTTCGATTGGTTTAACACTTTTTTCTTCCCGTGTTGCTTGTGTCTTTGTAGCCAGGTGATGACAGTATCCAATTCGTGTTATCGCCGCTTTAGAGTTGTTGCAGCATCATGTTACTGTAACTTCTTGTACCTTGGTGAAGTTCGCCTACTTACGGAGTGAAGGCGATGGTTCTCTGATCATCCGGTGATGACAGTTTAGCACTTTGCGTCTCGTCGGCGACGCTTTGGAGTCGTTGTTGGCAATTCACTTGGAGAAATTGCAGCGTTGGTTCTCGTAACCCGCTTTGTCCTTGGTGATCGCCTTACTTGCATAATATTAGAAGATGGTTCCTAAGCATTATCGGTTTGGGACTTGTTAATTATCGAGATGCTTCATCAATGTTCGCTTTGTTTTTCATCCGCAACAACCATAGCTTAGTTAAATGAGAATCTATATGGAAATTTGTTTACACCGCAATTGAGATGACAAGTCTTAACCTTTATTGCCAACCGCTTGACCGGCTTTTTCTTTCTTTACTTCCTTGCTAGTCTTCATTATTGCAGCTTATGCCTTGCAAAACAAAATTCAATTATCAATATGGCTCAAAAGCTAACACAAAACCATCATTTCATATCCGAGAGAATGAACTCTGTGCATATCGAGTCGTCCTGGACTCAAAGAAACACATCCCAATTGCCAATATTTGAACATATACTCTTAAAAATAAATGATGACACTTAAAGACATTGTCCACAAGTGTTATTAACCAATATCACTTAAAGAAAGATGGTGTTGGACAGTAAGTGTTGGACCTTGAAACGGTACTCATTATGGGTATTTACAACAATATAAGAAAAAGCTGAACAACAAGTCAGCTTGATAATAATCGACACACTCAAGTTGATTTGTGCATCCTTATCATTTCAAATAATTATCATCAACCAAAGAAAAAAATTGAGTTGATTTGTGCATACTTATTATCAATCAAAGCATGTTAACAAATGAGTTGATTTGCATAAATGACCTAATCAACCCAATAGCTATCTATCATGTTAAAGAAGCTATCTTGACCTAAAAAAGAAGCTATACAAACATAATGACCTAGCATATCAATTCCCTAGAATCATCATAAAAATCACATCTATACGAACATATTGACAAACTAACATATCAAATCCTATTAACAATCAAATCCTATTATCATTTCAAATACTAAATAAAGCATGTGAATAAATCAAAATCATTTGATACACACAATTTGAGTTGACACACTCTAGCAAGGAAAGAACCCGAGTTGATAATTAATGACACACATACTTATTATCATTTCAAATACTTATATATCATCAACCAAACATATTAAACATACCAAACCTCAAGTATACGTGAACATATTAAAATCAAATCAAGTGTAACACATGACAAAGAAAAAAATCTCTACAAAACATACCAAACCTCATTCATCATAAACAACTAGTACTATTAACGTAATGTACTAGAACATGAGCTATAGGGACAATCATCATATCATAAAGACCAAATACTAAAACATGAGCTACTGAGAGACAAAATCTTCAAAAAGACCAAAATTAAAGACCTAAAATCAAAATCCCCAAAATTAAACAGACCCAATTTAAATTTCATCATAGAAACAAGAAAACTTAAGTTGCATGTTAAGACCTAAAATTTAAGAGAGGAAAAAAAAACTACCCAAAATTAATAAATCACTAAAATGCAAAAACTATAACAAAAATTACTCTTAAGATTTGATAGTATGAGAGATTCTTACCCCTTGGGTGAGATCTCGATTGAGTTCGAGAAATTAATCCTTTGAGTTTCTGCTGAATAGATTGAGAGATTGCTTCTGAGTTAGGTTTTTTTGATTATGGGTTATCTTATGAGAGATTTAGAGATCGAGAAGCTACTTCCGAGTTAGGGTTTTCTGATTATGGGTTATCTTTAGAGAGATGTAGAGATCGAGAGATTGCTTCTGAGTTGCAGGGTGAGAGAGTTATTTTTTTCTTTTTTTTTGGTGAAGAGGGTTTTCGTTTTTTGTGAAGAGGGATTTCTTTCCGGTGATTTTGGGGAAAATTTGGATGTCTTTAGAAATTTGGGCGCGTCTAGAATTTGGCTGAAAAAAATTAGGGGGAATAAACTCTGAGAAGACACGTTGCGGTAGAATATTGTCCAAATTCCTCGGTCGACACGTGACCAAAATTGGGCGGGCTTTTGGGGCGGGAGAGACACAATTTTGTGATTGAGAGAACAAAAGCATACGGATTGGTAAAGAAACACAAACCAAAAGGCTTCCCACCGTTAGATATTAGTTATTTTTGCACCCTCATTTTGGTACGTTAGATTAGAGAAAATTCCCAAAAAAACAACCATAAACAAATTCATTGATTGGTCTAAGGAAAAGCATACTGATTGACAAAGAAACACACTTTAAGAATTCTCGTAAACCTCAAACGAACACGACTCGTCAAGTTTGAGAAAGAAACCTGCTCCGAGATCGAAACCAGCCACGAGAGGATCACTATAAATCTGAGAATTCGTAAGAACGATGAATCACACCATTTATTGGTAAGATTTGAACTTCAAATGTGGTATAACGACATACAAACTATGAACCGAGAAGTTGCGGGAGGGGTTCGGACTTCAATCAAACTATGATATAATACATAATCTAAATCAATAAATATGAAGCTCGGTGTCGATTCGAACTTCAAATGTGATATAATGGCATACAAACTATGAACCGAGAAGCTCCTGGAGGAGTTCAGACTTCAAACTATGATATAATACATAATCTAAATCAATAAATATGAAGCTCAGTGTCGATTCGAACTTCAAATGTGGTATAACGACATACAAACTATGAATCGAGAAGTTGCGGGAGGGGTTCAGACTTCAAACTCATCATAATACATAATCTAAATCAATAAATATGAAGCTCGAGTGTCGATTCGAACTTCAAATGTGGTATAATGGCATACAAACTATGAACCGGTAAGCTCCTGGAGGAGTTCGGACTTCAAACTCAACATAATTCATAATCTAAATCAATAAATATGAACTCAAGTCTTGATTCGAACTTCAAATGTGATATAATGGCATACAAACTATGAACCGAGAAGCTCCGGAGGAGTTCGGACTTCAAACTCAACATAATACATAATCTAAATCAATAAATATGAAGCTCAGTGTCGATTCGAACTTCAAATGTGATATAATCGCATACAAACTATGAACCGAGAAGCTCCGGGAGGAGTTCAGACTTCAAACTATGATATAATACATAATCTAAATCAATAAATATGAAGCTCGGTGTCGATTCGAACTTCAAATGTGATATAATGGCATACAAACTATGAACCGAGAAGCTCCGGAGGAGTTCGGACTTCAAACTCAACATAATTCATAATCTAAATCAATAAATATGAAGCTCGGTGTCGATTCGAACTTCAAATGTGATATAATGGCATACAAACTAAGAACCGAGAAGCTCCGGAGGAGTTCAGACTTCAAACTCAACATAATACATAATCTAAATCAATAAATATGAAGCTCAGTGTCGATTCGAACTTCAAATGTGCTATAACGGCATACAAACTATGAACCGAGAAGCTCCAGGAGAGGTTCAGACTTCAAACTCAACATAATACATACTCTAAATCAATAAATATGAAGCTCAGTGTCGATTCGAACTTCAAATGTGATATAATGGCATACAAACTAAGAACCGAGAAGCTCCGGGAGGAGTTCAGACTTCAAACTCAACATAATACATAATCTAAATCAATAAATATGAAGCTCAGTGTCGATTCGAACTTCAAATGTGCTATAACGGCATACAAACTATGAACCGAGAAGCTCCGGGAGAGGTTCAGACTTCAAATTCAACATAATACATAATCTAAATCTGTCATGTTTGGACTTTCTGACTTCAATTATCACTGGAGTTAAACCCGAGTCTCTGGTTAGGATAAACCGGAGACGAATTCTCTCATGTTTGGACATTCTTCCTTCAATTATCATTGGAGTTAGACCTGAGTCTCTCAAGTTAGGATGAACTCGGAGACGAAATCTATCGTATTTGGGCATTATGACAAAATCTATCATATTTGGGGATTTCTTCACCAACTTCCTCATCACCACACAAAGTTGAAGATTACCTCCACCAATTTCCCAAAGGTATGTTATGCAGTTCGATTGTATTAAAATCTGTTTTTTGAACTACAGTTGCATTAAATTCTAATCATTATTATTTGAGATTTTTTTATTTATATTTAATTCAGTTTGCATTCAACCCAAAATAGTTTTTTGAACTGCACACCAAAAATGTTTTTTTTTTTTTTTTTTTTTTTTTTTTTTGCACTGAGAATATTTTTTGCGAATCGAAACTCCAAAATAATTTTTGCAGAGGTGAATTTTTTTTTAGCGAATTGAGAAAATTTTCGCAAAAGGGAGAAAATTTTATCGTATCCCTACGATGTTTCTTAAGAGTTGTAGAAAATTTCATCATAACCATCCATTTCCATCTACAACCGTCCATTAATTTATTCTTTTTCTTTAATTTTTTTTTTTTTTTTTTTTTGAAAATAGTTTTATTTGATTTTATTGGCTTTAAAAATAATTATTTTTTTTACTTTTTTTTTTTTTTTTTTACTAATTGTTACATCTATTTTATTTAATAAATTTATCAACAAAGTGTTACATGTTAATTTCTCGTTCCTTATAATAATCCAATTTTTAATATAACCATGATAGCATCATGACCATCCATTCATTTATTCTTCAATAATTTCTAATAATCTTTTTCATCTACAACCGTTCATTCCTTTTTTTCTTTTCTTTTCCCCTCGATATCCATTCCTTTTTTTTCCTTAATTTCTTTTTATCTTTTTTTCTCCCCCTACATCGTCTTCAACAGAGGAGCAGCTTCATCTCCCCCTCCAACCACTGGAAACTTCATCGTCTCCAACTGCATCACTAGCACAACTTGATCACCCAAACCACTGGCAACTCCATCGTCTCCAACTCCAACCGCTAGCTAAGTTATTTGCCATCGTCTTCAATTCAGGTAGATCGATCTCGCTTCATCGTCACCAACTCCATCATCACCACATAGTTGAAGACTTACCACCTCCACCGATATCTTAAAGGTCTCATTAGGTACATCGATCTGTAACCAAAATCGATTTTAGGGTCTTTTTATTTTTTTTGATTTTGAACCTATATTTTTTTTTTTTTTTTTTTGCATTCTAATACTGAAGCATTCAGTTTCTATTGAATGAGTACATGCCTCCCTGTCTCATACAATACACTTCAATAGGTTTTTTTGGATTCAACTTTCTGAACCTTTGGTTTAATTAGGATTAATTTAGATGTAATTTGTAATTTGAGAAAATCAATGGCAGAAACTATGATATGTCTGATATGGATACCCAGTTTGGAAATACACACTTTTACTTGTGTTTTAGCCAACTGAAAGTTTGAATAAGAAACTCTGTATGCTGCCTTGGACTGCAAATCACTTAAATTTGGACATGTGGTCAGACCCAGGACTAATTGATTTCAAGTTTCAAATCACTTAAAATTTGGACAGACCCCAAATGCCTTACCTAATTTTGTGTTTTATTTCTCATAGGTTTTTTAAAGGTTACTGAAGGGTCCAGCTTTGTTATTGCAGGTGACAAATCAGACTTTCCTCTTTCAAATATCGTCCGTAGCTATTTCAATTGCGTTTAGTCTTTGTAAGCCGGGAATCGCATTCCTACTTATCATATGTTTGGTTTGGAATATGAATTTGTTTTTAGTTCGCATTTTGCCTTTTGTTTGCAAACCATGTGTAGTATAGTTGAGGCTTTTGTTTTGCGTATCACAAGTGGCCTACTTGAAGCTTTGTCATTTATAGTCGCAGCTCAGACCGTAAGTGGCCACTATAAATATTAACATGTGTTTGGCTCAGATCTGTAATTAGGTTGTTCTCTAGTTGGCCGCTCAACTGTGTTGAAGCTATTAACATATGTTGTTTGTAGTTGGCATGTTGCTCTAGTGTTGAATCTTTAGAACGCCTTCATGTCAATTGTTAGCTTGGAAATTGGGTCAATTTCCTTGCATTTCTGAATGATATTCAGAGAGTTAGTGGTGCTAAGGCATACTTGTACCAGCACCACTAACTCTCTGAAAACTGTAGGTTCGCATTTCTGCAACTTCTAAATCTATGACTGCTTTGGAATGGTTACGTAACAAAAGAGGTCCTACTGCCTCTCAATGTCGAGAGTTTTCTTCTTTTTTTTTGAAAACTACCGAGCACCTAAACCTTGTTTTATCTCTCAATATTTTTTTCAGTAAATTGAGGTGCATTAAATTCTCTTAGACTGAATTGTGCTGATACTGAATTGTGCTCAGTTTAGTTCTCTTAGACTTGCATACTCTCGATTCTAAGAACGTTATTGTTGTTTTTGTTCGTCACCTTTGTATCCTTAATACTGACTCGGTTAACTCATTTTTCAATGTATTTGACCTCCCTTTTCTGTAGCTATATGGGTAATAAAAGCGATTGAGTTTAATTACCCCAATTTTAATATTTGATCACTTTTTGGGCATTAAGCTCGTAATAGGTTATCAAATCTTCTTAAGAATCGTAGTAAACATTTGAAAATTTCCTTGGGAACTCATCATAGAGAAATGTGGTATTTTTTGAGCAAATCGCCAAGGCATACTTGTACCAAAGACCACTAACTCTCGGAAAACCGTAGGTTCACGCCCGCGACCTATTTTATGTGCACTTTTGACCAACCATTTAAACTCGGAATCCAGTTTTCAAATGTATGAAAGGTGGTTCTTTCTAGTTTTTAAATTGGGGCCAAGCTCTTCATTTGACTTCTAAAGAATCTGTGGAGCCTCGACATTGCCGGCCGGTTTTGATGTGTTTCGCGACATTTTTCCCATATTCGTTTCTTGTGTACTTTTGGCATTCATCTGCACTAGTACATGACTTGTAATGCATCTAACTATTTAGATTTTGGTGAAAATTAGCCTACAAGGCTCAATTTTTACAAGATCGGGCATGTGCTTATAAATGCTGCAATGTTGTTCTTAACTCGCCATGTTGTTCTCGCACTTCATGCCGAAAATTCTTTGCATCTCGTAATTGTTGGAGTGGGAATACTAATATTGATTCTACAAAAGTGCGTGCCTACTATGCCGCCAGATCCTTCACCATCCTAGTCTTGAACACCGAATATATATGCAGATGCCATGAGTTGCCGGGAAGCTCTAATTGGTGCAAGGAGTTAAAGTTAAATGACATCGCGTAATTGGTCAAAGAATTTCGCTATAAATAAGGTCTTATGGAGTAATCAAGCATTATTTAGGGATCAGAAATATCTTCTCCGGTTTTGATCACCGATAATGTATATATGTACATAAAAAACTAAACAAGATGGCTGCTATACTAGCTAAATATGCATATCCGGAATATGTATTCTCAATCCCCTATTTTGTATATGTAAATATCGTACAATGTGTAACTCCAAGTTTGTAAGTTAAAAAAAAAAAAAAGGAAAATTTTAAACTTATAGCTTATGATTGTTAATCCAATGTTCTGTACTTATCATTGGTTATCATATTTTGATTGCGCGGCTGCCATTAATCTTTAACCTGGAAGAACCTAATGATTTGCATTCAAGTCATTATAAATGATGAATAAAGATTGGGTTCATTGGCCAAGGTTAATATGTCGCTTCACTTGTAAATTATTACATTCTTTACATTGGTTTTCCCTCTTGTATTATGTTATCACCGTGCTTAATTATTTCGCTGCGTTCTTTCATGTAGGGATGATCTTCCATATCAGGAGGCCTTGCAATTTCATAGATCTTGTTGGTCGAAACTTGGAAATCCTTCCGAGTTCAGGCTTGTCCTTGTGTTGATTGTAAAAACCTTGTGTGCCACTTCCTCCAAACAAAGTGTATCTTCACTTGCACAAACGAGGTATGGATCCTACATACACGACCGGGTTTTTCACTTCGGAGATGAATGTCACTTCTAATGACGTACACCAAGAGGGAGAAAGCGGGGGTTCATCGCAGATGTATGTAGATGCTGATGTTGAAGGCGATGCACATATCGATCGGTGGACATGAAACTATGCAAGATGAGGGTTGGAAAACGAGGTGGAAGAGGGGGACACACCCGTTATATCCTAATTGTAACACACACACAAAGTTATCCATAAGCTGTTGAATTGTATAGGCACAAGACAAGAAATGGTTTATCTAGGAAATCTTTTGACGAACTTCTCAAGACTATTGGTTCCTTGTTGCCGCTGGTCATTGTCTTCCTTGCGCTCAACATATGAAGTGAAGAAGTCAAATGAAATCTTATCATTTGACTTACGAGAAAATACATGCTTGTGTGAATGATTGTTGTCTCTGTTTAGAAAAGACTTGAAAGATGCGGAAGAATGTCCTAAATGTCATTATTCTAGGTGGAAGGAAGACACATATAACATGGACGATCTTTGACATGATAGACAAGCCCAAAAAGAAGATACTGGGTGAAGGTCCTAGATACTTCCCCATTGTGCCGAGATTGAGGAGATTGTATCAATCGCCAGAGCTGGGTTGAGTATTGATATGGCACGCGACAAACAAGAGTAAAGATAGGAAGATGCGTCATCCAAGATTCTTTGGCTTGGAAGCACATAGATAGAAAGTTTCCCGAGTTTGCTTGATTCGCGTAATTTCGTCTTGGGCTTGCTTTCTGCGATGGATTTAATCCATTTGGTGATCTTTCCCAAGCCACGATTGTTGGCGATGATGATCGTGGTTTATAATTTGCCCCCTCGCCGTGTATGCAAGGCGAAAACATAATTCTCGGCATGTTGATTCCGGGAAAAAACAACCGGGTAAGGACATCGATGTATACTTGCACCCTTGATTGATGATCTAATTGCGTTGTGGGAGAACGGAGATGCGGTATATGATTCGTTTACTAAAACAAATTTTAACTTGAAGGCATTATTAATGTGGACAATAAACGATTTTCCTGCATATGGTAATCTATCTGGATGTACGTATAAAGGGAAGGAAGCTTGCCCACTTTGCGGTGAAAATACACTTTCAAACTGGTTGCCATTTAGTCGTAAACCGCTTACTTGAATCATAGGAGATTTCTTCGTCATAATCATCCTCTTCGAGAAAAAGAAGTGGTTTAATGGAGAGGTTGAGAAAAGGAAAAGCCACTATTATGTCAGTCTTTATGCGCTTGAATGTCGAGTAGTATTGTGAATGACTTTGGGAAAGCGGAGAAGAACGAGGAGGAGATAAGGAAAAAGAAAGAGGAAAAGAAGAAGAAAAAAAAGAGTAGGGGCAGAGTAGTGTGGCAACAAATGCTAATGTGGGTACTTCTAAGTGTGGGGAAGCGGAAAAGGGATGTTGTTATCGATGCGGCTACTTCGGGTGCACTTGATGATGAAATCGAGCTTCGGGTGTTTAACAAACTAGTCGATATTCTTCGACTTAGCTTTTACGAAGGTCAGTTCTATAAATTCAAATTTACTTGGTAATAGTTTGCTTAACTTCAAAATTACTTGTTTATGTTCTCAACTTTTTAAGTTCACAAGTGTTCACCTTTGAAATCATTTAGATTGCTTAATAAGTCGAGTCAGCCTTACTACAACTCAAAAAACTCCGAAACTTGTTCTTGGTAGCATATTAACTTGTTGTTGGTGCTCAAACAAATTGATATGTCCACTTGAAACTTGTTCTTCCATGTCTATATTATTAGGCTTTGCGTAAGAGGTATCCCTGTACATATTGAGATGTAGACTACGCTTAATTTGCTCTTTTATTGGTTGTGACTCTAGACGTTAGAAATCGCATCTTTGGTTTTTATTGAGTGGATGTTATCATTTTTGTTTTCTTCATGTCTTAACTTGTTGATTTTGAAATGTATATTTCTAAGAATGAAGTAGCATAAGGAATGTAGCTCTTACTTGACCAAGTATGGTGGCACATCTTGTCTTTGCAACTTTCTTTGTTTTCTCCTTTGTAGATTTTTATTTCTTTATAGAGTTACTAATGTTAGGATTTTTTCCATCTTCCTAGGATTTATTACTACGGCACAATATTGATGTTATGCATACGAGAAAAAATGTTTGCGAGAGTATCATTGTACTTTGTATTGAATATAAATTCCAAAACAAAAGACGGTCTAAAATCCCGCAATGATCTCAAGAGTATGGGAATAAGACCAGCACTTGCATCCAACGAGATAAATGGCAAACGATCCTTCCACCAGCACCATCGCTTAAATGACAAGGAAAAGGCTATATTTTATAATAGGATGAGAAATTTGAAGGTTCCATATGGGTATAGTTCGATCTTAGAAAGCATTTCTCCAAAGATGGTTGCTTAGGTGTTCTTAAGGCTCATGATTACCATGTTCTTATGCAACAAATATTACCCGTTGCTTTGCAAGGACTTTTACCTGTAGGGCCAAGGGAGGCGATTTTCGGGTTATGTTCTTATTTTCACGAAATATGCCAAAGGGCGGTCGATCTCCGAGATTAGTAGAACTTGAAGTAGAAGTTTTGAGACTTTGTGTATGTTGGAGAGGTACTTCCTCCGTCATTTTGATGTAATGGTGCACTTGACAATTCACCTAGCTCGAGAAGTACGATTATGTGGACTGTACAATATCGTTGGATGTATCCATTTGAAAGGTATGCCAATTTAATTTATATTAGTTACTGTTATTTTTGTTTCATGTAGAAAGTTATGCCCTTTGTAGCTTAGGGATACGATATTTAATTCATTGGTAAGCTGTTGCATACGCGACTATCCTAGGTATATGAAGATATTCAAAGAATATGTAAAGAATTATGCACAACTGAAGCTTGTATAGCCGAGTGTTATCTTGGAATGGAGTGTGTTAGGTATTTTGATATTCGTAAGGCCCAAGCAGGCAAACAGATCGGTAAAGCAAAGGCGTGACAAAACATTCAAAATGGTTCCACACCTAAGACACGTCCTCTTTCTAAAGGTGTCCAAGTGCGTATGGATAGTGAGAAGTTAAAGATAGCTCACTGAGATATGTGCTTTTTTAACACACCCGAAATTGACCCATATATGACGTAAGTATGACATTCATGTTCATTAAAAATGGCCTGTCGCTTAATACTTCATTTTTTAATTTTACTTTTATCTTAGAATGCATATGGACGAGTTAAAGTGTGGTGTTGGGAGGGCAATTACCGGTGAAGACCAACTCAACTCCATACAACCGACACATTTGCAGATTGGTTTCAACAAAAGGTATGTTTAGTCCACTCTTAGTCGGATTATGCGGCTTAGTATAGTTTAAACACTTGGACATTTTGTTTTTACTCTGACAACGCAAATACATGTGATTCTTTGATTCTGTCACTTGGAACAATCCATGTTAGGCATAGCATCACTATAAATCTAACTTCTCATGCTTAGAGAAAAATTTAGTTATATTCTTATGTCCCGAGATTATACATTTTGTAGGTTAAGATGCAAATTGAACAAGGCATGTCGATATCAAACACGGTAGAATGGTTGTCATATGGGCCGTTAGAAAACTGCGTATCATATAAAGGCTTGCTAATCAATGGGTCTGGTTTATTACGAAGGATGTTAAGAGAGTCACACAAAACAGTGGAGTTTCAATTGAATCAACAACCTTAGTTGCGGGACGGTCGAAACAAGTGGGTTCTACGGTGTTTTAGAAGAAATTCTATTGTTGGACTACAATCATATGTTTCAAATTCCAATATTCAAATGTGATTGGGCTCACACCGGTTTTGGAGTGAAGGTGAGAGGATGGCTTTACATTAGTCAATTTAAAGCGACATAAGAACCAATCTTTATGTGATCCATTCATTTTAGCAACACAAAGCGCGACAAGTTTTCTATTCTCGAGAGTCAAATACATCTAACTGGTATGTGATGGTGAAACCACCACCTAGGGTTTCCATGAATTAGAGGAATACAATGAAAAGCATGACACAAATTGCCAACCAATGGATACTTCAACTCTTGCTTTCCAAATGGATGACGAGAGCGAGAGCTACTTAAGAGAAGATGGTGAATATATCATAGCGGTTCCGACAAAGAAGAAGAACAAAAAAGAAGAAGAAAACAAAGTTCACAAGTTAAGTCAAGTATAGTGTATTGTTTTTCTTGTATTGAATTTTTACTTTCATAGTCGTTCTTGTTGTATTTCCTTTACTAACACTAGTATTGTTCTTGCAAAATAGACAGATTAATGACTCCATTTGGGTGCTTAATTTATAAAATGCTAGCTTTTTTACCTTTATAATGTTTGTTCGAGTAAACACCCATTTTTAACTCTTGATGTAAATGATATATCATTTCATTGCGGTCTCAAGCCCTAGGATAAAGGAGGAGAGAAAATGGACATGTCAGATATGATTGCTATATTGGCCCACTTAAAATGCACATTGGACACAACTTTGCATATTTGCTCTACATCTCGCTTATATTCGTATATGTATGCTCCCTCCCTTAAAACTTATAAGCTCATAGTATACTTTCCATAATTCCAAAACTTATTCATGTAGTTCATTACGGTATTGATTTGCCTAAAGTTGGTGGTCTTATATAAGCAATTACGTTCTTAGAAATGGACAATTTTTGCAAGTATATGATTGACAAATTCCTAAATGGCATTATTCATTGTTTCAATTCATTAATTATGTGTCTTTGCTTGTGTAAGATACATGATACTTGACTCTTGGCATAATCTAATACTTTTTCTGTATATCGATGGGGTCATTGAAAGGGCGATTACAATTTGAGTTATATGGTTTTGGAAGGGCGAGTTACATTTTTAACTTAACCATCTTTGGTGAGAAGATTGTATATGATTGTTTACAGAGAAGGCTTAGCATGTTTTTGCGGCTCGGTCAGGTGAGCATTACATTTTGTTTTACAACACTTATGAAAGGGTTGTCATAAAGTTAGTGTATCAAAGAACCATAAACTTGACAGAACCCTCGTGATAGTGTATCATGGTTAGTTGTGTAGATTTCCACGCCCAAGGTTCGGATCGAATCCCCCAACCTCATTTTTCCAACATCATATATTTTTACTTCAACAACACTTATAAGTGTTGTTATAGGTTTATTTAAAAAATAAAAAAAAACATAACTTGTGAACTTAAAGGATGGTTGACGAGCTACACTTCCATGCGGTGGGTTCATGTTGAATCTCCCCTCTAACATATTTTTCATTATCATATTTTTGTGTTCTTCCACAACACTTGTGAGAGTTGTCATAGGCTAAGTCACTACACTTACAAAAACGAGTTGTTATAGCTAAATGTCGTCACAACTCTTTTTCTTAAAGAGTTGTCGTTTTTCTTATCGAAACCCCTTGGTCCTAAGTGTTGGTAGTGATGATATACGACAACTCTTACTTCGAAAACAGTTGTAAAACATATGACTTTCTACGATATTTAGCAAAGAGTTGTAAAACCCCAGTTGTAGATGTATATTTTTCCCGTAGTGCTTGTACTAACCTAAAATTACTATAAACCTTAAAGCATGTTTGTATGTAATGGTATGTTTGTGGGATTCAATGAGTCCTTGTTTGACCAAAACAGTTTCTAAAAGTATATTTTCGAGGTCAAAAAAGATATAAAACGGTTGCTAAAAGTCCAAATATTATTTTTGAAATTTGGATCACTGTGATAAGTACTAGAATTTCACCCTTTTTTAAGTCCTGGTAAATAGCTCATTCCTGTGCCTTTGTATTTGGTTAATTTCATCTCCATTTCATGTTAACGCTGATTTCATTCTTGCTCCCTTCCGTTTGAAGATAAAAAAAATGATCTTGCTACATTTTCTTTTTCTAAAGAAGTTTTCTGATCCAATGAGAAGAAATAATATAGATAAAAAAAATGCACTAAAGGGATCTTCCAGTGGCAGATGAAAAAGAGAAAAATTACAAATTCAGTAAGATATTATCACTACACCAAATTCCCAGATTAGTAACAGCAATTGAAGCGACATCGGCGTTACTTAAATTCCGTTACAAATGGCCGTTACTTAAAATTTAAGTATAAAGGGCAAGGACCGTTTAATTTTTAAAAAATTAGTAAATAAAGTGGCCAGCATTCACAATTTTTTTTTTTATAGGCGTGCCGACCACATGCTTCGTCACACTGGATCGTAACACCTAGAGTATATCGTGTGCCATTCACACGCTTGCTATTTTTTCCACCCAACATAGGAAGTACTAGATGATATTTCCTCCCCGCATAAGGGTTTTCTCCTCCTACCTTAGAGAATGGATTTTTCATTCTCGCTCTATCTCTTTTTCTCTTTTCTCCTCCGCCTCTCTTCCCTTTTTTTTTCTTCATCAAGATACTTAGATTCGTCATCATTTTCGGTTTGATTTCGATTTCATTTTCAAGTTCAAAGATCTCGTTATTGATTTTCTCTATAGATACTCGTTTTGTTTTTTTTTAATCAGATTTGTTATGAAAACCCTAGATTCGTTTTCAGAGAGAAAGCATGGCGGCTCTGTTAATCATTCAGAGAAACAAGATCGAGAAGATGATCTTGCTGAGAAGTAGGAAATCAATGTATGTGATTGTGTTAATTATTAATCGAATCTGTGAGTGATGCAGAGATTAAAATAAGAAGATAAAGAAATCAATGTATGTGAAGAAATAAGCAGAAAAGAGGTTGAGCTTCTGATGCAGATGATGGTGGTATGGGTTTGCGGTAAATGGTTCAGAGTAGGGGTATGTCATTGATTCAGATGAATAAGATTCTGTTGGTGATTGTGGTTGAATGGAAGAGATTAAATGGGTTGAAATCGAGATCTGTTGTTGATTGGAATTGAAATCTGGGTTTGCTTGGACAGAATGATTAAGAAAAGAATGAGAAGATGGTCATCTTTGTGGAAATTGAATGCTTTACATCAAGAAGATGGGGTTCGAATAGGCTTAATCTTGATATTACGGTGGTTGAATGATGGATGTGGTGGCTAATACGGTGATTGCAGTTTTGGGGTAGTTTTGATGGTGTCTTGACGTTGTAGATGGGTTCGGTGAAGTCAAAAGGACATGGAGAATAATTTGAGAAGGTAATGAAATAATCAAGGTACCGGCGGATGTAAATGGTTTTGATTTGATTAATGAATGGAAACGGTTTTGATTGAAAAAATTCGTGTTTTATGTTTGTTGTTGTTGTTGCAGAGGCACTTAGGGTTTAGGTTTATATTTTTATCATCGCACCTTCCCAAAATTTTATGGATGTTGAATTTCAAATAAGGTCATGGATCTTTTAACCCAATTAATGGAATCCCAATTGCAACTTACAACGAGATGATTACAACATGACTAAACGTTCTTCTCAACAAATCACGAAGTTACGGTGTATTTACTATTTCATCATCTTCAACCACCATTATCCCCATTGATTAATTGATAAAAACATATATCTTTGTATTTGCGCTCTTACTCACCTTCTCAAGGGTTACGTTTCTCCCTATTGTCCGCAAAGGTATAAACTCCTAATCAAGTAAATTGTGTCTTTGCTTCATGACCTGTTCTTTTTGGAAAGTGGTAACTATACTTTTGTACCTCATTCTTTTGGAAAGTGGTTTCTACTATTGAGTTTCGATTTCCCACTTTACTAATGGAACCAACATCTCTTCCCAAGTCGATGTCTTCATTATTGATAGATATTATGGGAGAACAACATCGTAATCAATTCCCTAAAACTAAAATGTACAGGGAAGAACAACATTAGTGGGCTAAGGATAGGATAATTATCATTTTATCCCATTGATCAATAGACACTAGTCTACTTTGTGGTATCCCAAAGATTCGATAAACTTAGGCCTCAATTTCAAGCATTTTTTTCCTCATTTGATGTTCTTTTAATTTGCACTTCTTAAATTCTTTTGGGTGTATCATCATAAATAGATATATGACACTCAAGATACGTGACTTGGGGTTTGAAATGCACTATTGCAAAACACAACAAACCCATTTGAGAAAAATAAAAGAGATCCTCCTCCATTACCAATGTTCCTTAATGGTGTTAGTTTGCAACGATGGAAACTTTATGGAATTGCTATTGCTATCGAAGGAATAACTTAGTATCGTAGTTAATCAAAAGTGTCTCAACTTTTCTTTTGCTTTCAAAAAAGGTTTTCAAATTTTATAAGAGATTACGAGAAGATTAAAAGAAATTTGCTTTGCCAAATTTATAAGGTTTGGCCATAAAGTGCATGTATGTTTGGTTTTAATTGCTTTGAGAGTCGTGGTAGTGCAGATCTTAAGTGCAGCAGCAATTAAGCAGTTGCATTGAGCGTCCAGTTTATTAAGCTTTAAATGCTAAAGTCACCTGATTTTACAACGCTCTAAAACCACGTACGCAGTAGGATTTCAGTCTTTATGAAACCGGAATAGCGCGACAATGGTTTTAGTCCGTTCACAAAAGAAAATGGCGAGCAAACTTCCGCTACTCATTAAGTACCATGTTCTTGCATGACTAAAAAGGGAAAACACGAAGACAACTTTTCCCTACTCATCATTAGTGCGGCGGACAAGAACAAGTTAATTTGGTCAAAATGAGGTGGAATTTCCTAACTAGGTTCAAGGAAGCTGGGTCAGAACCATGTTTGGTTCCTTCTTTCATGTCGTCACTATTTACTATCTTTGGAATTGGGTTAAAACAAGGTATGGTAGTGTTGCAAAACCCGTTATCTTTACCCAAAGAATTTTCTTCCTTACAATCATGTCTAATTGATTCCGACATGTGTATTCTTAGGTACTTTCTCAAGTTGCATTATCAAGAGTAAAAGCTACTATAAATCCAAGCACAGATTTGGCTATAAAAACTTTCCCCGATTCAAAGATGAAGTGGTATGTACATGCATATGTTGGTCTTTACAGTTGTTTTTCATTTATGCATAAGTGGATTCCACTGTCCGTGGTTGAACTTTTTTCTCTTATGTATCTCATGTAAAACATTAAAAAACCTTAGACATTCGAAAGTGCCACACCATGTTTTTTTTTCTTCTAATTTCGTAAGAATATATTCTGTATGAACTTTGATATCAACTTTGCTTTGGTCTTTCTTTGTTGAATACCATCTCGTTGAGTTCATGTATATTGGTGAAGTAAACTAGATGCTTACTACGCATAATGAGTTGGATGTGGAATGGAAAAAAGTCCTATAAGTCGAACTAGTTTAGTGGTCTTTTGCCAAACTATTATCGTGCTGCAGGTTCTTTTTGTCAATAGTGTTTTCTTGCCTTTCAGCTTTGCATATGTTTTTGCTTTACTTTTATCAGTTTTCTCAGTATTTTGTTACCATGAAAATATTATAGCCTCCAACCTGCCAAGGCTTTGGTCCCTAACACTAAGAATCACTTGATCCAGGTAGCAGATTTGTAAATCGTGTTGCAATTGTCTATCTTTGACTTGCTTTAGGACTTGTCATAATAATCACACTTTGTTGTATTTTGCAGGATTGCCTACATGAGTTTTCTGATGCCCAAGCTTTCAACAAAGCAAGCCTGCAAAGGATATAACGAACTAGCTGTTGTATTCTTGAATCGACATCTTCACTCACTTCTTCATCTCTTTTTCCTAGATCCACCACCAAGGCTTAAAGATCATCTCAATTTATATAAAATAGCCTAAAAGGGATAACCGGTTGAGCGGGTTGACGGCACGTAAACGGTTACCCAGAGAACGTGGATTATATGGTAGTGGAGAACGTGGCGGTTAGGTATGTGAAGCGGTTCATATTCAGTTCTCGCATAACTCGAATAGAACAAGAAAGGGCAAAATGTAGGTACACGAAATAGATCCGTCACGTGTTGGACATAATAAGATAAAAAAATCTCACCTAAAGATTTCGGTCAGAGGATTTTCAAATGGAATGTCAGAATTACTGCGTCACCCACCAAAATGACAAGAAGCGGGTGCGAACAAAGACCCACGAGAGGAACCTAAAGATGCAAATGGAGTGTCAAACAAGATATCAAAGACGAAGTCACATATGGCGAAGTAGGGTTGCTTGATTAAAAAGACAAAGGCACGAAGTATGTGAATTGGGAAACAAGAAAAGAGACAGTGTCCCGATGCACTCCATGTGAAGGTAGCGAAAGAAGGGGAAAAACTTTATGGAAAATAGGCTGGGCGAAGTGTAAAGTTATCCCGCGAGATGACGATGAGGTAAAATGAGTTGTCTTCCATTAGGGTTAGATGGCCTATAAATAGAGGTTCATGGGCAATGTAAGGGGGATCAAATTTTGTAAGGGTGAGAGAGACTTGTCTAGGAAGAGAGATTATGGTTTCCTTGTATCCAAGAACTTGTATTTGCCTCTTTGGTTGGCTTATCAATAAAGATTTGAGAAGTTCATTTTATTTATCATGTCTAGAATCTTGGTTAACTTCTATTTGGGTGTGTTACAGTACCTGTAGGAATTTATACACTTAGTGTTCTGTTCCATTTTCAAAGTGACCAAAGTTGCCCAGGTAACATCACATCATAGGCATGACCATCATTATCTACTACCATGCATACTATGAAGTAAAGAATAGTGACTTTCTGATCTATGAGATATTTACAACTAGAAAATCAAACCATCTCTAATACCATTGAATCTAAATGACTTAGATATCATCAGAATTAATCTAATATATTGATTAATAAAAGTAGTACCTAACTATAATTCAATAAATTGAAAAAGCCATAGACACAATGAGGATAAGAAGAAGAACAAGTAGAACAAACCTGTAACCCAGCTGGAGCATGATTTAGCAGCATAATGTCCCTCTTGAATACGTTAATGTTCTAAATCTAGTGGTTTTCATGTGTTATCAGGTGTTTTTCTTTTGAAACCTAGAAAGAGAAAAGAACAAACAAGATAAACAGTTGGGTAAGTTGAGGGACAAGGAAATCATAGAGCTAACATGTTTCAGAATTATTGCAGTAAGAGTCTTTGATTAAATCAACTTAATTATAATGGGAAGTGTTAATAAAATTGCTCTTACTTACGAATTGAGATGACCTTAAATTGACATTCTTTGAATCAGGGTTTGGAAATGTCACAATTTCTTTTGTATCAAAATCACATCTACTGAATTCAGGAAGTGATCTTGAATCGATGATGAACTCAATTGATGAGATCATTCTAAAAATTCTAATTTATTAAATTGTTTCAGGTGAAGCAAGTAAGATTAATTGATTTGCAGGCTAATAATAAGTAATATCCATACTGACCAGCACGATCCCGTAGTAGATTTTCGGCTGCTGTAAGATAACCATCCATAATAGATGTTGTGGGCTTCTCAAGGCAATGGCGATACATGACTTAGTTTTGAGAGGAAATATCATCATGTTGTTGTGGTTGTAATCTTTATTCCACCAGAATCCCATGCAATTACAAAACCAATACTACTCCATCTTGAAGAATCCATCACTACCTTCTCACTGATTACTTGAGATTTTTATTTTAAAGGAAAAATAAGAAATGAGAACATTTGATTTGGGGGAGAAAAGAGAAATAGGAATTGGAACATCGAACATAGATGGAGCTGCAAATTTGATTTGGATTAAGGAATGACATCTATAGTGATGATGAGAGCCGAAATGGGATCTGAAATTGAAAGACGGTTTTACTAGGGTTTTTTAGGAACTCAGTTTCATCTTATAGTATGTACACTGAAATGACTAAGGTTACCCTTGTAATATCATAAAAACACTTTGATGGTAGTCCATTTAACTGCATTCACCTTTCATGTCAAAATCGCAATTTGACTTTGACAGTCGCCTAGTTTCCTAGTAAAAACGCAGGTTCCATATCCACTTCCACAAGTGATAATTCGTGTGGTATGGAAAAACAATTCTGAATCCATTTTGATTTTATTTATGTTCATAAACTGCTCGTTTATGACTATTGTTACAAGACTCGCAAAGTGAGCTTGATTTAAAAGTGTTAAAAAGCTTTAGAAAGTGTTGTTTACTTTTAAAATCACACTTTGTCCTACAAGACTACTCCAAGATGCTACATACAAACTCAACACTGTCACCACTCACCAGTGCATTGCAAGATCCCCCATAGAGATTTACAAACCAAAGCCAATGAAGCCCAAATAGTTTTACCCATACAAGCCCATCTCAAAATTATCACAATTTTCCGGCCACCATCACTGCCTCCACTGGTCTTGTATCGCTATCTATTCTTACATCTTCATCTCCATTTCCTGGATCCAACAAAGAGGCCTAAGTCATCCCAGTTGATGAGATCAATCAAATGCAAATCCCATTTTATGTTGTTGCAGTGAGCGTTGAACCTAATACCTCTCAGCAAGAAGAACCAGTAAATGACAGCAAAGAACCAAATAGATGTTCAGGCACACTCCCTGACATTGAGAAAAAAACAAAAAACATTAGAAATTAAGACTGAAATTAGAACCAAAAGATGAGCAATTAGGACGCTTGCTTTTAAACAGTCATCCTCTTTCTATGTGGAAATCCTTTTTGTATACGAACCTATGACCTGCACAATCTGAGAAACAAGATCTGGCCAATCGGAAAGATTGATTTTGAGAGGAAATATCATAATGCTGCTGAGGTCTACTTTGTGTTATTCATCATCATTCCACCGGAATCCCATTCCCATACAACAAAACGATTACTCCATCTTGAATCCATCACTTCCTTAGTCTTCGTACTTGTACCTACTGATTACTTAGGGTTTTGATTTGGGGGAAAATAAAAAAAGAGACTTAGGGTATTAATTTGGATTGAGCAGCAAAATTTCATATTTTCAGATTTCGATAGAGTTTTGAGCCGAAATGGGATCTCAAATTGAGTCTAAGACTAGGGTTTTACAAACTCTGTTCAGTTAAACGATTAAAATGGCCCTTTCAATATGTAAAGACACCTTCTTCTTTTTTTTTCCAATCAGGGCACATCCCAGAAGCACATTTTTGGCCCATTGAACTGCATCGACCTTTCCTTTGAGTGTAGAACCACAATTTGACATTCTCTTAGTAGGAAAATTATTGCCCGTTCCAATTATTTATGTTGTTTTGAAGCTTTGGATAAGATGTCTTCACGGTCTAAGTCAGTGAAGCTTTGGATAAATCACAGTACAATTTTTTGTGTCAAAATGCGCTTGCATTTCATGTTGTTTGGTATTCAACATATCTCCCTCCTATAATTGACACCCAGTGCATAAGCATCCCAAGATCATATGCGCTATTGACTTGGCTAGACCGGGAATCATAAGTAAATTCGAGGTTGAGATTTTTACAAAACCATCTTTACTACCACATAGCAAAGACGTATTCCTAAGATACCCATGCACCAGTTGAATTCTGAAGATACCATGGAGGTCTGTCAACGACGCAAACATTCATAATTCTGATCATCCTGCTTACAAACTTGTTTCACTTGAGACGATAACAGAATGTAATTGTAAATGTAATTCTATTTCATCTCAGTGATTGAAGCAAAGGTTTTATTTTCGCTTTTCCAAATCACTATGGACTTGTTCCATTTTAATACAAAATGATTGACTCCAGTTAGGTCTAATTCTAGTCTGAAAATTTCCGCTTCAGTTGTGTTAGAAGTATTTGAAGCTGAATTAATAAAGGAAATGAGTTTCTGGACGGGTTGTAGAGAACTAGATTACCTTTTTCTGAAAGTTTCACTTCTGAAATTAATGGTTCAATGATGGCGAAGGTCTTATCTCTATTAGCGACTCAAACTACTGTTTACACCAAGACTTGGGCTTACCAAGCGAAATTCAGGCAAACCCAGTAATTTATTTATTTCAAAGAAAATTAATAAATTGATGAAATATGCAAATAAGACCAACTTGAATGATGAGCATGCAGTGTTGGCTGGTAGATAAAAAGATTGAACACAACAATTCTATGAAGACCCAATCCCATCTATCTATGAACAACCAAAGTTGTTGATTAATTTTAATTAGAAGTGATAATAATATTGCTTACATTAATTACAAATTCAGATCACCATGAACTGACATTCTGAGAATCGGGGTTTGGAAATGACAAAATTTATGTGGTATCAAAATCACGTCTATTGAATTCAGAAACTAATCTTGAATCGACATCTTCTTCATCTCTTTTTCCTAGATCCACCACCAAGGCTTAAAGATCATCTCAATTGATATAAAAGATTGGCTTTCCCACTCCTTCATCCGAGCGAAGTAAAACTGCAAGATGGACAGCTTAATGAGATATTCTTTTGCAGTGCATGTTCGCACTCCTTTGTCCATGTGAACTTTGCTCCTTTCTTGAGGCAACTCCAATCTAAATCATGTACAACAAAAATAAAAAAACGAATAAAAATTCTAATTTATTAAATTGTTTCAGGTGAAACAAGTAGACTGATTAAATTGCAGGCAAATATCCATACCGACCAGCACGAACCACTAGATTTTCCGTTACCACGAATTCATCAATCGCATGCATTGAACTCAATCATGGATACATAACTTAGTTTTGAGAGGAAATATCATAATGCTGGTGAGGTTCCCATACAACAAAACAAAACCAAAACTCCATCTTGAAGAATCCATCACTATCTTGGAATTTTGATTTTGAAGGGAAAATAAGAAATGAGAATTAGGGTTTCGATTTGGTGACAGAAAATAAAGAGGAAGAGAGAAATAGGAATTTAAACTTAGTGGAAAGTGAACATTGAAGACGGATTCACTGGGGTTTTAGGACTATATACACTGGCACTGCCAAGTGAAATGACTAGGATTGTCCTCGTGAACTCGTAGAATTACCACAAAGTCTACGCCTTATATTCCAACCAGGGCACATCGTAGACCATTTAACTGCATCGTAGCCACCCGTCTCCCAAATAGAGCTATTCTTCTCAGTGCTATACATGGGATTTTAGCTTTCGAAGATTTCCTTGGGTTCCATGGTCAAACTTGCGCAATTTGTTTGGATGAGTTAAAAAAGCGCAGTGGCATTATCAAGATATGCTGCGGACATGCATTCCACTCTAGATGTCTCATACCTTGGTTCAACAAAGTTGGTACTTTCCCCCTATGCCGTTATGGCATAACGCGACCACATATAGCTTCCCCAGCATAAAAATTTGATATATTAATTGAAGCTGTGCTATGTTGTAAAAGGCGAGTGCCTGGAGCACCTTGGCGCCAAAGGCCCACTAAGCGGAACTACTCCAAGATTCGGAACGCTATCAACCAGGCTCTAGTTGGTTAATTTCATAGATTTAATTTACACAATTAGCTTCTACTGAACTTGGCTTTGTACTCTAGTCGCATAGTATTCTTCTTTACGAGATTGTATTTCGGGATTTCAGTTGTTGCTTATGATGTTACATTTAAAATGTGTATCACATAAATTATTATTCAAAATTTTGAGAAATATTGCACTAGTGGAGTACAACTTCTACAATGATGGATGCTACTTTTTACCCCTTTTCCTTGCAAGTATTTTTGTTATTATTGTTTCACTTGGCTCGGTAGGGACACAATCCCCCCAACACACAACGGTCGGTCCAGTTTTATGGCTAAACCGTCGACTGAACTGACTATCCATCAGCAACAATACCTACTTGCGCCAGCCAAATGGGACCTGTGAAACCAGAAATGCATTAAAACATGATACATAGTAGAAAAAAAGATCGTTTGCTTCTAAACAAGAGGTAGATTCATTCTTCAGAGAATGTAAATTATGCACAACTTACTTGCCAGCAGCATTGGGTTTGGTGGGTCCAGACATCCGCCGAATAATCAGAAATGAAGCGCTGAATCCTTATGCAATCATAGTTCCCAAATAATATTCCCTATGTTTTTTGCTGCAACATCTTTGACTGCAGATGGTTAAATTTTATTAATTACTGATAAAAATCAAGGCATAGAGAGAGAGAGAGCAGAGATGAAGAACATGCGGATAAGAAGAGAGACTACATTGTGTTTAATGGTTTTCTCTGATATCCTTTACAGAGTACAAACAGTTCAGGACTACTCTACCCACTAACATAACATGTTAAACAAAGTGCCCTTACTAATAGGACATTACAACCAAGACTAGGAACCATTAACACCTAAACTACACAACTCTTGACAGAGTCCCAACTCCTAACAATATGTAACCATGTGAATATTACTCACACAAGACCAAGTCGGATAGTTTGAGTTTAATCGAACACTCCAACAATTACTTCATTAATTGTTATCAAATTAAACTTTCAAAGATAAACTGATGACTTCTTTATCGTTTAAAACGATTGAACGACGCAGTTAAAGATGTCAGTTTTCATGGGTTCATATAGTCTAAAGACTACTCCACGATGCTACATTCAAACTCAACACTGTCACCACCGACCAGTGCAGTGTAAGATCCCCCATACAGATTTACAGACGAAAGCCAATGAAGCCCAAATAGTTTTACCCATACAAGCCCACCTCAAACTTAAAATCCTAAATTTATCACAGTTTGCCGGCCACCATCAGTGCCGCCACCATTGCACCCAAGAGAAGTCACCATACCACCATTTCTCTCTCTAAGAAGTAGAGCACACCTGTTTCTCAGGAGCACACCTGACTCTCCAAGGATTCTAAATCTAGTGGTTTCCATGTGTTCTTCTTTTGAAACCTGCAAAGAGAAAAGAGAAAAAGAAGATATACAGGTTGGGTAAGTTGATTGACAAGGAAAATAGAATATTGCAGTACATTACAAATTGTGTTGATTCTCACATCCATCTTGCTAACGACTTGACTAAATCAACTATAAATGGCTTACATTACATATTGAGAATTTGAGATCACTATGAATTGAATCAATTTCTCTGGTACCGAAATCAGGAACTGATCTTTTGTCATCTCCATTTGCTGGATCCAGCCAGAAGGCCTAACTCAAATGCAAATCCCATTTTATGTTGATGCAGTGGGCGTTGAACCTTACCCAAGTAATACCACTCAGAAAGAAAAAAAAGAGAACCAGGAACTGAGAGCCAAGATCCAAAAGAAGTTCTGGCACACTCTCTGACATTAAGAAAAAATGAAAAACATAAGAAATTAACCCTGAAATTTGAACCAAAAGATGAGCAATTAGAATTTATGGACGCTTACCTTTAAACAATCATCCTCCTTCCATGTGGGCTCCTCTTTTCATACAATCCCATGACAAACTATGGTTTACAAAACCACTTCGTACACCCACTAACAGACGTGTTCATAAACATTGATTTGTCTGAGTTTGAGTTTAACCATCATCATTTGGGATAGATGAGCTGACCAAGTGGAAACATTGATTTTGAGAGGAAATATCATAATGCTGATGATGACGTCGTCTTTGTGTTATTCATCATCATTCCACCAGAATCCCATTCCCATACAACAAAACGATTACTCCATCTTGAATCCAACACTGCCTTAGTCTATGTCTTCGCACTTACTGATTCCTTAGGGTATTGATTTGGATTGAGCAGCAAAATTTGATATTTTCAGATCTCGATAGAGTCAAGAGCCGAAATGGGATCTCAAATTGAGTCCAAGACTGACTGACTAGGGTTTTACAAACTCTGTTCAGTTAAATGGCTAAAATGGCCCTTTCAATACCGTAAAATTGCTACTATAAAGACTACGAATTTGTAAAGACACCCTCTTTTCCAATCAGGGCAAATCCCGGAAGCACATCGTGGCCCATTGAACTGCATATCCACCTTTCCTTTGAGTGCAAAACCACAATTTGACAGTAGTTTATCAACAATGATAAAAATAACAACTAGTTTATCAACTAAACTTTCTGCAATTGGAATGACACAGTTAAAGACGTCAGTGTTCACGCGGTCTTCAGCTTTACAGTAACTGCAGAGGGCAAAGATGAAAGACGATAAAACAATTATCCTTAAGGTGATGGCCCCAGGGGAAAATGACCTCTCACTCTTCGACCAACTTATATGCTGATGGTGTTTCTCTTTCGATTTTCAAAATGAGCTTCACTCCGTTGGGCTACATAAGCTATCAAAACAGAAGAAATGTTTGCATAAATGTCGGGAAACAAAGGCTTTACCACACTAGAACGGGTACATTCTTTGGGAGGGATGGTGAGGATCCTAAGTAAATGAACATAATTGTGCCAAATTAGTAGTTGCGGCTTCAAATCCAAGACTAGAACAATTATTGTTTCAAATACTGCTGATAAAGAGATGCTATTACGAAATCAGAAAGAAAAAACATGTTTTGAGGTTGATTGTTCAGGAACCGAGTTTAACATTATCCAAGATATTAGAAGGATTGTTTCCTACATCATACCAAATCCTAAAGTTAGATGTGCAGGTGGGAATTTATACACTTACTGTTCTGTGTCGTTTCCAATGCCGTCAAAATGGCCAAAGATTTTCCCAGGTAACTTCACATCATAGACTTGTCATTACATAGTAGAGAATACTGACTTTCTGATATATGAGGTATTTACAACTAGAAAATCAAACCATTTCTGTCTACTAAATCATTCATGATAGTTCTAGTCACCTTTTTTTTCCTTCTGATCTGCCATAGTGTTAGTCAAGGTTTGAGAGGTATTTTTTTCTTGTTAAATGTATGTAGGTTAGCTTTTTTTTTTATTTCCTTCACATCATACCATGTTTAAATGGCAAAAATGCTATGGATACATACTAAAATTCGATCTCCCTGTACCCCAACTGATGTGGATCGTACGTGGAGAAAATATAAAACAAAAAAGATCAATTACGCCAGCCTTACTTATTTTCTTCCTTTTATAACTGTAGAGTTCTATGCGGATTTGCTCTAAGAATTACTAGCAAAAGAAAGTAAATAAATACTGCATGTCAGTTGGGTTATAAGGAGCCTAAAATTTGAATGCAATGTAAAGCATTGCATCTATGAATTAGAAGACTTAGACATCACCAGATCTGTTCCCTTGAAAGTGCAATACAATAAAGTGCAAATGCTAGCAACTGATAAGGGTACCGCTACGGGGACTGTGAACAACTAGCCTATACTTAGCTGCATATAACCGCTCTTCCCTACTTAAATGTAGGTACGACAACATATCATGTTGAATCCCACCTAATGCTCAGGGTAAAAAAATCCCAGCAAGGAACAGAGCCACACACTATAGAACATTGTGGGAATCCAATGTATATTTTGTTTAATAAAGTTAGAGCCTAGATCATTGGACTATAATTCAATGGATTGAAGAAGCCATATAAACAATGAGGATATGAAGCAGAAGTAGAGCAAACTTGTAACCCAAGAGCACGATTTAGGAGCATAATGTTCAAATCACGGGTCTCCAAGGATCTTCATAATGTTCCTCTTATCAGGTGTCTTTCTTTTGAAACCTGCACAAGGAAATATGAAGACAAAACATGTTGAGTAAGGTGAAGGCCAAGGAAAATACAGCACAAAATAAACTTAATTCTAAAGGGAAGAATTAATAATATTGCTTACATTACAAATTAGCATGGATAAAACAAATATTAGCATTGAGAATCTGAATTGGATGAGTATGACTTAGCAAACCTTATGGAGCTGTGACTGTTTTATCCAAGTTATTTTCTTCATGGATCATTTGTTAAATCTTTTGTTTTTTCTTCAGAATCTCAACTATGAAAAACAACCCGCATGGACATCAATTAGGTCTAGCTCCTGTGATGACTTTAATCTTGTTTCCACCTCTAGACATGAATTCACTGATTACAACAAATTAGAAAACTAAAACCAATAGATTCTGAATTCACTGTGATGACTTGAATCTTGCTATGAAGCCATTCGTCTACTTTAGGTTTCGCAACATCATTTTGAGAGGAAATATCATCATGCTGAGGTTGCCCTTATGTGATTCTTCAGTCCACCGGAATCCCATATAACAAATTCGATACTCATTCTTGAATCCATGATTACCTTCATACTGATTAGTTGGGGTTTTGATTTTGGGAAGAAGATGAATGAGAAGTAAAAATTGAAAACTTTGGGAAAATTGAACCGAAATTTGATTAGTAATGAAAGATCTCGATGTTTTAGAACCGAAATTAGCCGGAAATCTGAAATTGAAGACGGACGGACTCGCTTTCTTGTCTGTTCCGGAACTTGTGCTTCTTTTCCTATCCTCAATGGCGGCTGCCTTCACTGGATTTCCGATCTTAAGAGCAGATATCTTATCAGGCAAATTACTGTCATTGCCCCTGTAATATCGTAAAATTACAACCATTCTTATAAACCCTAAAGCGTGTTTGGATACACATCATGAAATAGACATCTAAAAATGAAAAAGGCAAGAAGTTATTAGGGCATAAAATTTTAAGACCAATAAATTATTGTCATTGTTCTTGTAGTACCGTAAAATTACTACTCCTATTGTTCTACTTTAGATGATGTTTTAGGGTTTTTTGTATGTTCCAAAATAGATGAGAGTTTAGCTATTTTTTCTAAATTCTCATTGATTTACCCCCTGTTTTGGGATCACAACATAACATTCATTATCTTTGTTGTTAGTGAGAAAATTAACCTAATCTAAGATTTTAAATCTATTCTCTATTATCTTAGGATATTTAGTCATCCCAAGTTGAATTACCTGGGGATTCATAATTTGTACTAGAATCCTGAAACAAAAAACTAGGAGGTTTAAATTTTTAAGAAAATATTAATATGGGCAGATTTGGGAAAAAAAATATTCTCTTTGATATTTCTTAATCTGCACGAAAAACTGTACAACATCATCTAAATTGGAACGGAAGGAGTATATAAACTCTAAAGCATGTTTGGATATACATCCACAAATAGCTTTTAAATTGGAACGAAAGGAGTATATAAACTCTAAAGCATGTTTGGATATACATCCACAAATAGCTTTTCGATTTATAAAAATCAAAAAGCATAAAGTTTGTGTGGGTATAAAATTGAGTTTCCTAACTACTATTAAAAGAACAAAAAATTAACTTTTGTGAAGCAAAAATATTTGTTTCTAAATTATGTTTCTGCTTCTGATATCGAACGAAACTTTCTTTTCTCATCAAAACACATCAGACTGTAGAAGCACTTGCTAGGGATAATATGACTTTGATAGAAATTTATGTGATTAAAGCAAATAAGCAGTGACAAAAAGAACATACCGTAATAAATCATAGGGTTGTTAAAAGTGATTTTCAATTCCCATAAAGAATTAATAGTACCAAGCGAAAAAAACTTCCAACGTATGAAATTTGGTAACCTGTGTGAGATTTCGTTAAATATCAGAAATAATGTGCAATTGCTAACCAGAAAAGGATGGGAAATAAGCATATGTATGACCATCTATCGATTGTGTTCAATGGGATACCCACGTGTATCGCTTAGTTTAACGTCCTCGGCTTAACTAGGCATGGGATTTGATCTTCCGGACCGAGTAAGTATTAAAATCAATCACGTCCACCTTCTCCACGAGGAAATTCTCGTAAAATGGCTTCACTCTATGGCAGCTGACTTTGAAAATTATCCCTTTCTGAGGCCAATAACTTCAACCGCATCATAAGAAAACTCATTACTAACAACAAAGGGTCACTCCATTGAGAGTCTTAACTAACTAGGAAATAACTTAAAATTAAACAGAATTTGTTTTTTCCCACGACAAATTTTTTCTTAAAAATCATCTTGTCGTGGAAAAGCTTAGCCATTTTAATGTGTACTATGCGCTGCAAAATGACAAAAATCATCAGAGCAAATCATAAAAGCCCATTTAACTACATATGCCTTTTTCCTATGAGGGCAAAAACCACTTAGCAGTGGAGTCTCCTATGCAGGCTACCAATGTAAATTCAAATCAAATACTTTGTATTCCCACTAATGTAAGTAAACAACATCTTGATAGTTACTCATTTATGATTATTGCAAGCTCTACAAACTCGGTCCTTCTTTAATGTTATTAGACTCACAAAGTGGGCTTGAGTTGAAAGTGCTGAAACCTTTGGGGGGATTTAGGATCTGTCTGGAGCTTGTTCTTCTTGCTTTTGGGAAATGTCTCACTTAGGAGTGCGTTGGAAGCTTAATTAAATGTGGACTGCCTCTGGATGACAACCTGCATAACGTGATCATAGAGGTCATGAGAATGTACACATTCATCTCCAGCTTGCGATGAAACTTTCCAAAATATCGTTGCCAAAATTGAGATTTCTTGGCCACTCTTTTTGCTGCCTACTACTAATTGGGAGACACTGCTTGAATATATTAAATGGCTTTATTTGTATTCAGCCAGGTATAGAAAACACATTTCATCCAGATGCATACATGAAGATATCATAAACAAAATTACAATCAATGTATTTCATAATTTTACAAACAGGATATTCTGAAGCCTAAATCATGTGTAGTTGAACTTAATTACTTTATCAAAGACTAGAACAATTACTTTATCTAATACTACTGATGTAGTGTACATGCTTTAGCAACTGAAAATGCATGGCAAGGATCTTAAAATATAGCACAACACAGTGAACACCAAGCCTTTTTATAACCCCGGGTATGAAAAGAAATCATGTTTCCACCTAATGCTCAAGATAAAGAAAATCCGACAGGATCGGATCTACAAACTACATAACATTGCAGGAATCCAACACATTGTTTAATAAAATTAAAACCTGAAGCATTGGACTAAAATTCAATAGATTGAAAAAGCCATAGAAACAATGAGTAATACTAGGAGCATACAAAAAATTATGACTGAGGATTTTCAACAAGCTCACCCACTTCAAGAAATTCAACTCCCGTAGTGTGCGCTTAAAATTCATAAATCCCCTATGTGTACATCATTGCCATGTAAGTCTTTAACACTGTTGTAGAGTACATCATAATGTTCCTCTTGAATAAGTATATGTTCTAAATCTAGTGGTTACCATGTGTTATCATGTGTTTCTCTTTTGAAACCTGCAAAGGTAAACAGCTTGAGTAAGTTGGAGGACAAGGTAAACATAAATCAACTTATATCTAATGAGAAGTGGAAATAATATTGCTTACATTATAAATTGGGATATTCAGTGTTTGGAAAGGAAACAATTTCTCTGGTATCCGCAATTCAGGAACTGAATCTTGTCTCACTCTTCATTTGCTTGATCCAGCAAGAAGGCCTAAGTCATCCCAGTTGATGAGATCAATCAAATGCAAATCCCATTTTATGTTGCTGCAGTGGGCGTTGAACCTTGAACAAAATTTGCAGTGGGCGTCGAACCTTATCCAAGGAATACCTACCTTTCAGCAAAATAGAACCAGGAGACATCCAAAAGATGGTCTCATGCATACTTTTCAAAAAGTTTCCATCCAAGAGAATGAAAAACATTAGAAATTAAGACTGTTTTTAAAAACAAAACATGAGAAATTGGAATTTATGGATGCTTACTTTTCAAAAGTTTCCATCCAAAACATGAGAATTTAGAATTAGAAGTTGTTTTCACCATTTGGGAAACAAGATTTTGAGAGGAAATATCATAATGTTGTCGTCTTTGTGTTATTCATCATTCCACCAGAATCCCATAGATTTACAAATCCAATACTCCATCTTGAATCCATCACTATCTTAATCTTTGTAATTACTGATTACTTAGGGTTTTGATTTGGGGAAGATTAAAAAAAAGAGAGAGAATAAGGTTCTTGATTTGGATTGAACTGCAAATTTTGATATTCTCGTAATAAGAGATTGCGATTGAGTTTAGAGCCGAAATGGGATCTGAAATTGTTGAAGACTAGGGTTTTACGAACTCATGGTCTGTTAAGTAAAATTACTACGATAGCCCTTTTAATATGGTAGAATTACTACAACGTTTTAGAAAAGGCACCCCCTTTTCAATCAGGGCACATCCTTGAAACACATCGTGGTCCGTTTAACAAAATGTTGTATAAAGGAGGCTGCTGGGACTTATTCTTGCAGGATTTAGGAAATGGTCATTTATGGTGATTGGGGAGTTGTTGCTGGAGTTTACATTGGTTGTAAAGGTGAGTGAACACGGTGTGCCGCTGACGCCATTTCAATCGGGCAGAGAATGAGCATGTGCTCCGCTGTTCCCAATTCAGGATTGCAACCGGGGATAATGGTCGTTGTTGATATGGTTAGTGCATCCAAATATAGAGTTGATTGCTTTTCACAAGAAAAGCTGAATTTTTCGTGGACATGCGAAGGTCCGCATGAATCTGGTAATTTGTAAGGGGTTTTGGTGGGAGTGGTTAGTTTGTGTATTAGGCATTTGGAATCCATACAGTGGTGTATTTTCCAAATTCTCATCAGCAAAGCTTTATTGTGATAAATGCTTTTTCTTATACCTCCAAATATTGGTCTGATTAGCTCTCCCTACGTACATGAGTACCAATACGGAAGAAGAATACCAACTTACAGAATGTTAAATGATCCCCCCAAATTTATTTTAATTAACGATTAGTAAGTTTTACAAACACTCTCTGTTGTCTCATATTTTAACCTCAAATGTGGGCATTATTATGAGCCCGTATCGCAGCATTCCCATATATTCACTTTCCCTCTCACTCTATGCATCTCTTCTAAGAACAAAAGCTAGCAATGTGTGCGATGAAGACGGTATTAGTTCGTCTCTAAGTTCCATGATGACATTCATTTATCATGCTGCAACTCTGCCTATACCTTCCTCATCGGTACCTAGTCCAGATACATGCTCTACCAGCTGCAATGCAAAAAGAATAGCACGTTAGCACCTATTAAATTATCTTCATGTTGTTGAAATCTAATGAAAGAGAAGAACATAAAGAAGTTTATCAATAAGAATCCCAGGATGCATGCAGACATGTTATCTGCAGGGTTTTATCTTTTATGGAAGGAGAGAAATAAAAGTAGGTTTGGCGGGAGACTTGGAATTGCAACAGAGAGATCGTGAACAAAGCTAACTTCTTTGAGAAATCCAACTAATTAAGTTTACTTGATTCTTGAAATACTGAACCGAAATTAAGCTATCAAAAGAGAAAAATATATGCACAAATGTCCGGAAACAAAGGCTTTACCAAACTAGAACTGGTAATTTCTGTGGGAGGGATGGTGAGGAACCCAGGTGGATGAACATAATTGTGCCAAATTAGTAGTCAGGGCTTCAAATACAAGACTACAACAATTGTGGTTTCTAATACTGCTAATGAAGTGCTGCTAATACGGATCAGAACGAAAATAAAAATCTTTAGAGGTTGATTGTTCAGCTAATGAGTCTAAAATAATCAAAGATCTTTAAAGGGCGTTGCTTATTTCCTACCGGATTCTAAAGTCAGATGCCCAGGTGGGAATTGATACACTTAGACATGATCATCATTATGCCTAAGGTCACCAAAGTTGCCAAAGATTTTCCCGTGTAACTTCACATCATAGGCATGATCATCATTATTGACTACCATATGGATGACTTTCTGGTCTATAGATATTTACAACTAGAAAAATCAAACCATCTCTGATACGTTCTCTTTCAAAAGAATAGATTCGAAATTTATACAATGAATCTAAAGCATAGCACTTATGAACTAAAAGACTTGGATATCATCAGAATTAATCCAATATATTATTTAATAAAAGCAGATCCTAAATTTTTGGACTACAATTCAATAGATTTAACAAACCATAGAAACAATGAGGATAAGAGCAAGAAGATGAAAAAGTAGAACTAACTCCGCAACCCACGAGCACGATTTAGGAGTATAATGTTCTAAGTACGAAGTCTCCAAGGATTTCATAATGTCCTCTCTTGAAGAAATGAAACAACTCATTGAGATGTCTCAAGACCCTTTACCAAGACATTCCCAGAAAAAAAGATTGTTTGCTTCAAAATAAAAGATAGGTTCAGACTTCAGAGGATGTAAATTATGCACAACTTAATTGCCAACACCATTGGGTTAGGTGGGTCCAAACTCCAAACATCCGCCAAATAATCAGAAGAGAAGCCCTGGATCGTTTCTGCTCTCTCGTAATGTCTTTTATGTTTTCTGCTGCAACCTTTGATGTAGTTTTACATTAGAACAATGTTTGAAATGAGATATAAACTATGTTTCCTGCAGGTGGTTAAGTTTTATTTGTTACTGCACTAATTGTTATCAAATCCAACTAACAAAGATAAAATGATAACTACTTCATCAACTAACTTTCTGCGATTGTTGGAACAACACAGTTACAGACGTCATCTCCGCAGAGTGCAAAGTTTAAAGATGATAAAGAAGATAGTTCTTAAGGTGATGGTCCCAGGGGAAAATGACCTCTCACCCTGCTATGCCTATGGTGTTTTTATTTCGCTTTTCGAAATTAGCTTCAGTCTGTTGGACTACATAGGCTATCAAAAGAGAATAATTATATATATGCATAAATGTCCGAAAACAGAGGAACCTAAGTCGCTGAACATAATTGTGCCAAATTAGTACTGCTGATGAAGAATTGCTAATATGAAATCAAAAAAGAAAAATCAAATCTTTTGAGGTTCATTATTCAGCTAATGGGTTTAAAGTAATCCAACATCTTAGAAGGACCATTTCCTACCAAATTCTACATTCAAATGTGCTGGTGGGAATTTATTGACTTAGTGCTCGGTGTCGTTTCCAAGGTGACCAAAGTTGCCAAATATTTTCCCAGGTAATAACTTCACATAATAGGCATGATCACCATTGGTTACTACCATATGTGCGAAGTAGAGAATAGTGACTTTCAAATCTGTGAAATATTTTCAACTAGAAATATCAAACCATCTCTGACACCTTCTATTTTAAAACCAATAGCTTCGGAATTCATATAATGAATCTAAAGCATAGCACCTATGAATTAAATATTTTAGATATCATCAGAAATTATCCTTTACAGGCTTACAACATGTTTGGTTCAAGGAACTGAATTCTTGGTAATCCAATTCTGGGGGAATGTGGTCAATTCCTTGAACCAAACAACACAAATCAAATCAATGTAATTAAGAATTTTGATTCCTAGGAATCCAATTCCCTCAAAAATGATAGATTTCCATTGCATTGCAATGGCAAAAACAAAAGTAATTGAAAGTCACCAGGAGCAAGTGCGGGGTCGGTTAAGGGAGCGATCCACACACTACAGAACATTGTCGGAATCCAATTGAAAAAAACTTAGAAACACTAAGGATAAGAAGAAGAAGTAGAACAAACTTGCAACCCATGAGAACGATTTAGGAGCATAATGTTCAAATTACAGGTCTCCAAGGATCTTCATAATGTTCCTCTTGAATAAGTTTATGTTCAAAATATAGTGGTTTCCATGTGTTATCAGTTGTTTTCTTTTTGAAACCTGCAAAAGGAAATATGAAGATAAACAGCTTGAGTAAGGTGAAGGCAAGTAAAACACAGAGTTGCTCCAGAATTACTGTAGTAAGAATCTCACAATTGCGATTCTCATATCGATCTTCCCACATAGAACATTGTGGGAATCAAATGTATATTTTGTTTAATAAAATTAGATCCTAGATCATTGGACTACAATTCAATAGATTGAAGAGCACGATTTAAGAGCATATGCATTAATTATTATGACTCTCCAAGGATCTTCATAATATTCCTCTTTGCATAAGTTTATGTTCTAAATCTAGTGGTTTCCATGTGTTTTTCTTTTGAAACCTGCAAATATGAAGCTACACATCTTGAGTAAGGTGAAGGACAAGGAAAACACATAGCTAACATGCTACTGCAGTAAAAGTCTCACAATTGCGTTAATTCTCATATCAATCTTCTCAAGGATTGATTAAATAAACTTAATTCGAACAGGCAGCATTAACAATATTACAAATTACCATAGGTAAAACCGTAAAACTAAGATTAACATTGAGAATCTGAATTAGATCTTTCTATCTACTTTTCGTGTGTATATGAATTAGCAGACGTTACTAACCTTATGGAGCTACGACTGTTGATTATCTTAGTTATTTTGCTCATGTGTCCTTTGCTAACTCTTTTGTTTTTTCTTCAGAATCTCTATTATAAAAAACAACCTGCTTGGGCATCCATTACGTCTAGCCCCTTTGGTGACTTCAATCTTGTTTCACTCCTAGACATGAATTCACTGTTTACATCCGTTTCCAACAAATTAGGTAAAAAAAAAAAAAGAATCTGCGGATGCTTACCTTTTCAGCCATCACCCTCTTTGCATAAGAACCCAGAAACATTGTTGTGAGGGAAAATTGTTGGGTGTGAAAGATTGATTTTGAGAGGAAATATCATAATGCTTGTGAGGTTGTCTTTGTGTAATTCTTGGATTCCACCAGAATCCCATTCCCGTACAATTACAAACCAAATAATCCATCTTGAAGAACCCATGATTACTGATTACTTGGATTTTGATTTTGGTTTTCGTTTTGAAGGGAAAATAAGAAATGAGCTTTAGGGTTTGATTTGGATGGAAGAGAGAGACAAAAAAAAAAAAAAAAAAAAGAATCAAGGAATTGAAACTCAGGGAAAATTGAACATAGATCGAGCTGCGGAGTTTTACATGTACTGAGAGCTGAAATGGGATCTGAAATTGAAGACGGGCTTATTAGGGTTTTTTTAGGAACTCACTTTCTACATTTTCCAGTGAAATGACTATGATTACCCTCGTCATATCGTAGAAGTACTAAAAACTCTACAAATTTATATAGGCACATCCTTTCCAATCAGAGCACAAATATGTACTTTTCTCTTGTCACGGACAAATAGTGGAGTATGGTTTAGTTTATTTATACATGAGGTTTCCCAAATATTTTTTTTTTTGATCGGTAAAGATAAAGTTTTATTGATCAAAAACGAGTGTATAAAAGGCTTATACCACTCGGATAAAGAACAAAAAAATAGCTTGGGCACAAGACTATTCAGATACTAAGACAAAACAAAAGCATCACACCCTAACATAAGCAGTATCACATACTCTCTGGATTAAGGGGGCTGGAAGTAAGCTTTTGGCCATTGATCAATCACATAGGAGTAAGAAAGGTTTTCGAAATCCTTGAACACCAAGCACCAGTGAATATCTCATAAAGAGCCTTGTTGATTACAAATCAATGAATGAATTCACCTTGCCGTTAAAAGCTCTTGAATTCCTTTCATTCCATATGCTCCACGTAATCACAAAATTTAACTATATTCCACACCTGAGTTTGAACTTTTGTTGGTTGAGTCAAATTCCAAGCAAAAAGAAGAGACGTTACAGTTGGAGACATAGTGAAAAACCATTGTAACTTAACAATGAAGTATTCCCAAATTTTCTTAGCAAAATCGCAATGTATAAAAATATGATCCGTTGTCTCGCATTCATCGAGAAAAGGCAAGAAACTGGAACATCCATTCCCCTTCTTCTTAACATATCTCTAGTTGGAAGACTTGAATGAGCAATTGTCCACAAAAAGAAACCAATTTTGGGAGGAATCTTCAGCTGCCAAATTAACTTGAATATAGGTTGTATAGAAGTATCGATATCAGTATTGGCTAACTTATCATAAGTAGATTTGACAGAAAAGATATTTTTACTTGTAAGAGACCATTCCAGGCAATCCTCCCCGTCCATATTCAAAGTGACGTCATTTAATTCTTGTTGCAGCCATTGAAATTAAGTTCTAACATTTGAGTTCAATCTTCTGTTAAGACCCAATGACCACTTGAAACCAATTGCATATGCCTCATAACAATCTGACACCAAACAATTCTTCTTTCTAGAAACATTATACAGGTTAGGAAATACCTGACAGAGTGGAGCAGAGAGCAACCAATTATCCAACCAGAATCTCACTTTTGTTCCTTTGTGAACCTTGAATTTTGAGTTGCTGATGAAAATATTCTTGCACTTCATGATACCCTTCCAAACAGCCCTTCCAAAAGACCCTTTTGGAGATTTTGAAATCCAGTGAACACCAGCATCAAACCCATATTTCTCATCAATGAGAACTCTCCACAGAACCTCATCTTCTTTAGCATATCTCCATAACCATTTTGTCAACAAGGACTGATTCATTTTTTTTAAATTTTTGATACCCAAACCTCCATGCTTCTTTCTTTTATAAAGTGAAGCCCATTTGACCAAGTGCATCTTCTTCTTACCTTTATTGTCATCCCATAAAAAATCCCTCATCAACTTCTCAAGCTTCTTAGCAACAGAGGCAGGCATTTCAAAAAGGGACATATAGTATGTTGGTAAACTAGCTAAAACACTATTAATAAGAGTTATTTTTCCAGCTCTTTTTAACAATGATTTTTTCCATCCTGCCAAGTATGCAATGAACTTGTCGATCACCTTATCCCATTTTGTTATGCCTTTGTACTTGTCACCCAAAGGAAGACCTAGATAAGTACTAGGAAGACAACCAGAATAACATCCCAACAAATTTGAAAACTGATTTAAATCTCCATCATATCCCACACCATATATTTGACTCTTCGCAAAATTTATTTTAAGACCAGTCAACATTTCAAAAGAAAGAAGAATAAGCCTAAGTTGTTTTACTTGCTCAACATCCGCATCTAAAAATATGAGAGTGTCCACTACGGGAAAAATCATCATTTACAACACTGTATTAGGGTTGTAATACCCCTACTACAACGCTTTTTTGTGTATTGTGTAGGTGGGGTATTGTAGAAAGTTTAAGCTTTTCTACAATACCTGACTAAGTGTTGTAAAGGGTGATGTGATTCATGGTTCGACAATATTTTGCCAAAGTTGTGATTCTCTTTCGATTTTTTTAGAAAGCCTAACACAACTCTTGCTAGTGTTGTAGGACTATCTTGGACAACAAAGGATGTGTATCATAGAAATATGTAACACAACACTTGTATAAGTTGAAGGACTATCTTAGACAACCTAAGATGTGTATTGTAGAAATATGTAACAACTCTTATTACTATTATGAATAAGATTTGCACTACACTTGTTAGAGTTGTAGAACTATGTTGGACAACACCTAGTTATGTCGTACAGACATTCTTTCACAACCACTGGTTTGTGTAGTTGAAATATGGAACACAACTCTTATTAGAAGTTGTGTGCATAAACAATTTTGAAAAAAATTATAGCTGAAACCGAATTGCGAAAGTATTTCACGTTCATAATTTCATATTAACCTTTAAAGGTAACACATTTACATTCATTCAAGACCTGCCACTCCAATTACATTACCTAGGTAACTTCAGATCACCTTGTATGAAAGTGTGTTGCGCAACGAAAGAAAAGAAAATGATATATTCTTTGAACATGACTAAAAATATCATATATCTATCATACAATCAGACAAGCACTATCATACAAGCACACTCCTCCCAGTATCCTCAAGCTTTGCCACATCTGACTTGCCAATCTTATTCCGAAGGCTTGACATCCAATCAATTCGAGCACTGATATTGCACAGAAAAAGAAAACACACAGAGACAATGAGCATAGCCCACAAAATCCGAACTTACTGAGAAGGAACTAATTTAGAGCCAATAGTATAAACGTACCTGAAGCATGTAAGATTTACAGGTGCAATTGGGTCCAGCTTTTGGCAGTCCAATGTAAAATACTCCTGGGGTTGTCTGCAAAAATGTATCTTTAACATTTCCAAACCAAGTTGGTAAATCAACTGCAAACACAAAGCACAAGAACCAGTAAATTAAATTTATATTAAATCCCACAAAGCACAAACCACAAAACCCCCATATTCAATCAATTACTACCCAAAGACATTGATAAGTCTCAATTCGATGAAATCGCACTATAGAACTATGATAGTTTGAATCTTAGTCCTTCACCCAATTTTTTTAAGTTATAGTATTATGTGATTCACAAACTTCAAAGTGAAGGTTATTATTAGAACCAGATATGAGTTGGTTATTTATTCTTGACAACGGTATTTTAGCCAAGTCCAAAATAAACAATCACTCATCATTGGTTCGATATTAACCCATGTAATCATGTTAGACATGGACATAAGAAATCAGACCGTCCTACTAGGTCAGCAAGAATATTGACTCCATATTTGCATGTCAATGGCCATGTCATATAACTTAAGCTGTCTATGGCTGACTAATTATCATGTCATGCCCGAAATTTAATATCCATCTACAAATACCATGAAGTAAACACGCACACATGAGGTAGAGAGAGATGAGCTTACTGTGGCGATGCCTGGAACCACGCGCTTTTAGGTACTTCTGCTCTGCTGTGACAGACTCCAACGCCTCTCTCAACTCGGCAATCTTGACATTTATTGGGTCCAAATGTTCTGCAAAGAATCAATCACCCAGAAATAACGTTAACAAAGCAGTACGCAAAACATGAGCTTTTATCTGCACCATCCATAAAAAGAGATCTGCTAGGTGCAAAAAACTGTTAAAATACAATACTAACAGAAATAACCAACCATCTTTTGCAAGGTCATGCTCATTGGGGATATGACCAACATGGATGTAGAAAGATACAGTCTCTGGAGTTGAATAAGGATTGTGGAAGCATAATTTATACATTCCTGCTCGTGGAGCCTTAAATTCAAACTTGTCCCCTGATGTTCCTTTCAAATAATTAACTACATTGCCTCCAGAAGATGTTACCTGTGAGGAATCCAAGTTAGTGCTGAAGGTTAATACAGAATTGAACTCAAATTCGTAGTAGATTGAAGTGGCTATTGCACTTAAGAAGTATACCTCTCAAATTCGTAGTAGCTCCAGAAGATATCATGATCAACAACAATAAAATTACCAGAAACAGGCTTAAGAAGTATACCTCTCATTTTTGTCAAATCCAAATCTGCCCCTGAAATAGAAAGCAACATCAAGAAATGCATCACCTGCACTGCAACCAAAGATATCCAGTCTTTTTCTTGCATACCATCTATTGCAGCTTCAAATCAATTTCATTTGTAGCTCCATACCCAGCTGATGCTCACGGCAATGTCACCGCCATTCCCATCAATTGCGACTCAACCACCATCACCAGTATCAACCACCAAAAACTCAACTATCACATATCACCACCAATTTCAGCCAATACACACAATTACATTCATCTTACAAAGCCAATAAACTCACTCAGTATCATCACCACTCAGTATCACTCACTCACTCACTCACTCAGTATAGTTGTTATACACTCACTCAGTATCATCACCAATATACACAATTACATTCATCTTACAAAGCCACCACCTGCACTTCATTCAACAGAAAACTCCATTTCCATTTCATACCCACAACCACCAACATTACAAAATCCTACTCAATACCAAAATCGTTAAATCAACATGACTTCACCAAATCATACAGATTCAAACACGAGATAATAATATTGATCTTAACATAACATACATCATAGATTAGGACTATTACCTCAAATACTAGCCCAATACCTTAAGGCTAATCCATCTTCTCAATTTTTCCCCGGTTCAACAACAATCAACACCAAAAATCTCATCTGTTGCTTCTACAATCATAAACAACCCTGCAACTTCTCAAAACCTTAATTCTTAAATTGGGGAAGAACAGACACCCTAATCTTCTTTCTTCTTCTTCTCTCATCTTCTTCTTCTTCTTCTGTTCTTCTCCTCAGGCGATTTCGTGAACTCTGAGGTTGTGATCGAGAGATTAGACAAGTTAGGGATAACGGTTGGTGGTGGTGATTGACGTTTATTGATTTGTGGAAAGGAAGGAGTCGATGCTGTTATTTTCAGAATTAGGATTTATAAAACCGATTGATGCTCTGAAGTTTTAAGAGATGAAATTAGAGTTGTGGTTTGATGAAGAATCATGGGTTAAGTCTCAATTGAAGTTCTAAACTTGTATTGGAGATGAACTGAGATAGGGTTTCTGAATCTGGTCTCGAGATTCGATTGAAGATGAAATTAGGGTTCTATGATGTTGATTAGAGATGGGTATGATGCAAATCCATATGGAAGAAGTAAATATCAACAACACGCATTAGATCTGCAGAAGAAAAAAAAAGAGGGAGAGTCGGAGGCGCAGGCGCAGGCTGAGGAAGAAAAGAGACGGAGAGGAAGAAGAAAGAGAAAATTGATAGGAAGGAGTTCTTAGTGTTGAGGAGGGTTAGGTGTAAAAGAATGTACGAACAAGATTTCATTTGATCCACTCATACGGATTAAGGGAAGATCTTGACGGTTGAGATTGTACTTGGGATGCTCATACGGATTGAGAAGCATGTGTTTCTCTTTGTGTTAATACGAACTCATTATTCGGTTATATTATCAACCTTCGACACGAAAAAAAATTCCAAAAAAAATATTAATAAATTTATGGCATTGTTATCGATATTCTGCTATAAAAAAATCCAAAAATATATAAGAATGAATCGGGAAAATAAAAATGAATTCGATAATTAGTGTGTTTTGTTGGAAAATTGGGTTAATTACAAGAGGATGAATAAAGAAAAAAAGAAAACCAAACAATGGTGTACCCCGACTTCAAGGTTCTTTCGATTCTTTTAGACAATAATTCGACCTTTCCCAATTAACTTGGCGAGTACAACGAAATCTCTCGAATTATGCCTTGAGGATTCAATGAAGCCCTAACACCGTAATCGAATTCAAGGATTGTACTTCCTTGACCCGACCAAGAATCACACTGTATAAGATTTTTATGATGTTATTATAGAAGAAGAAAACAGATTGCTTTTGATGTCTTGGAATGGGAGAACATCTTCGCTACTTATGGTGATAATCACGCCTGTTGGTAATGTCGTTTCATTACCAACAGACGCTTCCAAAACACCATTAATGGTGACTCATGGGAAAAGAGCATCCGTTAAAATAAAACCAGAAAAAATTTTAGTTCATGAGTATGAGATTCATACAATACCGATTCTAGAACTTAACCACCGTGTTTGCATACTAGGTATGCAAACAAGAATTTCGGACCTTCTCAGGTAAACAAACCTTATTTCTGCATATTGTATGCAAACCAGGCTCTGAGATCGAAACCTGGCCGTGATTTGACTACTCTAAGTCAGAAACTTGGTAGTAACGATGAATCCATCGATTTACAGGTAAGATTCCTTCGAGATATTCTACGAAACCTTAAACAAACCCTATTTCTGCATATTGTATGCGTACCAGGATCCGAGATCGAAACCTGGCCGTGAGTAGACTGCTCTAAGTCAGAAACTTGGTAAGAACGACGAATTCATCCATTTACAGGTAAAATTTCTTCGAGATATTCTACGAAACCTTAAACTAACCCTATTTCTGCATATTGTATGCGTACAGGATCCGAGATCGAAACCTGGCCGTGAGTTGACTACTCTAAGTCAGAAACTTGATAAGAAAGACGAATCCATCCATTTACAGGTAAGATTCCTTCGAGATATTCTACGAAACCTTAAACAAACCCTATTTATGCATATAAGTATGCATACCATGCTCCGAGATCGAAACCTGGCCGCGAGTTGACTACTCTAAGTCAGAAACTTGGTAAGAACGACGAATCCATCCATTTACAGGTAAGATTTCTTCGAGATATTCTTCGAAAACTTAAACAAACCCTATTTCTGCATATTGTATGCGTACAAGGATCCGAGATCGAAACCTGGCCGCGAGTTGACTACTATAAGTCAAAAACTTGGTAAGAACGACGAATTCATCCATTTACAGGTAAGATTCCTTCGAGATATTTTACGAAACCTTAAACAAACCCTATTTATGCATATAAGTATGCGTACTAGATCCGAGATCGAAACCTGGCCGCGAGTTGACTACTCTAATTCAGAAATTCGGTAAAAACGACGAATCCATCCATTTACAGGTAAGATTTCTTTTAGATATTCTACGAAACCTTAAACAAACCTTATTTCTGCATATTGTATGCGTACTAGGATCCGAGATCGAAACTTGGCCGCGAGTTGACTACTCTAAGTCAGAAACTTGGAAAGAACGACAAATTCATCCATTTACAGGTAAGATTTCTTCGAGATATTCTACGAAACTTAAAAAAAAAAACCTATTTCTGTATATTGTATGCATACCGGGCTCCAAGATCGAAACCTGGCCGCGAGTTGACTACTCTAAGTCAAACTTTGTAAAAATAACGAGTTCATCCATTTACAGGGAAGATTCCTTCGGTATATTCTACGAAACCTTAAACAAACCTTATTTCTGCATATTCTATGTATACAATGCTCCGAGATCGAAACCTGGCCGCGAGTTGACTACTCTAAGACAGAAACTTGGTAAGAACGACGAATCCATCCATTTACAGGTAAGATTCCTTCGAGATATTCTACGAAACCTTAAACAAACCTTATTTATGCATATTCTATGCATACCATGCTCCGATATCGAATCCTTGCCGCGAGTTGACTACTCTAAGTCGAAACTTGGTAAGAACGATTTAATCTATCCATTTACGGGTAAGAAATATATCGAATTGGATAAGAAATATATCAGTATTGAACATCCCAGGTTCGAAGATTACCAGAGTTAAAATGACCATATTACCCTTACTAGAAATAAAGGTAATAAATATTACGGAGATTGTGAAAATTACTAAACTATCCTTATCTGAAATAAATAAAGTAAATATTACAGATAGTGAAAATGATATATTACCCTTCATGGAAATTTGTGCAATAAATATTATGGAGATTGTGAAAGTGACCTGACTACCCTTATCAAAAAAAGTAAAGTAAATACTACTGATTGTGAAAATGACCATATTACCCTTCTTGGAAATTAATGCAATAAATATTATGAAGACTATGAAAATGACCAGACCACGCTTATCGGAAAATAAGTAAACTAAATATTATAAATTGTTAAAATCACCATATTACCCTTACTAAAAATAAAGGTAATAAATATTATGGAGACTGTGAAAATTACCAGAGTACCCTTATCTGAAGTGAGTAAAGTAAATATTACAAATAGTGAAAAATATAGGTAATTATTTACAGAGAAGGCGTGTATGTGATTGTTTACAGAGAAGCTTCGTCTTTGTTTGAGGCTCGACCACTTTGAGCATTATTTTTGAGCATTACAATATGTTTTACAACTCTTATGAAGGGTTGTCATAAAGTTAGTGTAATAAAGAACCACAAACTTGACTTCAGAACATGTAATAGTGTAGGTATGGTTAGTGGTGTAGACTTCCATACAGGAGGTTGAGGATCAAATCCCCCATCCTCATTTCTTCTAATGTTCTATATTTTTACTTCAACAACACTTATAAGTGTTGTTATACATTTTTATTAAAAAAGAAAAACAAAGCCAAAACTTGTGAACGGTAAGGATGGTTGATGAGCTAGACGTCCATGCAAGTAAATTCATGTTCGAATCTCCCTATAACCTCATTTTTTCCAACATTATATATTTTTACTTCAACAACACTTATAAGTGTTGTTGTAGGTTTCTATTTAAAAAAAAAAAGAAAAAAACAACTTGTGAACTGAAAGGGTGGTTGATAAGATAGACTTCCATGCAGTAGGTTCATGTTCGAATCTCAACTTTTTTTTTTTTTCATTATCATATTTTTGTGTTCTTCAACAACACTTGTTAGAATTGTGATAGGTTAAGTTACTACATATATGAAACAAGAGTTGTTATAGCTAAATGTCGTCACAAATTGTTTTGCTTAAGGAGTTGTCGTTTGTTTTCTTAGCGCAACCCCTTGTTTCCTAAGGGTTGGCGGTGATGATATACCACAACCCTTCCTTTGAAATCAGTTGTAAAACATAGGACTTTCTACAATACTTAACGAAGCGTTGTAAATCTTCAGTTGTAGATGTATATTTTTCCTGTAGTGGTCATCTGCAAATTGCAAATGACTAACCATCTTACCTCCTTCAATGACTTGAAAACCTGAGATGAGACCTTGTTCTTGTGCTTGTTTAATCATGAAAGATAAGGCTTCACCTACAAGAAGAAACAAAAAGGGTGAAATAGGGTCACCTTGTCTAATCCCTTTTTTGCTCTTGAAGTAACCAGCTGCAGACCCATTGATAAGCGCTGAAAATCTCACATATTCAACACAACATCTAGTCCATTTCCTCCACCTTTCTCCAAAACCCATTTTCTCAAGAATCTCATCTATGAAATCCCAATTAACATGATCAAAAGCCTTTTCAAAATCAACTTTACATAATAAACCAGGTCTTCCACTTCTAATTCTAGAATCAATAAGCTCATTTGCCACTAAAACTCCATCCAAAATCTGCCTTTTTTTAATAAAAGCAGTTTGCTCAGAAGATATGCAAAAGGTAAAGCTTTCTTGAATCTTTCGGCTAACACTTTAGAGATGATCTTATAGACTCCATGAACAAGGCTAATAGGTCTTAAATCTTTTATCTCCTCAATAGTGTCCTTCTTTGGGATCAAAGCAATGAAAGTATTTTTAAGTCTCCAATCAAGAAAATTTTTATGCTGCAAGTCTTTAAAAATATTCATGATATCACCTTTGAGAATCTCCCAACAAAGAAGATAAAAACTAATGGCAAAACCATCTGGTCCAGGTGCCTTATTTTTCCCTAACAGTTTAATTGCAGCAAGACACTCATTTTCTTCAACATCTAACTCCAACCAATTATAGTGGACATGAAACACTCATTTTCCCAAACATTTTTGAAAAGTTTAAAATTTATAGTGGCGCAGTTAGTTTGGGTTTTTACCTTTTTAAGGGAGTTAAAAGACTCACAAAGTGAGCCTGAGTTGAAACTTTAGAAAGTGTTGTTTACTTCACGGTCAAACTTCAGCCGACATGATAGCTCTCACTTGTTTTTGGATGGAAAATCAAAATCCCAGCAATAACTTGTAGATTTCTAACTCAATATTAGTAGAAATTTGGAAAGTGACATGAAAAACAGAGAAATCCAAACCAACAACTTAACGTGACAACAGCAAGGTCCAATCAAGTCATTTCTATCTGAAATATCTGCCTCTAAAAAAACATTGAGAAAAAAGAAGTGAGTTATTTGCCACTACTAGCACCAAACAACGTACTGCACTAAAATGTGTTTGGAAAACAAATGATGTTGATATCAAAATAAATCAAAATCACCAAGAAGGTGGGGGGTTGATGAGGCAGTTGGAAAACGAATGATGTTAATATTCCATGGGACATGATCTGGCCACCACATTGCCCTACATACATGAGTACCAATAAGGAAGAATAGCAACCACAGAAGTGGACCTGCTCTCTCAATCTATGTATCTCTTTTAAGAAAAAAGTAGCCATCTTCCATTAGCACGGTGGTTCTACTCTAAGTTCACTTATGAGCCTGCAACCCTGCTTCTCCCTTCCATACCTGTTCTACCATGCTGCAATGCAAACAGAATAGCATATTATCACCTAGTAGATATTTTTTCTTTTTTAGCACCTAATAGATTAACTTTGAACTGCATCTGGATGACAATCCTGCATATCGCAAACATCAAGATCATGAGAATTTACACATTCCTCTCCAACTTACAATGAAACTTGCCAAAATATCGTTGCCAAAATTGAGATTTGTCAGCCACTCTTTTACTGCCTTATAATTTTGAGGAAACACGAGGTATTCTACATTCTGGTCTAACAAGGTTCATTACCAAGAAACCATTCATTTGGGGGACCAACATTTCATTTTTTTTTTTTTTTGAGGAGAAAGGTTAAATTTCATTAAGAAAAAAAAAAAGAACAATCATACAATGAAAAGAAAAATAAAAGATAAACAAGCTCCTATAGAGTCAATACAAGGTCGAGAACAGACCAATACGAGAAGCAACAGAAAAGCGAAGCAGGGACACAGTAGCAAGAAGTAAAAACATCAAACGAGGGACCATCATTTCATACAGATGAAATGATACACGAAGATATCCACAGTGTATAAACACAATTACAAACAAAAAAAAATTCCTATTTACAAACAAAATATTCTGAGCTAGATTTTAAATAACCACCGGTGATACATTTTAAACATGAACATGAATACTTCTTTCTGCTTAGTCAATGACAACCAAGAACTAATTTACAAAAATGCTCTTGTATACATGCCATGAAATCTAAGAGAATAGGTAGAATAGACACTTTGTTCCTGCTCAACACCTAACTTGGATCTTCACAATGTCCCTCTTGAATAAGTTTATGTTCTAAATCTAGTGGTTTCCATGTGTTCTGAGGTGTTTTCCTTTTGAAACCTGCAATGGGAAGATAAACAGCTCGAGTAAACTGGGGTACGAGGAAATCATAGTGCTAACTTGTTCCAGAATTATTGCAGTAAGAGTCAGGGTTAATAACATTGCTTGCGTAGCAAAGTGAGATGACCATAAATTAATATTCTGAGAATGAGGGTTTGGATATGAAACAATTTGTTTGGTATAAAAAATCACGTCTATTGAATTCAGGAACCGATCTTGGATCGACATCTTGACTCACTTCTTCATCTCCATTTGCTGGATCAACCACCAAGGTTTAAAGTTTATCTCAGTTGATGAGATGAATCTAAATCCTACACAAAGAAAAAAACGAATAAAATTTTTATTTATTATTTCAGGTGAAGCAAGTAAGAGTAATTGATTTGCAAGCTAATAAGTAATATCCATATTTACCAGCACGATCCAGTAGATTTTCAGTTCCTATGTAATTATAACCCAGAATTGATGTTTTGGGATTTTCAAGTAAATTACATAGCACCGAATCATCATCATCGATACATCAGTTAGTTTTGAGAGGCAATATCATCATGATGTTATGATTGTACTTGTGTTATTCTTCCTTCCACCGGAATCCCATTCACATAGAACAAAACCAGTAATCCATCTAGAATCCATCACTATCGTCCTAAGGTTTTGATTCGGGGGAAGAAAGAAAAAAGAAGAGAAATAATAATTGAATTTAGGGCAGATTGAACAAAGATGGAGCTGCTGCAAAATTTGACATGTGTAGTGATGAGAGCCGAAATGGGATCTCATCACAAACTAGGCCAGTGAAGGAATTTCAACCAATATTTCCCATTATTTTTGTTAATGTTAAGTCTGAAATTTCTTCTTGTAGCTTGTGGAAAACATCGAGGAGACAGTTGGATTTGGCAAAGGAGCTAGTATGCTTTATGCCTCAGTTGATCTCGATAAGGCTAGAGTTGGAAGGACCAGAATCATAAAAGATGAACCTGTCAACCCTAAGTGGTACGAGTCTTTTCACATCTACTGTGCCTCTAATGTTATCTTCACGGTCAAAGACGATAATCCCATTGGAGCAACTCTTGATTGGAAGAGCTTATGTTCCTATTGACCAAGTTCTAAGTGGGGAATAAGTGGATGAATGGATCGAGGTGGTAGATGAGGAGCGTAATCCTGTGCAAGGTGGTTGTAAGATCACCATTCAAATATTGGTTTGCTTGTCCCAGTCTGTAGGATGAAGTGATTTAACGGAAGAACTGTTTCCCTAGAAAAATTCCTGATGATACAATCAATCAATCAAATACTTCGTGGTGTCAAAGGAAAATCGAGTGGTATGGAAAAAAAACAACTTCATATGAGGAGATTTTACACAAATACATATGATTTACAACCATGGCATGTCATCTTTATGCTCATTCTTCTAATAAGTTTACATTTATCAACTAACTCAATTCTGAATCCATGACACCAAAATTTAGTTTCTCAAGTACTCACGTGAGTTTCCCAAATATATGTTATATAAAGGCTAAAATTCAGATTGATATTCTAAAGAAGAGGCATGGTTAACTTGGTTTTTTACCTTTTTGTTGGAGTAAATACCATCTCAGTACTAAGCCGACTTTGATTAGAAAATATGTTATTAGACTCACAAAGTGATCTTGAGTTGGAACTTGATAAAACTTTCAAAAGTGTTGTTTACTTTTAAGGTCACACTTGTGTGTAGATTTCTAAAATCTTTCATTTTATAACTCAACGGAAACTTAGAAATTCGGGGAACCAGCTGAAATTCTCTCAATACTTCGATTGCTGGTGCTATAGCTGGGGCAGCCATCAAGACCAGAAACTGCATGGCAGCTTTGGTATCCGCTATCGCATCTACAACTGATCCAGTTCCTGCTCTAAGAAGACTGCAAGAAGAGATTCAGTCAAGGTGATCCTCACCTTTATGTATTACTCACTTGTGTCTTGATTCCTTAATTTATTTTTGTGAAAATACTCAAAATAGTGATGATAGTAACTTCACATAATAGGCATGATTACATCATTATTTACTACCATACATATGAAGTAGAGAATAATGATCATATGAGATATTTACAACTAGAAAATCAAATCATCTCTACTACCTTCCATTTTAAAAGAATAACTTCAAAATTAATACAATGAACCTAATTAAAGCATAGGACCTGTGAATAAAAAGACTTGGATATCATTATCCCTTGATTGTGCAACACGATAAAGTATCAAATTGTTAAGATATAATTTCCCTGTGAAGTGCACATGCTTTAGTAGCTTATAATGGTAAGGATCTTAAACAAGCACCACACAGAGAACAACAAGCCTATTTAGCTATATATAACCATTGTTCCCTACTTAAAGGTAGTTATGACAATAAAAAAGTGTCCCACCTAATTTTGTAGTTGTAGAACAGATCCACCCATCACAGAACATGGCCGGAATCCAATATATTATTTATTAAATTAGAACCTAAATCAATGGACTATAATTCAATACAGATTGAAAAAGCATATGATTAAGGAGGATACTAAGAAGAAGTAGAACAAACCTGTTCCTCTGGAGCACGATTTAGAGTTCACGCTCTAACTCCGGGGTTTCCAGGTCTTTTTCTTTTGAAACCTGCAAAAGGAAAAGACAAAAGAAGATAAACAGCTTGAGCAAGTAAGACTCTTTGATTAAATCTAACATCTTTATAATGGGAAAGTGATAATGATATTGCTTACATTACAAATTCAGGAACTAATCTTGTCTCACTCCATCTCCATTAGCTGGATCCAGCAAGAAGGCCTAACTCAAATGCAAATCCCATTTTATATTGATGCAGTGGGCGTTGAACCTCATCGTCTCAGTAAAAAAAAAAAAGAGATGCAGGAATTGAGAAAAATTAACCAATTATATGTTCAGGCACACCCTATGACATTAAAAAAAAATGAAAAACATTAGAACTTAAGACTGAAATTACAACCAAAAGATGAGCAATTAGGATTTATGGACGCTTACCTTTAAACAATCATCTACCTTCCATGTGGATTTCTTCTTGTATACGAACCTATAACTCTTAAAAGTTGTTATAGGCCACCCTCTGGAAAAGAAGATCTTGCCAGTATGAAAGATTGATTTTGAGAGGAAATATCATAATGCTGCTGAGGTTTGTGTTATTCATCATCATTCCACCAGAATCCCATTCCCATACAACAAAACGGTTACTCCATCTTGAATCCATCACTGCCTTAGTCTATGTCTTCGAACTTACTGATTACTAGGGTTTTGATTTGGGGGAAAATGAAAAAGAGACTTAGGGTATTGATTTGGATTGAGCAGCAAAATTTGATATTTTCAGATTTCGATAGAGTTTTAAGCCGAAATGGGATCTCAAATTGACGAAGACGGTTTAAGACTGACTGACTAGGGTTATACAAAATATGTTCAGTTAAATGACTAAGTTGGCCCTTTCAATATCGTAGAATTACTACTATAAGGGCAACGAATTTGTAAAGACACCCTCTTTTCCAATCAGGGCACATGGTGGCCTATTGAACTGCATATCCACTTTTCCTTAGTGCAAAACCACAATTTTTGGTTTAATACAATTTTTTGACTTATCAAAAAAAAGCAAAACCACAATTTGACAGTCTCCTAGTAGTAAAATTATTGCCCGTTCCAATTCTTTATGTTGCTTTGAAGCTTTGGATAAGATGTCTTCCGGCGTTGATTGCTTTTGTCTGAAGGTGAGATCATTGGTGGTCGTCTCGATGGAGCATAGGAGAAAACAAAATGATGTAGTAGAGGAGGTTGGGTTGGGACTGATTCTTGCGGGATTGGGAAATGGTCGATTGTTGGTTTATGGTGATTGACGATTTTAGATTGGTTGTAAGGTGGTCGTTTGGATTAGGTGGGTCAAGAAATTCGCAGAATAATCGGAAAAAGAAGCCTGAATCCTTATGCGGCCAGTCCTAGCGCCCAAATAATGTTCTCTATGTTTTTGCTGCAACCTCTTTGCCTGCAGATGGTTAAATTTTATTAATTACTGATGAAAATCAAGGTATACCGAGAGAGAGAGCAGAGAGGAAGAACACACGGAAAACACTTCAGGACTACTCTACTCACTAACATAACATGATAAACATAGTGCCCTTACTGATAGGACATTACAACCACGACTCATCACATTAAACTATCCTAAATACTAGGAACCTTTAACACCTTAACTACACAACTCTCAACAGAGTCCCAACTACTAACAATATGTGACCAAGTCGAATAGTTTGAGTGTAATCGAAAACTCCAACAATTACTTCATTAATTGTTATCAAATCCCAACTTTCAAAGATAAACTGATGACTTCTTTATCGTATAAACTGATTGAATGACGCATTTAAATATGTCAGTGTTCATGGGATCTTGAGCTTGACAGTAACTGCATACGTCAAAGATTAAAGACCATAAAAAAGATTATCCTTAAGGTGATTGTTTCTCAGGGGAAAAACACCTCTCGGAGGGTTTCGGCGAGGGGAGAGAGAGTATTGGAACCTTCCTCACTTAGGGAGTGTATCTAGCAACTTCAATAAAGAATTTGGAGGCGGCTAGCTAGCCATCAGTGTGATGATGATGTGGTGGTTTGTCTCATGGTTCCATGTAGACATCATCCTGCAACTCTGCTTCTACCTTCCTCATCAAGCACTGGTCTAGATACCTGTTCTACCAGTCAGCAACGCATATAGGATAGAACATTAACATCTAAGTAAATTATCTTCCTATTGTTGAAATCTGATGGATACGGAAAAAATAAGCTAGTTTATCAATATGAATGCAAGAATGGATGCACAAAATTCAAGCATTAGAGTTCTTCATTGAAGGAGAGAAATAAAAGCATGTTCAGCTGGAGACTTGGAAGTCCAAAATGGCCAAAGAATTTCCCAGGTAACTTCACATCATAGACATGTAATCATTGTTTACTACCATACGACTTTCTGATCTATGAGGTATTTACAACTTGAAAATCAAACCATTTAAATCTACTAAATCATTCATGATAGTTTTAGTCACTTTTTTTTCCTTCTGAATATTGATCTGCCATAGTGTTGGTCAAGGTTTGAGAGGTATTTTTTTCTTGTTAAATGTATGTAGGTTAGCTTTTTTTATTTCCTTCACTTCATACCATGTTTAAATGGCAAAAAAGCTATGGATACATACTCCCTGTACCCCAACTGATGTGGATCGTACGTGGAAAAAATATAAAACAAAAAGATCAATTACGCCAACCTTACTTATTTTCATCCTTTTATAACTGTAGAGTTCTATGAGGATTTGCTCTAAGAATTACTAGCAAAAGAAAGTAAATACATACTTCATGTCACTTGGGTTATAAGGAGCCTAAAATTTGAATGCAATGTAAAGCATTGCATCTATGAATTAAAAGACTTAGACATCACCAGATCTGTTCCCTTGATAGTGCAATACAATAAAGTAACAAAATTATCAAGATATGATGTCTTTGTGAAGTGCAAATGGCAGCAATCGATAAGGGTACCGCTACGGAGACAAGTGAACAACTAGCCTATTAAGCTGCATATAACCGCTCTTCCCTACTTAAAGGTAGGTACGACAACATTGGATTATAATTCTCGGGGTAATGTTCCCACCTAATGCTCGGGGTAGAAAAAGCCCAACAAGGAACAGATCCAATGTATACTTTGTTCAATAAAATTAGAACGAAGATCATTGGATTATAATTCAATTAATGGATTGAAGAAGCCATAGAAACAATGAGGATATGTAGCGAAGTAAAGCAAACCTGTAACTCAGAGCACGATTTACGAGAATAATGTTCAAATCACGGGTCTCCAAGGATCTTCATATTGTTTTTCTTGAATAAGTTTATGTTGAGGTTTTTCTTTTGAAACCCGCAAAAGGAAATATGAAGACAAAACATCTTGAGTAAGGTGAAGGCCAAGGAACATACAAAGACAATAAAACTAGGATTAGTATTCGAGAATCGAATTGGATTTCTCAATCTACTTTCCGAATTAGCGAGACCTTACTAACCTTATGGAGTCAGGATCGCAAATTATAAAAAACAACCTGCATGGACATCAATTAGGTCTAGATCCTGTGATGACTTCAATCTTGTTTCCACCCTAGACATGAATTCACTGTTTCCAACAAATTCACTGACTTCAATCTTGTTTCATTCTTAATTCCTGCAGATGCTTACTTTTTCAGCAATCATCCTCCTTCCGATGGGGACTCATCTGGGCATAAGAACCCATGGTTCAGAGAAATTTTTGTTTTTACCCGGCTAGTCAGTGAAAGATTGGTTTTGAGAGGAAATATCATCATGATGTTGAAGTTGTCTTTGTGTTATTCTTCGATCCACCAGAATCCCATTCCCATACAATTACAAACCCAATAATCCATCTTCAAGGGAAAACTAGAAATGAGAATTAGGGTTGGATTTGGGTGGAAGGGGAAAACAAAGAGAATTAAGAATTGAAATTAGAAATAGCAGTGAGAGCCGAAATGGGATCTGAAAATGAAGATGGACTTGATAGGGTTATAGGAACTAACTTTCTTTCCAGCGAAATGACTAAGACTACCCTTGGTTAATCATAGAATTACTCTAAACTCCAAATTTATAAAGGCACTTTCTTTCCAATCAGAGCACATCCTAGAAGCACATTTGATCCAGATCCACAATATATCCGCTGGCCAATTCAGATTCAGATCAAATAAATCGTGGAGTACGATTTAGTTTCTAAAGGTGGGTACAGAGAATGTAAATTCTGAATAACTTACTTGCCAACACCGTGGGTCCAGACATCCGCCAAGAGAAGCGCTGAATTGTTTCTGCTCTTTCCTTAAGAAGTCCTAGCGCCCAATTAATGTTCTCTATGTTTTCTGCTGCAACCTCTAAAGTAGTTTTTGCATCAGGACAATGTTTGAAGAGAGATGTAACCTTTTTTACCTGCAGTTGGTTAAGTTTTATTAGTCACTTCCTTAATTGTTACCAAATCCAACAAACAAAGATAAAATGATAACTCCTTCAACGATTAAACTTTCTGCAATTGCAACGACGCAGTTAAAGACGTCAGTGTTTATGGGATCATCAGTTTGGCAGTAACTGCAGTGGGCAAATATCAAAGGCGATAGAAATGGTGTTTTTCTTTCTCTTTTGGGTATGGGCTTCACTTTGCCATCAAAAGAGAATAAATATATGCATAAATGTCAGAAAACAAAGATTTTACCACACTAGAACTGGTACTTTCTGTGGGAGGGATGGTGTGGAACCTAGATCGATGAACATAATTGTGTCTAATTGGTAGTCGTAACTTCAAATCTAAGACTACAACAACTACTGCTTCTAATACTGTTGATTAAATGCTTCTAATACAAAATCAGAAAAAGAAAAAGAAAAAAAATATCTCTGATACCTTCTATTATAAAACCAATAGCTTCGGAATTAATACAACGAAACTAAAGCACATCACCTATGTAATGTCCTTGCTTTAGCAACTAATAATGATGCATATTTTAAACTAGCACACAAGACAATGAACAGCAAGCTTATTTAGCTGAATATAACCCCTCTTCTAGGTATGACAATAAATCATGTTCCCACCAAACACCCAAGTAGAAAAAAAAAACAAAAAACATCCCGTAAGGAACAGATCCACACAGTACAGAACATAACTGAAATCAGATATAGTGTTTAATGAAATTAGAACCTAAATCATTGGACTATAATTCAGTAGATTGAAAAAACCATAGAAACAATGTGGATATGAAGAAAGAACAAACCTGTTACCCAGGAGCACGATTTAAAAGCATATAAATAGGTATGACTCTCCGAAGATCTTCATAGTGTTCCTCCTAAATAAGTTTATGTTCTAAATCTAGTGGTTTCTGTGAGTTATCAGGTGTTTTTCTTTTGAACCTGCAAAAGAAAAGAAAAAAGAAGAAAAACAGCTTGAGTACGTTGGAGGAGGACAAGGAAAACAGAATAATTGCAGTAAGAATCTAACAACTGTTTGATTCTTATATCTATCTTCAGAAGGCTTGAATAAATCAACTTAATTCTAATGGTAAGTGCTAATAATATTGCAATATTGCTTACATTACAAATTGGGATCACTATGAATTGACATTCTGAGAGTAAGGTTTGGAACTGAAACAATTTCCGTGGTACCGAAATCAAGTCAATCGAATTCAGGAACTGATTGTGTCTCCCTTCTTTGATAGGGGCAATGTCAAAGAATGTATCCTACATTTAATATTGTTCAATTACAAATTGAGATCACTATGTTTCTTTCTGTTGGAGTTCTGGTTTCTACATTACTGCAATTAAATTGTTTCAGGTAAAGCAAGTAAAATCAATTTGCAGGCTGACCAGTACAAACAGGCTTCATCATCCACTATTTGTGTTGAACCTTATCCAAGTGTTACCAGTCAAATAAAACCAGAAATTGAGAGCCAAGATCTAAAGAATCTCAGGCAAACTCTCTGACATTAAGAGAAAATGAAAAAACATTAGAACTTCTTAATCACATTTCCAATTAAGACCTATATGAACCCTAACATGACAAATTAGAATTTACGGAATCTTACGTTACAGCGATGACGTTTGGGTAAATGGCTTTATGGAATCCTTGTTGGCAGCAAACATTGCTTCCTTGAGAGCTAATACTATTTCCTTCTTGGCAGCAAGCATTAACTTTCTTCAGTGTCAAATGCAGCAACCATAAACGCTATAGTTTTCATTCCATCGCTTACATTTTCAACCTGGTACACTCCTCTTAGCATACAAACCCATGAATATGAAAAATTCTGTTGTCCACGAAATCTTACCAACAGACTTTGGGGAAAGATTGATTTTGAGAGGAAATATCATAATGCTCCATTGTTTTTGTGTTTTTGACATCCACCAGAATCCCATATAATTACAAAAACCAAACTCCATCTTGAACCCATTAATGCCTTCTTACTGATTACTCAGGGTTTTGATTCAAGGGAAGATAAAAAGAAAATCGGAATTAGGAATGGTTAGGGTTTTGATTTGGGGGAGAAGAAAAATGAGAAACAGGGATAACGATTTAGGGCAAGGCTATGGTGTATATAGTGGAACGCAATTACTAAGATGGCCCTCGCTATATAGTAGATTTACTATACACTCTATAAAATTTTGAAGGCACTTTCTTTCATGATCAGGGCACATCCCACAAGCCCTTGCCGGAAATAACTGACTTTGATAGTCGAATGGCAGGCCATGAGTAAAGAAATACTATTTTTTTATCCCGTCAAAAAATAAAAAATTATCCCATCAATTCTTTTTCATTTAATAATAATTTCTTAAAAAGAAAATGAGAAGAAAACCAATGCAATCCTATGTAAAGGTGTACAAAGCTTATATTTGGCAATTTCCTTTTAAATGCAGGCTCCTTATCTTTGATTCGAAAACATATTCAATTAATACCTTTTGCGAGCTCCATCCTTTTTCAATGTTATTTACCGTATCCTAAAATAACATAAAAAAACTACCGGAAAATGGGTCATTTGACCAAAATCCATTAAGTGCGGGAATAATGGACTTGTAAAATATAGGTCTAGGTGAAAAAGACACAAGAAAATTTGGTCATATATACCCTTTAGATCATCTCCAATGTAAAGGGTCAACGTCATTCTATGTTTTTCACCATTTTTTTAGTATCAAGATATTTCAGATTCAGATTATCAAATCATAGAAACGGGTCTCCTTCAGGATGTGGTAAATCAAATCCTTTCATCTTCTTCTCGAATTTATGAGGACTTCATACCAATCGATTGTAGTTCCAGAGAGATCGAGGATTCTATTGAACAGTATTTTACTCGGAAGAGGAAGTCTTTGATAACTCTGCATTACCAAAACCAAAGATTCGCATCACTTTCTCCCACTCTTCGGAAGAAGAAATTCAACATTCTTCGTACTCGAGATAGCATTCCTTCTTTTTCTATAACTATTTCTGATCAATTTGATTTTGAATCTTCTCCCCGAAGCTCTTTGGGTTCAAATGATTTTGATCCATCTGATTTTCAAAATGTTATAGGCAATGAGTTTTTTGATGAAAATGTTTTAAATCAATATGGTAGCTTTTCTATGCCCCTCAATACCAAGACTGATGATAAGCTTCCCATAAATGAAAAGATTGAGCTTTTACAATGTCCAGGATGCAGATAAAGGGAAAGGGATCATCCAGGTATGTCCCCTAATACATTATATTCTCAAACATTTTAATTCTCCTGCATGTTAAATCTACCTCATTTCTAGCAAAATCATAAATTTCTGACTTGCATATACTTGATCCTCAAATGTGTTTACATTCTGTTATAAATTATTTCTGCTTGTATTGCCCTTGCTATTGCCATCATTGTAGACTAAGGTTCTATTAGACTCGGTACTTTATAATTTCTGCCAATCTTTCTTTAAAATTAGTCATACTATGAAGATTCTAGCTTGGAACACACAAGGGTGTGGGCAGAAGAAAACTTAGCAGCATTTACATAATCTGTTAAACAATGAAAAACCAGACATCTTATTTTTGTCTGAAACCAAGTCTCAAAGAGGCTTGATGAGAAACATCCTTAATTACTTCCTCAATTATGACATTGTTGATCCAGATGGAATAGTTGGAGGTCTAGCAATAGGTAGGGTGGATGGAATCCATTTTGAAGTGGTTCAATGGAACCTTAACATGATCAATGTCATTGTTAAAAGTAATTTTTATTCTAAAGAATGGCTCTTAAATTGTTTTTATGGATCCCCCAAGCATGAAAAAAAACTAGAAATAATGGGTTATCTGGAAAATATAGCTGAAAAAGTAAATTTAGTTGCGATGCCATAGCTGGTAATAGGGGATTTGAACATCATTTTTAACAGTGAGGAAAAATTAGGAGGACTCCCTTTTGATAGAAAAAAGATAGAACCTATTTTGAATTTAATTCAAAGAACAGGTTTTGAAGACCTAGGATTTTCAGGGAATATCTTTACCTGGAACAACAAAAGAAAAGGGAGTGCTAACATAAAACAAAGAGTAGATAGGGTCATGGAAAATGCTGAATGGAATGAAGAATTCCAAGAAGCTTCACTGCAAAACTTAGTGGCAATTGGCTCAGACCACGGGCCAATTTGTCTTTCTTTATCTTCTCTTCACAAATCTTTGGTTCCCACTTATAAATTTTATGATACGTGGCTTAAGGAACCAACTTGCATTGAGGTTATTAAGAAGTCATGGTACAGAAACACAAACAGACCTGTTTTGGATCTTTTAGAAAACATTACCACCCTTGGGACTAATCTTCTTACTTGGAAAAGAGACGTTTTTGGAAAACCAAATAAACAGATCAAATTTATGTTAAGAATACAGAAAATATAGAAGCAAAACTTTCTTCTCCTATTACCCAATCCTTAATAGATAAGAAATTGTTAGAATTAGAAACCCTTTATGACACACAAGAAGAAATAGCAAGACAACAGTCTAGAAATAATACTATAGCTCTAAGGGAACGAAACACTAATTTTTTTCACATATACACACTGAAAAGGAGAAAACGAAACAATGTTGATTGTATTCAAGACAAAAACAATATTGTTGTGTCTTCTAGAGACGAGATCGATGAAGTTTTAACTTCATATTTCGTTGAACTGTTCACAGATTCTTCTAAAGATCATGATGATGAAATTTTCTCACATATTACTAGTTCCATCTCTGTTAAAGAAAACACTTATCTAACGGCTATACCATCTCCTTAGGAGATATGGCAAGTGGTTAAGAACCTTAAATCTGACAAGGCACCGGGGCCATATGGCTTCCCGGTGTGTTTTTTCAAACATAACTGGGACATTATAGGCTCCCAGTTAGTGGTTGTAGTGTAGGATATCTTTCAAAACAAAACTCTTAATACAGAACTAAACAAAACCTTTCTATTTTTGATTCCCAAAACAAAACACCCTAAGTCCCCTGCTGGCTATAGACCAATTGGTCTGTGCAACACTCCATACAAAGTTATAGCCAAACTCTTGGCAAATAGATTCAAAAAATCTCTAGAACACATCATCTCCCCTTTACAATCGCTTTCCTCTCCTTTAGGTAGAATAGACACTTTGTTCCTGCTCAACACCTAACTGTCACCCACCAACTTGGATCTTCACAATGTCGCTCTTATATAAGTTTATGTTCTAAATTTAGTGGTTTCCATGTGTTATGAGGTGTTTTCCTTTTGAAACCTGCAAAGGGAAGATAAATAGCTCGAGTAAGTTGGGGTACGAGGAAATCATAGAGCTAAATAACATTGCTTGCGTTGCAAATTGAGATCACCATAAATTGATATTCTGAGAATCAGGGTTTGGATATGAAACAATTTGTGTATTATCATAATCAAGTCTATTGAATTCAGGAACCAATCTTGGATCGACATCTGCACTCGCTTCTTCATCTCCATTTGCTGGATCAACCACCAAGGTTTAAAGTTTATCTCAGTTGATGAAATGAATCTAAATCCTACACACAAAAAAAACGAGTAAATTTTTTATTTATTATTTCAGGTGAAGCAAGTAAGAGTAATTGATTTGCAAGCTAATAAGTAATAACCATACTTGACCAAAGACGTTCCAGTAGATTCTTGGTTGCCGAGATCATCAACCACAATTGATGGAGTGCGATCCTCAAGGCAATGGCGAAAAAACCGAATCATGGATACATCACTTAGTTTTGAGAGGAAATATCATAATGCTACTTGTCTTTGTTGTTCGATATTCCACCAGAATCCCATTCCCATACAATTACAAACCCAAAAATCCATCTTGAAGAACCCGTGACTACCTTCTTACGCATTACTGGGGATTTCGATTTTGAAGGGATTATAAGAAACGAGATTTAGGGTTCGATTTGGGTGGAAGCAAAAAAGAAAAGGTCAGGGGAAAGTGAACATAGATGGAGATGCAAAATTTGAGAGAGCCGCAATGGGTTCTGAAATTGAAGACGGATTTACTAGGGTTTTACGACTATATACTCTGCCCAGCAAAATGACTAACATTGCCCTCGTAAGTTTGTAGAATTACTACAAAGTTGCCAAGTTGGGCATTGTCAAGTTGCCAAGTTGAAACCGCACGAGTTCGAACAAGTAAGAACAAGTTGGGGAATTAAACCAAGTAAGCTCCTAAGTAAGTTCAAGAGGGACGACCCGCATAACCTCTCTTCATTGTCTACAATTTATGCGGCCAAGGCAACTATTAAAAGAATTGAATGGGATGGAAGAAAGGTGATGGAAGAATCACAATGGTTAATACACAAATATAACTACACGGTGAGACACCATGAGTCATCGAAGGGGAAGGTGGATCGTATTTTTCTTGCACATCCCGATATGATTCAATTGGCGCGTTGCTTTTACCAAGTTTTGTTCATGGATTGTACTTATAAGACGAATAGGTACAACATGCCTTTGTTGAACATTGTAGGACAAACCTCGGATAAGCAATCGTTCACGGTGGCATGGTGTTTTATGGATCGTGAGAAGGATGATAGTTATATTTGGGCATTGGAAACTTTGAAGCTTCTCTACCACGAAGACGAAACTCCGGGGTTATAGTCACCGACAATGAGCAAGCAATAATGAACGCCGTGAGGATAGTCTTTCCCAATGCACAAAATTTCCTTTGCACTTGGCATATACAATGCAATCTTAGAAAGAATTGTAGAAGTCATATCCAAAAACCGAAATCAAAGAAAGGAACTAAACGTGAAAAAGAGGAAGATGAACGTCTTAGCAAACTAACTAAAGAGGAGCGAGAGAAGGAGAAAGAGAAAGAAGACGAAGAATGGAAAGAAGGTGAGATTAAGTTTGGGTTATTCATGAAAGCGTGGGATAAGGTGGTTTGGTCGATGAGTGTGGGAAGATATGAGTTAAACTTGAAGGATTTCGAGGATGATTGGGGGACTAATTACCCCAAAGTAGTGGAATATTGCAAGAAACAATGGTTGAGTCCACACAAAGAGAGGTTTGTGTATGCTTATACTTACGACTATAAACATTTCAAACTTGAATCCACAAGTATGGTAGAGCAAGCGCATGGGAGACTAAAAGGTCTACTTTTCACGAGTCAAAATGGGATTGTGACGGTGCAACATGCTATCCATGAATACACTAATAATGATATCAACAAGATAAAAAAACAATTCCAAGAAAGTAGCTTCCGGAAGTTGAGGGAGTTTAAGGAGGATAATTGGATGCTTGTTGGTATACATTGCAACGTATCGCATTGGGCAATACGTTTTATGATGAAACATCTCGCTTTGTTTAAAAAGTATAAAAGTATGACGACCCGAGCACTCCTTGTAAGTGTAGGATAATGAAGGCTATCGGACTTCCATGTCGTCATATGCTTGGTAGGTATAAAACTCCCATTCCTCTTGATGATATCGATCCCTATTGGAAGCAATTATCTTTCAAACCGGCTCCAAGAGAAGATCCCGGTGAAGAGTTTGGCGACATGGAACTTGGGAGAATAATCCTCGAAAAATACCCCAAGTTGAATAGGTTGGACAAACAAACTATGAAGCACAAGTTGATGCCGATTGTTTACCCTTTTATGGAAGAACTTGAAGAACCGGAGAAACAAGATCCTAATGGTAGACCAACTACCAAAAAGACGAGGGCGGAAGAAAGAGAACAAATCAAAGAGTTTTTGAGTACAAATTGCGATCAAGATCAATCCGAAGGAGAACAAATCAAAGAGTTTTTAAGTAGAAATAGTGATCAATCCAAAAGGGAAAACATTAAAGAGCATTTGAGTACAAAGTGCGATCCATCCGGACATGTTTATACCGAGGCGCAATACAAGGAGGAGCCCGCTAAAAAGAAAAGAGGTCGTCCAAGGAAGGATTCAACTACGCCAACGGTCTCTAACTTGAATACAAATGGAACTCTACCTCTTGAGAGCCAAGCAAGCCAAGGAGATGTGGCGAAGAAAAAAAGTCGTCCAAAGAAGGTAGTACAACCGGTGTTGCAAAAGTATCGTACTCAACTCCCTCCAATTATTCAAGATTTCGTGATTGGTACCGACGATGTTCCGAAAGATGGAAATTGTGGGTTTCACGTTATCTCGCAACAATTGGGACACCTAAGTGGAGCGGTTGAAGAGAATCTCACCCAATGCCAATACATTAGAAAGAAGATGGCCGCTCGACTAGAACACGACAAGGAGTTCCATATCTCAATGATTCTAGAAGGTTCCATGGAGGAAAAAGAAGCAACTTTCAAAGGTTTGCTAACTAGTGTTAAAGGCCCGGAGGGAAACGCACCGATCAAATGGGAGCATTGGTTGAGAATGCCGGAGTGTGGCCATCTATTGGCAGATACTTGGAATTGCGTGGTACATTTTTTTAGTGAGGGATTATCTATAGCATTTGCACCGAAACATGCGGTTTGCGTGGAGCAACTCAAGCATAGAAGAATTGTCATGGCTTTGGTGGATAAAAATCATTTTATTGGTCTACAACTCAATAAGGAATGTCCATTACCTCCTCTATGTAGGTTTAGTTTGTGGGAGAAGTTCACAAACAACAAGAGCAAGGAATGGATGAAAATTTATGAGGACAACATGGCCCTTTGGAATGTTATAGATGAGTCTCGGAATGTCCCATAGATTTGACTAAAGGAGGTTCAATAGGTTTGAATGAACTCCCTCAATAGATTTGAGTGAGGAGTGATTATGATTAGGGAATAAAGCAGCTTTTTGTGTAGTGTACAATGGAGTACTAGACAAAACATTCGTACTTTTGGAGTACTTTTGTAATCGCATGCGTGTTTTGTGTAATGTACTTTGGAGTGCTACGAATGAATGAAATGGATGTGTTTTTTTGGGTGTATTCTCATTTGGTCGGCATCATATTCATTACCAAAACATGCCGGCTATCCCAGGGTCGGCACGGTATTATTTCTTCAGACTGCCGTGCAATGCATGACAGTACAGGAAAAAGCTGCCTGATATGGCCGGCAAGGTCCGGCTTTTGACAAGCTGCCGGCTATCCCAGGGTCGGCACGGTATTATTTCTTCGATCACGGCGGCCGCAATGCATGACAAGATCTGGGAAAAAGTCTGCTGATATGGCCGGCAAGGTCCGACTTTTGACAAGCTGCCCGACTATCCCAGGCGGCGATGTTTATGAAATTTACCATGCCGCCTAAGAACTCCCTTAAAAAATTGTTCCTGGATGTTTTTACTATTAAGCCGGCACGGTCTGGTTTTGAGAGGTTGCTGGCTTTAGTTGCGCCGTATTGTTATTTAGCAGAACCATGCCGGCTTAGAACTCCCTCACAAATTGTTCATGAATGTTATTTTCTATTAAGCCAGGTAAGGTGTATTATAATATCCATGCCGAAATGAACAACCGTCGGAAAGCTTTTAATATAGTATAATGCCGACTAAGTGGGAGCCGGCAAGCATAATTTAAGACAATGCCGACAATACATCGGATACAAACCTTAATTAAAGCATACAAACGTTAAAAACTTTACCCTAACACATTTGGGACATATATAGTATCTTTTCGGGTACACAATTTCTTAGGAGAGGTAATTAGCTTCATCTTACCGTCGCAACATGGATCTGTGCATGGTAGAAGGTTGATTTTAGCAACTTCATCTTCATACGAAGCTACACGCTCATCTATCCATTAGAAAAACCCACAACAAGTGCATTTTGAAGCATACGGCTGATATACACCTCCTATTGCACTTCATGAGAAATAAGAATCCCTTACAACCTTCAATAGTGCATTTGCTTCCTTCAAAGGGACAATCCCTTGCAAAATGACCACTTAGTGTACAAAGACTACAAATATTTGGTGGTGAAACTTCCATTCTTTATGCAAGGTTGAAGATGAAGTTGGGAATGCTTTTATAATAAAAACATACCTAATATCTTGATTTTGAAATTTCTAGCCGTTGAGCATTCAATGGGTTGTACTTTGTACCTAAAAGGTGCAACTAACATTCAGGTCGGCAAGGTATATACTTCATACCATGCCGGCCTCAAGTACTTTGTCTAAAAGTGCATAAACAAAATAATAACTTCTAAAGCAACTAAAATGAAAATTCAAATAACTTCTAAGAGTTCAAAACATAATGAAAGAGTTCAAACCACAATCTAAGTTTCTAAACCAAGTGAAACATAATAAAGTTTAAGAATTTCATGGATCCTTCTTGTTGTTGTTATCTTCCTCCCCATCACTAGCTTTTTCACCGGCATCGCCTTTTGCTTTTCCCTTCCCCTTATCTCGGGCCTATGTAGTCACCATCCTCATTGTAATAAGGGTTCACTCCGGAAAAGTCACATGCCACTGAAAAAGTTCTTGGATCAACCTCCTCTTCTTCCTCCTCGATGATGTGCATTCTTCATAGTTGAGGGGATTGCTAGGGCCCCATTCATAAACCTTAGAAATTCTTGGATTTTCCTTGCCCATCAAACATAACTTTCTAAACGGGCAATTCTCTTGATTTCATCTTTAGGTTCTTCTAAATTGGGATAAATTGTGTCCAAATATTCAAATAGCTCTTCTGCATTGTTAACAAGACAAGGTAGTTCTTCTTTTGTTTCCTCTGGGAACCTAAACAATGCACAAATAAGATATATGAAAACAAACAACACAACACCGTTGACCTTCTACCCCTGGCCTGCAAGCCCGATAAATAAAACACTTTGCGACTACATTAAAGCCGGAATGTTGTTAACCAACTACCCCCGCCGACTAATAAAACGCCGGATTGGTACTATCTATGAAAGATGCCGACTAATAAATTAGGAAATTAAGGTTTCGATGCCTAAAGTCGGCATGGTACAAGTCAAAACAACGCCGACCAAATATAACCCGGCATGGTTGGTTATTAGACCCCGCTGGGCCACAGTTATTGTCAAACAGGCGCCATGGCTCGATGAAAAGTCGGCATGTTATTCATCCACGAGACCATGCCGGCTCTTTCAAAATACCAATGGCCGGCATGTTGTTTAAGTATCGACCTTGCGGGCCAACAAATCTGAAAATCATAATTTTCGATTTCTAACCTAATCTAACAATCATATACAACAAAACAATAATGGGTTTGAGTTTATAAATCACTTACAATCTTCTTTTCGCCTTTAGAGGTTTCTTTTCAACATCTTCAAGGATTTCATTCTTGGTTTTACTCGTTCAACCTTTCCCTTACCTTTTCCCTCGATTTGGAGGTTTTCATGTTACCATTGAATCTCTCTTCTTCTTTGGATCGTTTAGAATCAACCATTTTTTTTTGGGTAGAAAATCAAAATTCAAAATTTTGGTTGATTTTAAGTTTTTGGAATGAAAGAGAAGATGAGAGGGTTTAGAGAAGAAGAATGAAAGAGAAGAGGAGAGGTTTTTGGTTAATTAGTTTTTGGTTTTTAAGTTTAGAGTTTAGTTTTAGGTTGATTAGTGTAGGGGTATTTAAGTAAGTTTACCACGTTTTGGCCTCCCCTTAGTAAGGTCACATGTCCACTTAAAATTGGGTATACCCAATTAGTTTGAGTATACCCCAATCTCGCCAGGTTTATAAAGGCGCCTTATTTTCCAACCAAAGCACATCGTAGTCCATTTAACTGCATCCACCGTTTTCTTTTTGAAAAAAAAAACACAATTTGACAGTCACCTAGCCCCTACTATATAAATGCAACACAATGTCACCAACAGATCCTGTAGTATGGGGAAAAAACAACTCCATACGAGGAGTATATGATTTATAAACCATGACAAGTATAAACAATGTCTCAGTGTTTAGCCCATTTTGTTCAGAAAATATGTTCGAATTTAACATGGTAGTCCATTTAACTGCATCCACCTTTCCTTAGATGTCGACTTTGACAGTCGCCTAGTCTTCTAGTAAAAAAATGCAGGCTATCCACTTCCACAAGTGACAATTCATGTGGTATCGAAAAACAATTCTGAATCCATAACATCCATTTTGATTTTATTTATGTTGATAAATTACCCATTTATGACTATAGCAAGCTCTACGAATTGGATCCTTCTTTAATTAATGTTATATATAAGACTCATTCATCCAAACCTTCTGTCTCTAACTCCTTAACATGTATCAAGACCCTTTACCAAGACATTCCCAGTATTTATTCAGCATATGATCTTCGGTTTTTATTGATCCACTTTCTTGTGCAGAATATTGCATGAGTCAGCAGCATACCTATTTCCGCCAGCCAAATGGGGCCTGTGAAACAAGAAATGCATTAAAACATGATACAGTGTAAAAAAAAGATAATTTGCCTCAAAACAAAAGGTAGGTTCAGTCTTTGGAGAATGTAAATTATTCACAACTTACTTGCCAACACCATTGGGTTAGGTAGGTCCAGACATCCGCCAAATAATCAGAAGAGAAGCGTTGTATCGCTTCTGTTCTTTCATAATGTCCTCTATGTTTTCTGCTGCAACCTTTGAAGTAGTTCTTACATTAGGACAATGTTTGAAATGAGATATAAACTTCCTTGCCAGCAGATGGTTAAGTTTTATTAGTTACTTCATTAATTCATCAACTAAACTTTCTGCGATTGTTGGAACGACGCAGTTAAAGACATCAGTGTCTGCAGAGGATAAAGATTAAAGACCATAAAGCAGATAATTCTTAAAGGTGATGGTCCCCGGGAGAAAATGACCTCTCACCGTGCTACCACCTTATATGTTGATGGTGTTTTTATTTCGTTTTCGAATGAGCTTCACTCTGTTAGACTACATAAGCTATCAAAAGAGAAGAAATACATGCATAAATGTCGGAAAACAAAGGCTTTACCACAATTGAAATGGTACTTTCTGTGGGAGGGATGGTGAGGAACTTAAGTCGATGAACATAATTGTGCCAAATTAGTAGATGTGGCTTCAAATCCAAGACTACAACAATTACTGTTTCTAATATTGCTGATAAAGAGTTGTTAATATGAAACCAGAAAATTTTTGAGGTTGATTGTTCAGCTAATGAGTTTAAAGTAATCCAACATCTTAGAAGGACCATCCCCTATATCCTGCCAAATTCTAAAATTCAGATGTACATGAGGGATTTTATGGACTTAGTATTCTGTGTCGTTTCCAAGGTAACTTCATATCGTAGGTTACTACCATACATACAAAGTAGAGAGTAGTGACTTTCTGATCTGTGAAATATTTACAACTAGAAATATCATACCATCTCTGATACCTTCTATTTTAAAACCAATAGCTTCGAAATTAATATAATGAATCCAAAGTTAGCTTATAAACATGGAAATAGCTAAATTTCCAGATAAATACTTGGGAGTATTCCTTGCTCCTGGTAAAGTTACTTCTGCAAAGGTTTGGTCCATAGTTGAGTATATACAAAGCAAGTTAGCATCATGGAAAGGTAAGATACTTTCCTTCCAAGATAGACTTGTGCTCAAGAAATCAGTTTTAAGTAGTATTCTTATCTACAATATGCCAGTCTACAAATGGCCCTCTACTGTGATTAAAGTATGTGATAAACTTATTAGAAACTTCTTGTGGACTGGTGATGGACATAGTAGAAAATTCAAGACAGTTTCTTGGAAGAGAGTGTGCACTCCATATGAAGAAGGTGGTCTTGGCATTAAAAGATTGGAAGTGATAAACAGAGCCTTACTAATGAAGATGATGTGGAAATCATGCATTGGTGGGCTTGGAATGCATTAAACGATGATGTTATGTGGTTTGTGGGATATGGCTCTAAAATCTCTATTTGGTTTGACATCTGGTTTCGAAATCATGCATTGATTGATGAAATTGGTTATACAGACTATGTGAAAAACAACATTGGGATGAAAATTAAGTCATTATTGCAGGAAGGCAATTGGGTTATTCCAGCTGAACTTCTGCAAGTCCTTTATATTGCTCAATTACATGCAGTTATCAGTGTAGAAGATAAGAGAGTATAATGTGGTTCAAAAATTGGTAAATTCTCAACATCAGAAGCTGTGGAAAAGTTAAGACACAGAGAAGCAATATTACCTTGGCCAAAATTTATTTGGAATAGTATTTCCAGCAATATCTGGAAGCTGCGGCAAGAAGTTTATGTTGATGATTCAATAATGAGAAACAGGAGGTATAATATGGTCTCAGTTTGTTGTATTTGCTTTGTAGAGCAAGACTGTATGCATCACACTCTCTGGGAATGTTATTTCAGTGTAGCAGTTTGGGATTGGTTACAAAAAGTGTTTGGTTTTAAGAATCCAACTTCATTTGATGATGTTTGTAATGCATCTAAGCATGGAAGTCCTCTTGTGAAGAAATTATGGATGACATCAGCATGCTCTACTATGAAGGAGCTATGGTTTCAGAGAAATGCAAAAAAAATTGATGAGGTAAAGCCTAATCTTAGTAGATTCAAAAGCAAGATTCTTCATCTAGTGCATGAAGGCAGCTACAGAATGATAGCTCCCAGAAGTGGAAAAAGTGATGAAAGCAAGCTTACTTCTTTTTTCAAGATCTGAATTTTATCTTTTTTATTTGTTTGTAGCTTTTCTTTTTGTGAGACCTTTCTTTTGCTTTTCTTCTTGAGTCAAATCTGTAAAGTTTAAGTCTTGTTTTTTATTTTCAATTAATAAAAAAATGTGATTTAACAAAAAAATAAAATAAAAATGAATCCAAAGCACAACACCTATGAGTTAAACGACTTGTTAATATACAATGTCCTTGTGAAGTGCACATGGTTTAGTAACTGATAATGCATTGAACGTATCTTAAACTAGCACAACACAGTGAACAACAAGCTTATTGAAGAAAAATAACCCCATTTCTATACTTTAAGGTAAATTTGAAAATAAATCATGTTCCCACTGATAATGGCAAGGAACAAATCCACACACTACAGAACATTGCGGGAATCCAATATATTTTGTTCGATAAAATTAGCACCTAAATCATTGGACTATAATTCAATAGATTAAAAAAACCATAGAAATAATAAGGATAAGAAGACGAGGTAGAACAAACCTGTTTCCCAGGAGCAGGAATTAGAAGCATTACGGATCTCAAGGAATCTTCATAATGTTCCTCATGAATAAGTTTTTTTTTTAAATTTAGTGGTTTCCATGTGTTATCAACAGGTGTATTTTTTTGAAACCTGCATAAGGAAAAGGAAAATGAAGATAAATAGCTTGAGTAAGGTGGACAACAAGTAAAAGAGTTAATTAGTATTTGGGTCGTAAGTTTTGGTATGTTTTTGAGTTTTGGTCGTAAGTTTGTCCGTTTTAGAGTTAGGGTCGTTGACCCTTTTAGTCGATGAAGTCGCTGGTCAAACTGAGTTAAAGTTAACTTCGATTAGTAACTTATTTACACAGTTTTCCAGTCGGTTAAATGTTTCACACATGTGCAAACTTAAAAATCACGTGCTATCACTGAACGAATCCATCGTCCTTACAGTTGCATTCGGACCATTATAGACCTTCACAAGGTACAAAAAAATATTCAATATCCATTTAAATCAATTACAACCCCAAAAAAACAAGTTGAACTGCCGAGTTCTTAACATCGAAAACTCCCATACAACTATATGAACTCCACATACATGATTAAAGGAAAAAAAAATACTCTGAACTAAAAATAATATAAATAACTCAAACTCGAAAGGATTCGATAACATATAAAAAACAGGTTTAGTTTAACAAAAAAATACCCAATTGTATTTCATTTAAATTTAACATACCACAACTTCAGTTTTTCTTCCAAAATCAGTTTTGTATCCAAAAGAAAGAAAGTTAAAAGTACTGAAGATACTTGTTTACAATTAAGATATACTATAAAAGAAGCTTACCTAATACCATTGCACGACTGTGTTTTTCTTTGATTGCTTTCCTCTCTTTGCAGGTGGTTGGCAGTCTAGTATTTCCACCCCTCATTCTGGCATTACCATCTCTACCAATTCTAGTTCATCTTCCTCTTGGAGTTTGTTGGGTTATTGCGGATGTTTGGGAGGACTGAGTCCCAACAGCTGTAGTTGCACTAGTACCTCTGCCTCCAACACCTCCATTTCTACCTCATCTGCCTCTAACAACTCCAATAGCACCGCCTCCTCTGCCTCTAACAGCTCCACGTGCACCAGCTCTTCCTCCCCTGCCCCTAACAGCTGCAATGGGTGGAATTCCACCTCTAATAACTCCTCCATTTGTACTACTATTGGTTTTGATACCAAAGCCTGTGGTCCTTACTCCAGCAGTTTTCCTTTGTAGTCTAGAAGAACCAACTTCTGTAGAAATCTTAGCTTCATCATCGTTACAATGCCTTCCCTGATGTGGGCCATAGATTATATTCACACATGTACGAGGATATCTTCATTATTTCAGAGATTATGATTTCCATTTAAAGAAAAAACATTTAAAGAGAACAAAATTATACCTATAGTGGATGGATCACCATCAGGAGCTCCTTTGCAACCAACCCTATTGTGTCCATATAGCTTGCATACTCCACATCTCTTCTGGTTTCTTGTATAACCGTCAACTTCATTCCTATCTGTTCTTCTTAGAGTTCTTGTCCTACCAGCTGGCCTTACCACCCTTGGAGGATTAACCTTATAAATATCCTACAAAAAATTGAACAAAAAGTTGAAGATGCTAATAATTGCATATGTAACAGTTAGAAAATGCATACATAACAATTAGAAGATGCTAAGTTACCTCAACCTTAAGCCATGTAACTGGATTTGCTATAGGACTAATATGCCCAGCATAAGACGCTACATATTTGGTGACTAAATGGCATGGATCCACGTAGCTGTCAACAGAAACACCAAATGATTAAGTAGAGAACCTACACAGAAAAGTAACTACAAGAGAATGTAAATGTATATCCATAACTCTCAACATTACCCATATTCATCCAATCTTCTATCCATCATGATGTTCATGGCATGAACACATGACACACCACCAACCTGCCATGCTCCACAATTGCATTCACGCCTAAGAAAATTAACTTTCCAAGTCATTTATATGTGATTCTCCACTAACCATACATTTTCGGTTGAAGGATAACAATTAAAAAATCTCACATTGTCTCTATGTCTAGAAAGTCTACCTTATGCCCTTTCCATCAATCCTGTTTGAGACCAATTTTTCGCTAATTGCCGCCTCAAATACAATGTCTCCATCAATAACTTCTCATACTCTATCACAAACCTACAAATAGGCAAGTGCCTAATCTTGATAATCAATTATTAAAAGACTCACTAAAATTGTTGCTTACATGCTCACAACAAGAAGTGTGATCAAACTTCCACCTAGTTTATTCTTCAAGAAGATGTTTCTCTAACCAAGTCACATCATCTGGATTGTACTTTGCCACTTCATTCATCCAATGTTTATAGTTAATTTCATTGTAACTCTTTGCTACTCTCCAGACTTATGTCTCTAAGTGTGACCTAGGGGACTTCTTTTTGAAATTCTTGTATAAATGCCTAAAACAGAACTTGTGGTAGTGTCTGAACTGTGCAAACTGTCTAGAAACACCATGAATCACACCTTTTTGCTGGTCTGAAATGAATGTAAGGGGTTTCTCATGTCTTGTCACATATGGTGAAAGGATTTCCAAAAACTTGTTCCATGTTTCTCTGCATTCATTTCTGCATATGTATATAACAATAGGAAAAATTCCATTTCCATTGTCCAACCCCACAGCTGCTAACACCACTCCTCCATATTTACCTTTAAAAAATGTACCATCTAAACCTATAATAGCCAGCCTGTGACCATTTAGGAAACCATCTAGACTAGCCTTTTTACATTACAAATAACCCTTCAAATTGGTTGTGGACCATGTATTTACTCCATTTAGCTACACTCCCTGGATTTTCTAAAAGAATCTGCCTGCAAAGTTTAGGGACATGCCTGCAACATGCACAAAATGGCCAGCCTTATCAATTTCATTATTATCTTCTAACTTCTATATATACTTGCATAAATCCAAATGACATACCTATAGCTCTTTTCATATGAACCAAATATCCTCTCTAAGCACATGTGCCTAGCATGCCAAGCAGTCCAGTAAGATATGTCACTCCATGCTTCCTCTTCATTCTATTCCTAATGGTAGAAGGCTTGCATTTAATGTGTTCCTTCATGTACCCCATTATTCTCCACTAAACCCATCGTGCATTAGCCATGGGATTTTCCAAACCTACAAACAAAATTATTAAAAGGCAACAACTACATATAGTATCAACTAATCCAAACGAAGTTGATATTGAAATGCGAAGGAAATGAAAAAAAAAAAAAAAAAAAATCTTACCTAAGGGCTTACAAGAGTGCTTCAAATGTCCATATTTAACTTGAAATGAGGCCTTCCTATTGGTATAACTACAATTAACTCTCCAATGACAACCTTCAGCGCTACACTTCCATTCTTGTCTCTTACTGTTGCTCATAATCTTTTTAATGCAGAAATGTTTCTTTATTGCTAAATCTCTCAAATACACCATGCACTCCTCACTGTTAGCCCATTCCATACCAACATATAACAAATCAGGTGGAACTTTCGGAACATACAAATCATCATCATCATCATCATCAACATCTTCATTTTTCAGTACTTAACACAAATTCAGAATGGTCATAATCATCTCCTTTACAAAATTCCTCATCCACATCACTATTTATAATTATCTCATCACCATCATCAGGGTCAGTTGGCATATCATCAAACTCATCACTATCAGTTCTTGTATGGTATTCATTCTCTTCATTACATACTGCTAAGATAAGGTCCCTGCTGCTAGGAACATAATCTTCATCATCAGAACTTATACCTCCATAGTATCTTTGCGACTACATCATCTACAACCGAATTAGTGTGCTCTTGCGGACTTAATGCTTCGTACTCTTGTTGTTCTTCATCAAGAGCTTCAAACTCATCCAACTCAATGCTTCTATCATCATCTCCTGAGCTATCCACTACAACCTGTTTTCCTTTCTTATAATTAACAAGTTCATCGACCTTCTCATCCTCTGAAGATATCTCGGCATAAAGAGTTGAATTTACCTGATTACCCTTATCCTGGCCAACCTGTACACAAACAATTAATCACATCATTCAACACAGACAACCACCATCTACAACTACTATTTAATAGACAAATGAGTACAATAATCCACACAAAAACTGCAATAGATTCCTTTAATATGTCCAGTGAAACACAAGTGGTCCTATAGCACATTGTTCAACAATCTTATACTAATATAAAGAAAAGAGCTCTTTTTGGTAGGATACCCCCTAAATTACTTAATTGTCCCTATTTCTTACATATTTACATAAATACCATTGTTTTAAAAATAGATCAATTTTTTTTAAAAACTTAATATCTTTCAAATTATACACCGGATTTTTGTAAAATTTATATATTTGAAAAGCTCTTTCAATTATCTACGTAACGGGTACAAATAAGAATAGTAAATTTTTGTTTTAGGAAAAATTTTTCATGACTTTCAAATTTAGTATTGTTGGAAGAGTAAAATTCAAGCATGTGCATCGCACATGTGTCCTTACTAGTTATAATAACCAAAACATCATATTTTCAAAGAATCTTTTCTCTTTTCTAAAAGCAGACAAAGAAACACATACATAAAGTTAAGGAAAGCTACAGAAAAGAATAAAAATAAAAAGTAGAAAAAACTCAATTTGTCTTCACAGAACACATTACCCTAGCACTATATATGGGAACTGGTCATCCATAATCTCACTGCCATATCACTTCAAAATAAACAAATATAGCAACCCATATCACTAATTTATTGATACAATCAGAAAAACAGTAACAATCAAACAAAAATTGGAAAAGAAAATCAATTACCCTAATTTTATTTAAGCTAAAAATTTAATCACTTACTTGTTCCGTTCTTTTTTCTTCATATTAATGATTCTTTTATCACCAAATGGCAGCAACAATAAATTGAAACTCGATTTCCTTAATTGAACAGATTATATGATCTAGATCCATTTCTTCCTCTAGCCGCGGCCTGCCCTAATTTCTATCGACAAGTGAGCCGTTCTTTGCATAATTTTCTTTATATAACCAAACTATCCTAGATTCGTACACGTCTATGAACTCTCGACCGTCCATTTCAAATATTTAATTACTAACATGTGTGTCGACTTAGAAGTTACTAATGGCAAACTTGTAAATAATTAATTGACAGAAGTTGACGGACGTCAGTTACGCTAATAGTTTGACCAGTTGACTGAACTCTAAAACGGACAAACTTACGACCCAAACTCAAAGGCATAACAAAACTTACGACCCAAACACTAATTAACTCCAAGTAAAACACAGAGCTGCTAACCTGAATAATTGCAGTAAGAGTCTAACATTTGTGTTGATTTTCATATCTATTTTCCCAAGGTTTGATTAAATCAACTTAATTCTAATGGGAAGTGCTAATAATATTGCTTACACGATAAATTGAGATAACTATGAAAATTGGTATTCCTAGGATCAAGGTTTGGAAATGGAACAATTTCTATGGTATTGAAATCATATCTATGGAATTCAGGAACTGATTTTGTCCCACTTTTTCATCTCCAATTGCTGGATCCAAGAAGGCCTCATACTCATCCCAATTGATAAGGTCAATGTCAAAGAATAGATCTAATATCGTTGCTGCATCTAATATTGTTATATTACAAATTGTGATCACTATGTTTCTTTCTATTGGATGTCTAGATTCTACATTACTGCAATTAAACTGTTTCAGGTAAAGCAAGTAAAATTGATTTGCAGGCTAATATAATATCCATACTGACCAGCACGAACCTGTAGATTTAGGCTCTATCATCCACAATTTGTGTTACGAGATTCTCGTTGAACCTTATCCAACAGCTCAAACTAAAAGAATCCTGTTCAAAGTAAGTGTTGGAAATTCAAGAATCCTATAGAGAAAATGAAAAACATTAGAACTGCCTTAATCACAATTCCAATTAAGAATGTTATGAACCAAATTAGAATTTGCAGAATCCTACTTTTTAAAAATCACCTTGCTCTTAGAATTTGCCATACAAACCCATGATGTGAGAAGTTGAGTTCTTCAGCATCTGGGAAAGAAGATGCTGCCCAAAAACATGAGTGAGAGATTGAATTTGAGAGGAAATATCATAATGCTTCGGCTGGCTTTCTGTTTTTGATATTCCACCGGAATCCCATACAATTACAAAACCAACACTCCATCTTGAACCCATTAATGTATGTATTCTTACTGATTACTCAGGGAGGGAAGATCGAGAGAAAAAGGGGGGGTTTTGATTTGGGGAAGAAGAAAAATGAGAAACAGGGATTACGACTTAGGGCACTGCTATTATGTATGTAGTAGTGCAACGCAATTACAAAGATGTCCTTATTATATACTGTAGTAAATTTTTCTTGAAGGCACTTTCTTTCTTGATCAGGGCACATCCCACAAGTACTTGCCGGAAATAACCCAACTTTTATAGTCAAATGGCCGGCCTTGGTAGTTTTAAACTTTTAAAGATCACACTTTGTCCGACAAGATATCTCACTTGTTTTTTTGGATGGAAAATCAAATCCCAACAGTAACTTGTGTAGATTTCTGAAATCTTTCTTTCTCTTACTCAATAATAGATTTTGGAAAGTGATATGAAAAACAGAGAAAGTCGAACCACCACCACCACCACCGAAAGCTTAACGTGACGACAACAAGGTGCAATGGACTCCAAATCAAGTCATCTCCACATGATAATATCTGCCTATTAAAAACACAGTGAAAAAAGAAGTGTGTTAATTGACGCTACTTGAACCAAAACACACAGTGCACTAAAATGTGTTGGAAAACGAACGGTGGTGTTGTCATCAAAGTAAATCAACATCACCAACAAGGTGGGAGACTGATGAGGCAGTTGGCCCCAGCATTGCCTACATACATGAGTACCAACAAGGAAGAAGAGCAACCACAGACAGAGAGACTAGAGAGACTGTGAAATGATCAAAAAAATGGAATTACTGTTAACCCCCCAAATTTATTTTATGAATCTCAATTAGAAAGTTGTACTCCCTCCGTTACTTTTTAATAGGCTGGTTTTGTTTTTAGAGAAAATTAAGGAAATTAAGAGAACTAATCATTGAAAGTGGTCTTCATGACACTTGTCAATAAAAGAAGTGAAGTGAAATGGTCCCATGACACTTGTCATCAAAAGAAGTTAAGAGTAAAGTGGTCCCTGAAAATTAAAGTGATATTTGACTTTCCCAATTAGGAAACCAGCCTATATTTTTGTAACATTTATTTATAGAAACCAGCCTATTAAAAAGTAACGGAGGGAGTACAAACAACCTCTGTTGTCTCAGATTTTAACCTCAAATGGGGCATCATTACTAGCCCATCTCCCAGTATTTCCATATATAATGAGTCCTAGTGACGGAGCCAAGGCCGCTTAATGCTCCCGGGGTTAATATCATGGAAACTTAAAATTTTAATTTTCTCCTACCTATTTTTCTCCCACAAATGGTTAAATTTACAAGAACACCAAGCTATTTTTTGAAAACCAGTGGGGTCCATAGACCCCATTTGTCTCCGTGTGCCTCCGTCCACTATTGGAGATCTCTAGAACAAGCTGTTACAGGATGTTTGTCTCTTTCCCTCTCACTCTATGCATCTCTTTTCAAGAACAATAGCCAGCCATCTCTAAGATTCAAGATAACATTCATTTATCATCCTGCAACTGTGATCCCTTCCTCATCGGCAGCTGGTTCAGATACCTGTTCAACCAGGCTGCAATGCAAAAAAGGATAGCACATTACCACCTAAAGTAAATTATATTCCTATTGTTGAAATCTAATGAATAAGGAAAACAGAAACTAGCTTATCAATATGAAAAGGATGCATGCACACGTATTATCTGCAGGCTTTTATCTTTTATGGAAGGAGAGGAATACAAGTATGATTGGTGGGAGACTTGGAAGAGTAGAAGAGATCATGAACAAATTCAAGACTGAAAGTAGTTGTAGTATTAGATGCACCCCACCTCGGATAAGAATGCTATGAATACACCAGCAGAGAGACCCTCCTACCGGCTCCAATCACGTCCACCTTCTCCGCCAACAAGTTCTCGTAATATGGCTTCACTCTATGGATGCTGACTTTAAAAGTTGTTCATTTCTGAGGCTTATAACTTCAACCGCATCATAAGGAAAATCATTGGTAAGAACAAACGGTGCACTCCATCGAGAGCATTAACTTGCTAGGAAATAACTTAAAATTAAATAGAATATTCTTTTCCAACAACAAATTTTTTCCTAAAAATCAACTTGTCATGGAAAAGCTTAGCCATTTTAATATGTACTATGTGCAACGAAATGACAAAAATCATGCTCATAATATAGGAAATTACCAGTAAACTCTACTAATTTATAAAGGCACTTTCTTCTCCGATCATAGCACATCGTAGAAGCCCCAGTTAACTACATCCGCCGTTTTCCTTCAAGGGCAAAAACCACAACTTACCAGTTGTCTGGTCTCTATGCAGGCTACCCAATGTAAACTCAAATCAAATACTTTGTTTTTTTTTTTTTTTTTTTTGGTTTTGACATATTCCGCGGAATATACTGTGTTGTCACGGACAAATCATGCAGTATAGAAAAACAACTCCATATGAGGAGATTCCCACAAATGTGAGTAAACAGTATCTCATTGTTAAACCCATTTTGATTTTATTTCTCATTTATGATTATTACAAGCAGCTCTACAAACTCGGTCCTTCTTTATTGTTATGAGCCTCACAAAGTGGGCTTGAATTGAAAGTGCGAAAAACTTTGGGGGGATTTAGGATCTGTCGGGACCGTCCGTAAAATTGCAGGTGAAAACCAATCCGCAAAAGTCTATGGGCCGGACACGGTTGAATTCTCAAATCCGCAAGGTTTAACGGTTTGGTTACGGTTGGTTTTGCAAATCCGCGGATTCACCCGCACCGTAGGATGGTAAGGGAATTTAATAAAATTACTAAGGATAATATTGGAAATTTTATCATCAATTTTATATGAAATTTAGGATTTGAGAGAGAGATGTTTATTTCTGTTTGCTTGGCTTGGCTTATTCGATGTTGTATCATTTGATGGCATTGTAATGTAGTTGTACTCATTACTCCACGGGCTTATCGCGATATCTGAGTTACGCTTCTGCAATTACTTCATTTGCTCGTATAACTATGTTGATCAGTGGAAACTGGAATCATACTTGAGTAAGACTATAACTATGTTGATTAGTGGAAACTGCAATTATACTGCTGCTGCATATGCAGTTAAAGTGGATAGCAACTGAGCTCCTTATAACCGGCATACAATGCTAACATACAGATTCCAGTTTTTCAGACACGGTAAATAAGCAAGATTCCTTATTTTACTCTTGGTAATTTGTTTAATTATGTGTGTAATGCTTATGTTTCTCTTTCTTTTATACATTAGTCTATTGGCCAAACCGAGCTCAAATGAATCTATTCAAGTTGATCGCTTAGTGCACTCAATTACGATTGGGAACCACTGAAGCATTTTTTTTCCTAACTAAATCCGCGGTTAATCTGCATCCGGTCCGTATTATCCGCGGATGTGAAATCCGCGGGTGATTGGGCCGGACACGGTTGGATTTTCTAAATCCGCAACTTTGATGGTTTGGACACGGATGACCCCTAATCCGCAACTGTCCGTCCGTTGCACACCCCTAGTCGGGAGCTTGTTCTTCTTGCTTTTGGGAGATGGATTTCTCTTACTTTTAAGATCATATCTCACTTGTTTTTGAACAGATCCACCGATCACAGAACATGGCCGGAATCCTATATATTGTTTATAAAACTAGAACCTAAATCAATGGACTATAATTCAATACAGATTGAAAAAGCATATGATTAATGAGGATACTAAGAAGAAGTAGAACAAACCTGTTCGATTTAGAGTTCACGCTCTAACAAAAGAAGATAAACAGCTTGAGCAAGTAAGACTCTTTGATTAAGTCTAACTTCTTTATAATGGGAAAGTGATAATGATATTGCTTACATTACAAATTGAGATCACTATGAATTGAAACAATTTCTCTGGTACGGGACGTCTATCGAATTCAGGAACTGATCTTTTGTCACTTCTTCATCTCCATTAGCTGGATCCAGCAAGAAGGCCTAACTCAAATGCAAATCCCATTTTATATTGATGCAGTGGGCGTTGAACCTCATCCTCTCAGCAAAAAAAAAGAGATGCAGGAATTGAGAACAATTAACCAATTATATGTTCAGGCACACCCTCTGACATTAAAAAAAAATTAAAAACATTAGAAATTAAACTGAAATTAGAACCAAAAGATGAGCAATTACATTTATGGACGCTAACCTAGCTTTAAACAATCATCTACCTTCCATGTGGATTTCTTCTTGTGTACGAACCTATAACTCTTAAAAGTTGTTATAGGCCCCCATCTACGAAAATAGATCTGGCCAGTATGAAAGATTGATTTTGAGAGGAAATATCATAATGTCTTTGAGGTCGTCTTTGTGTTATTCATCGTCATTCCACCAGAATCCCATTCCCATACAACAAAACGATTACTCCATATTGAATCCATCACTGCCTTAGTCTTCGTACTTGTACTTACTGATTACTTATGGTTTAGAGCCGAAATGGGATCTCAAATTGAAGAAGACGGTCTAAGACTAACATACTAGGGTTTTACAACTATGATCAGTTAAATGACTAAAATGGCCCTTTCAATATCGTAGAATTACTACTATAAGCACTACGAATTTGTAAAGTCACTTTTTGTTTCCAATCAGGGCACATCCAATAAGCACATTTTTGGCCCATTGAACTGCATCCACCTTTCCTTTCGGTGTAAAACCACCATTTGACAGTCTCCTTGTAGGAAAATTATTGCCCGTTCCAATTATTTATGTTGTTTTGAAGCTTTGGATAAAATTTCTTCACGGTGAAGCTTTGGATAAATCACAATACAATTTTATCTCTACTAGATCACCGCTGCCACGGTGGGGTGGGCCGACCGAAGAAAATCGAAACACCAATATGCATAATGGTGTTATAGGGCTAAAATTGATATGCATTCAATTTATGGTAGTTTAGATAAATTTCCTCCATTTTTTATGCATCTTTTGTGATGCTTTGCATCAATTTATCCCATGTGCTATGTTTCCTTTGTGGTGGTTTGCACCAATATCCCCAAGTATTATGCATCCTTTGTGGTGCTTTGCATAATGGCTATGCAATATATTTTAAAAGTCACTATCGAATTTTTCGTAAAAACACTAAATTTTATATTGTTGTTTGTAATCGTTGGGTAGATTTTTTTAAATCCTTTCCAATGATATAAAATTTGTAAAATTCTAAGGCACGGATTTTTAGATATGTTATATTAAAGTTTGGTTTTCAATTATACCCCTGGAAAAAATACTAGTACGACAGTTGCCACGGTGGGAGGGCCGACCGAAAAAGAATCTGAACATGGGGTTCGTCTGCGATTACTTTCACCCCGTTTCTGAAAAAGTGATACTTTCGCCCCGTTTCCGAAAAAGTGATACTTTCACCCCGTTTTGGAAAAAGTGATACTTTCGCCCGGTTTCAGAAAAAGTGATATTTTTTGGAAGATGAATTCACTAAAAGAGAGGGATATTTTTGGTTTTTTAGCATGGACCATTCTCAATCTTTTTGTGGTAATTAATTACTTAAATTTACAAAAAGGTGGTCATATAAAGGTCCTCCCTCGCTTCGCTCGGTCGGCCCAATGAAAATCGATGTATAAACAAAGAAATTGGAATATATAAACATTGCTTCAAAGAAAAAATGAAAAAAAAAACAGACGGCAAAGGATAATGGTCAAAATACACGTGATATCACTTAATGGCAAAATACGTGGCAACCTGTTACTAAGACCGAGAGAAGGAAACTCAGTCATCTTCCTCTGTCTCTCCTCTGTTCTGTTCTAAAGCATCTCCATTTCAGATCTAAAAAAAATCTCCACCATGTGACTCTCACCACCGTCCTTGTTATTGAGAAAAGATGTTTTCTTTGTGAGAAATACAGAGGAAGAAGAAAGGAAATTAAAGAGATGTAGTCTTAATTTTGCTTTCTTCATCCCTGCATATCTCAAAAAACAATTGATTTTTGGTGTGTGATATGTAATATGTACACCAGTTTGGTTCCCTCCCTCTCTGTTTAAATTAGACTTTTAATTAGGCTCATTATGCCCAAGATTTCACTTTTACAGGTACAACTTCTACAATTGCGTTTTGATTTTTGCTGTGTGATGTGCTCTTTTGCTACATATCTCAGAAAAGGGGGTTTTTAATTCGAGATTTTTCTTTGCCTTGGATACATTTAATCTCGAATTTCTTATAATTTTAATTTTCATGAAATTTGGTAGTGGTGGTGGATATGGTGGTCGTGGTGGTGATGGCGTTCCCGGTGAAAAGCAAACGAAGGAAGAGATGGGTGGTTTTTAAAATTTGGTGGTGATGGTATTGGTTACGGTTTCTAATGGTGGTGATGGTGCTCCTGGAATTGACGGAGGTGAAGGAAGAGGCCGGTGGTGACAATTGAGAAAGATGAACCTGAATGTTGTGTATGTAAAGGTGGTGGTGCAGGTTATGGGTATCGGTGGATTAGTGTTTACGGTGGTGCTGATGGTGAATGATTGACTGATCGGCGGAGGTTGGTGGTGCTAGTTAGGGTGGTAGTACCGGTTATAGTGGTGGCGATGGTGTTGGTTTAGAGGTGGTTACGGTGGTGCTAGAAGTACTGGGGACCTGGCGGAGTTGTTGTTAGTGGTGGCGATGGTGGTGAAGGTGTATTGGTGCTGATTAGAGATGGTTGTGGTGGCGGCGCTGGTTAGAGAGGGTTGTGATGGCGGCGGTAGTGTTGGTTATGATGGAAAAGGAAATATAGATGAGGATTATGAAGGAACTGGTTTTTAAGTACATGGGTGTTTTAGTCTTTTCAGCTCCCAAAGACTACCACCAAATCTCAAATCTTTTTCTCAAAATTGTAAATTTTCGTTAGGTTTCAATTTACAAAAAAGTGGCCATAAAAGGGACTCCCTCCCTACGGGCCCTTCGGGCCCTCCGGTCGGTCGGCCCAATTAGCGACTCAAACTATTGTTTACATCTGAAATTAATGGTTCAATGATGGCCAAAGGCTTATCTCTATTAGCGACTCAAACTACTATTTACACCAAGACTTGGGCTTACCAAGCGAAATTCAGGCAAACCCAGTAATTTATTAATGAAATATGCAAATACGACCAACTTGAATGATGAGCATGTAGTGTTGGCTGGTAGATAAAAACATTGAACTCAACAATTCTATGAAGACCCAATCCCATCTATCTATGCACAAGCAAAGTTGTTGATTAATTTTTAATGGGAAGTGATAATAATATTGCTTACATTACAGATTGAGATCACCATGAGCTGACATTATGAGAATCGGGGTTTGGAAATGACAAAATTTCTGTGGTATCAAAATCACGTCTATTGAATTCAGGAACTGATCTTGAATCGACATCTTCACTCACCAAGGCTTAAAGATCATCTCAATTGATATAAAAGATTGGCTTTTCTACTCCTTCATCTGAGCGAAGTAAAACTGCACTGAGAGCATTTGATGTAGCTGCGAGACAAATTAACAATTCTTCTCCGGGTTCTGGTTTCTGTACAACAACAACAACAAAAAAATTATGAATAAAAATCCTAATTTATTAAATTGTTTCAGGTGAACAAGTAGACTGATTGATTTACAGGAAAATATATATCCATACTGACAAGCACGAACCAGTAGATTTTCCGTTACCACGAAATCATCAATCACAAGAATTGAACTGAATCATGGATACATAACTTAGTTTTGAGAGGAAATATCATAATGCTGGTGAGGTTCCCATACAACAAAACCAATACTCCATTTTGAAGAATCCATCACTATCTTGGAATTTTGATTTTGAATTAGGGTTTCGATTTGGTGAAAGAAAATAAAGAAGAAGAGAAATAGGAATTGAAACTTAGGGAAAGTGAACATGGATTGAGCTGCAAAATTGGACATGCAGAGCCGAAATGGGATCTGAAATTGAAGACGGATTCACTAGGGTTTTAGGACTATATACACCCGCACTGCCCAGTGAAATGACTAGGATTGTCCTCGTGAACTTGTAGAATTACCACAAAGTCTACGGATTTATGAAGGCACCTTATTTTCCAACCAGGGCACATCGTAGACCATTTAACATGTATAAATGTGAGAAAACAAAAACTTTACCACATTAGAGATGGCACTTTCTAAGGGAGGGATGGTGATGAACCTAGGTCGATGAACATAATTGAGCCAAATTAGTAGTTGTGGCTTCAAATCAAAGACTACAACAATTAATTTTTTTCTAATACTGCTGATGAAGAGCTGCTAATACAGAATCAGAAAAGAAAAAAAAAACTTTTGAGTGATTGTTCAACTAATGTGTTTAAATTAATCCAATATCTTAGAAGGTCCATCTCATATATTCTACCAAATTCTAAATTCAGATGTGCATGTGGGAAATTCTGGACTTGGTGTTCTGTATCATTTCCAAGGCGACCAAAGTTGCCGAAGATTTTCCCAGGTAACTTCACATCATAGGCATGATCATCATTATTTACTACCAAACATATGAACTACGTAACACTCTGATCTATCAGAAATTTTTTACAAATAGAAAAATCTAACCATCACTGATACCATCTTTTGTAAATCCAAATCCAATAGCTTTAAAATTAATAAAATGAATTTTAAAGCACAGCACCTAGGAATTAATAGACTTAGATATCATCAGACATAATGTCCTTGTGAAGTGCACATGCTCTAGCAACTGATGATGCATGGTACGGATCTTGAATTAGCACAACACACTGAACGACAAGCCTATTTAGCTGCATATAAGCCCTCTTCTCTACTTAAAGGTAGGTATGACAATAAAAAAAATCATGTTCCCAACTAATGCCCAAGGTAAAAAACGTCCGGAAAGGAACAGATCCACACACTACAAAGCATTGTAGGAATCCAATATATCGTTTGATAAAATTAAAACCTAAATCATTGGACTATAATTCAACAGATTCAAAAAACCATAGAAACAACGAGGTTAAGAAGAAGAAGTTGAACAAACCTGTTTCCCAGGAGTGCGATTTAGGATCCTACGAATAATTATGACTTTCCAAGGATCTTCATAACGTTCCTCTTGAACAAGTTTATGTTCTAAATCTAGTGGTTTCCATGTGTTATCAGGTGTTTTTCTTTTGAAACCTGCAAAACGAAAAGAAGATAAACAGCTTGGGTAAGTTGGAGAACAAGGAAATAAAATTATTGCAGAAAGAGTCTCACAACTGTGTTGATCCTCAAATCTATCTTCCTAACGCTTGATTAGATCAACTTAATTCTAATGGGAAATGTTGATAAACATTGTTTACATTACAAATTGAGATCACTATGAATGGACATTTTGAGAATCAGGGTTTCGATATTAAACAATTTCTCTGGTATCAAAATCAAGACAAAAATGGTATAAATCATTGATAATAGACCTACTTGGAATAGACTATATAACTCAATTTTACATATAGATATGTGAATGTCTTTTGCCGATAAAAAGAGCACATACTACGAGAAGCACAAGTAAACATATGACCATAGCTGTTTGAAAGTCCTTATTTCTTTACCATGCTCATCCTTGTCTGAAGCTTCTGCAATCCATGTTATCACTGTCGTGTTGGGTTCAATTCCAATCAATGAAATATACGGCTTGTTTTCTGGAATTAATACCTTTTCTCTGTATAATAAAAAAGAAAATAATTAGTACTACAGAAATACCTTACAGTTCTTCTATTAATGAGCAAACAAACTTTGATTGGAATTAGCTGAGATTTTCTATTAATTAGTTGAAGTTTACTTGTGAGATCTTACATGGAAATCTCACAAGAGAATAATTAGATCTTACTTTTGATATATTGATGGTGACTTTGGCCGGCGGTCATATGTAAACATTTCCGAATTTTACATATACATGCTAACAATATTATAGGACAAACTCAAGATTAAAACAGTCCAACAAGGAACAGAACCAAATCAATCATTGCATGAATTCAACATACCATTTAACAAAATTAGAAAAACAAAACACGGAAGAAAACTAAGGCTAAGAAGAAGAACAAACCTGTTCGATCTCAGAAGTGTTTCTCTTCTGAAACTGGTGGTTTCCCTTTTCAGTTAGTTGAAGGGTCGACTTCACCGCCAGAGTTAAAGATCCAAAGAAAGCATCCCTGATATTTTCTTTTGTTCGGTGATCTGATATCAAAACACAACTTCAGAAGTTTTGAGAGGAAATATCATCATGCTGCTGTTGCTGTTGTCTTTGGGTGATTCTTTATTCATTCCACCAGAATCCCATACAATTATAAAACCATTAATACTCCATATTGAAGAACCCATCGCTACCTTCATACTAAGGGTTTTGATAATTTGAGGGGGTGAAATTGAGAATGAATTAGGTTTCTGATTTGGAGAAGAACAAAAATGAGATATAGGAATTCAAATTGAGGGCAAACTGAAAACGGATCGAGCTCGAAAATTCGACACACATAAAATAAAAGATTTCGATTCTTTAGTTACGAAATTGGATCTGAAATTATTGAAATCTGAACTTGAAGACGACTGAGACTGACTAGGGTTTCCTACTCAATTTCTAGTCTTTTAGGCTTGATTTCAGATTTGAAGAGGGGCAAGTAGTTTTTATCAGTAAAATTACCAAGAATGCCATCGTGAGATTGTAAAATTACTGTAATCCCTATGAAGTTTTAAAGTTTTAAACCCCCTCTCTCAACAGAGCACAGACAGCCAAGAAGCGCTTCCCAAGAGTAACTGGATATAATGGGCTTATTCGTATGCATATATGCACTACACCTAATTAAGAATTTTGCCACGGTGTAGATTGTCATAGATTATTTTGTGATAATTATGGAGTAACCATTATTTACCTTTTTACTAGCAAAACCGCACGCCGCGATGCGAGTGCCAGTCTATTCCAACACCAGCAATACATTATTGCTTATCCTTTTTAAGCAAAAATAAGATCAGCAACACTCCTGGGCTTACTGCAGTGTTCAATAGATGTCCAAAGTCATGTCAAGAGTGCAGTTTGGTTTTATGACATCATATCCTCTTAATTAATTTTATATTAATATAATGTAGATACATTAATTGCTTCCATAGTACCTTCCAAGCTTTCAATCGTTCGTTCTTTATCAAGGAAATTTGTGTTTGAGTAATGAAGCATCCTGTCTCAAGTGCTCGTCCCTCTGACCACGATAACATCCAACCACTAAGGCTGATGCTCTTTCCAAACACGCTTTGCATGAGCTAGCATTAATTATCTTCCAGGAGTGCGCAAGAACATAAACTGACTCACTTCCAGGAGACAATCCTTTCACTTTAGCCTTTGCATAACCACCCAGCAGCAGTATTAAGGAAAGCCTTCACCAAATCCTGGAATTTTTGTCCTTTAGGAGCCGAAAATTCGTCAAAGAAACTATAATGTTCTACCCACCTAAATAAGAGTTTTCGTTCCGATATCAGAATTATGTGATTCCTAATCTAATTGAACCCTTAAGCTATAAATATATGCTGGTCGATTCCTTTATCTCTTCCTTCTAAATTTTATCCCGCAGCTAGTTAGTTTTGTTCTAGCTTTGTTCTCTCCTTTTCTTCCTCGTAGCTTCTGTCTAGTCTTATCAGTAATAATCTTACTTCCAACAATTCTAGTTTTTCTTTACTGTCACCTTAACAAACATCTGCTCATATCAATTCAAGTTAAGATGCCTTTCTCGGGACTCTATCCTTGTATAGATCGAAAGGTTCCTATTCGGCTTTTGTACGATAGAAAGGTTGCACATCCTTGTACGGGTACTAGAGTTTTCATTGAGGTTCAAGTTAGAGAAAAGCGAGTTTATCGCACTAAGAGTGGTATACTTCTGGACCATCTTCACGTTTCATCTCCGTCTGATCATGTGGAACCACCTAACAAATATCTATCATCATGGAGATTATTCCAAATCGACTATGACGATCTACTTGCGGAAGATGTCTTCCACCATTGTTGTGATCAAACTCTCTTTATACTATGTTCATCAGCAATAACGTCCACTCTGCTGCCAGCTTTCTGAATTTCTTTAAGCGCCGAGTATCATTGTTTTGTAAAAAGATCGCAGCAGACCTTGTGGAGACTAGGCCGAAATCAGTGACTGTTCTTAGTTATATCACTACTGTATGTGTATTTGATCTGGACCAAGACGAGTGCGAAGCGGAAAATTCATTAAGAATTTGTGGTAAGAGTTGTATTACAATGAAAGAAAACCCTTATGGTGCCACCCGTCTCCCAAGTAAAGCTTTTCTTCTCAGTGCTATACATGGGAGTTTAGCATTCAAATATTTCCTTGGGTTTCATGGACAAACTTGCGCAATTTGTTTGGATGAGTTAAAAGAGCGCAGTGACATTATCAAGATATGTCGCGGACATGCATTTCACTCCGGATGTCTCATACCTTGGTTCAACAAAGTTGGTACTTGCCCCCTATGCCGTTATGGCATGAGGCTCTACATAACCAAGATTCGGAACGCTATCAACTAGCTTCTACTGAACTTGGCTTTGTACTCTAGTTGCATATTATACATGTTTACGAGATTGTATTCAGTTGTTGCTTAATGTTACGCTTAAAATGTAATAAAATTATTATTCTCATTCTCAGTCATCAGAGAATGTAAATTATGAACACGCAATTGGGGATATAAAAACTAATTGGGGGATGTGAATTACTTCCCCCAACCCATGGTGTGTGCTAAGGGGTGACTTTTGGAGGCGAAAATACTAAAATACCCTTCCCTCAAAATAAAAAACAAAAAACAAAATCATATCCCCCATTTCCATCTCCACTTCTTATTAATCACTTTCAGGGTTAGAATTTGAAACCCAAATATTCCCCATTCCCTTTCAAATTCTAAACTCTCCCCACTCTCTTTCAAATTCTCTTCTCCTTCTCTGCCGGCTCCTCACTTTGGAAACAAATTTTTTTTTTTTAATTCGTAAGTGATGAAGATCATCTTTGCAAGTGATGAAGACCATGCCGGAAATGGTCTGGCATGGTTGGCAACTAACATTCAATGCCGTAACTGAGTACCGGCATGCTCAATAGAAATTTATCAATGCCGGTAGTCAAGTGAAAAAAAAAATTGAAGTTTCCTGGATACTTTTCATCATGTGCCGGCATAGAAATTTAAGCAACATACTATGTCGGAAACCGGTGCCGACATGCTCGAGAATTAACTACTTGTGCCTAAGTGGGTGATTAAAACCAGAAAAAACTCAAAACGGAATATTTTTTTACATCGCCGGAAGTGATGAAGACCATGCCGAATTGGTGAAGAACCACGCGGAAAATGGTGCGGCATGCTCGATAGAAATCTATCAATGCCGGTAGTCAAGTGAAAAAAATTGAAGTTTCCTGGATACTTTTCATCATGTTCCGGCATAGAAATTTAAGCAAAAACCATGCCGGAAACCGGTGCCGGCATGCTTGAAAATCAGATAACTGTGCCGGAAGTAGACTGATTAAAACCTGAAAAAATAGGTTTCGAAGATCAAAACTAGAAGAAAATCGTGGCTACGCCCCCCCGAACCCCCCCCGGATAGTGGCAACAATTTATGAAAATTTCCAACAAATGCCGGCATGGTTTTTTTGGTTGAATACCATGCCGGCACCAAGCTTTTTTCAGCTGCAACAATGGTGGATTCAAAGAAAAAAAATCAAATTTTCAACCTCATAGCAACAATTCTCTCTTCATAATCATCCTCCACTTCCACCAAAAAAAGTTCCCTCTCAAATTTTTTTTCCATCTTTCTACTCTCATCTCATTCACCCAAATACAAATACACACTAATCATTTAACAAAATCTTAAGATTTTTACTAATTATTATTAACCACTAAACCTAATTAGTGAGGGGTATATTAGGATTTTAAAAAATATTGAGATAAGGGTGACCCCGAATTGATATTTGGACTTTTTTTGTCCTTTTCATATATCCCCCAATTAGTTTTTTTATCCCCCAATTAATCATTCTAAATTATGCACAACTTACTTGCCAGCACAATTGGGATATGTGGGTCCAGACATCCGCCGAATAATCAGAAAATAAGCGATGAATCCTTATGCAGTCCTAGTGCCCAAATAATGTTCTCTATGTTTTTAGGTGCAACCTCTATGCCTGCAGATGGTTAAATCAAGGAAGAACACGCAGAAAAGAAGAGACTACATTGTGTTTACTGATTTTCTCTGATTTTCTTTATTGGGTACAAAAACTTCAGGACATTACAACCACGACTCATCACATTAAACTATTCTAAATACCCATTAACACCTTAACTACACAACTCTTAACAGAGTCCCAACTACTAACAATATGTAACCATGTGATGACTTCTTTATCGTTATTAATTGTTATTAAATCCAACTTTCAAAGATAAACTGATGACTTCTTTATCGTTAAACTGATTTTTTTTATTGGATCAGCAAAATAAATATATATTAATCACTACGGGAAAAATCATCATTGACGACACTTTATTAGCGTTGTAGTACCCCTACGACAACGCTTTTTTTATGTATTGTGTAGGTGGGGTATTGTAGAAAGTCCAAGCTTTTCTACAATACTTGAATATGAGTTGTAAAGTGTGATGTGATTCATGGTTCTACAATATTTTCACGAAGTTGTGATTTTCTTTTTCGATTTTTTTGAAAGCCTAACACAACCCTTGCTTGTGTTGTAGGAATATCTTGGACAACACAAGTTTTGTATCGTGGAACCATATGTAACAACAAATACTAGTATTACGAATAAGATTTGCACGTCACTTGTGTGAGTGTGGAACTATCTTGGACAACACATAGTTATGTTGTAAAGAAACTTTTTCGCAATATCTCGGGTTGTGTAGTTGAAAACCTGAAGACAACATCTATTTGTATTGTGAATACTACTGTCATTACACTTCCTAGAGTTGTAGAAATATCTTGGACAACACCTAGTTATGTTGTAAAGACATTCTTTCACACCTTTGGTTTGTGTAGTTGAATTATAGAACACAACTCTTATTAGAAGTTGTGTGCATAAAACTATTTTGAAAAAAATTATAGCTGGAATCAAATTTCAAAGTATTTCACATTTACATTAATCTACCAAGTATTTCACATTCACATTAATGCCCGATTGCAACACATTTACATTCATTCTAAGTTGCAAAAAATGACAACCTTACAGTGTTAAGATTTTTACCACTATTTCTTCTTTCTATTACAACACCAGCAAAAAATCATATCACGAAAAGAAAAAGAGAAACTATAACCTATGAGATGAGGGACAAGTTCATTGCTCATGATCTGAGAATCATCAATCCCACTTCTCTTCATCATTCAGAGTAAACACTGGCTCCAAATTCCTTCTTACAACTAGTCAAAAGCTTCCTTTACTTCATCCTTTTGTTTGTTATACCCTCATTCAAATCTATTCAAATCTATTAGGGCTGCGGCTCCTGCTTCTTGTGCCCCACCCACTACCACTTGAGGCCGACTATTACGAGGCACCATAGACTCTTTCATGAAAGCTCAAGCGAGAGTCATCCTCAAACCCCCGAATCTGGATCTCCGGTTACCCTAAATTGGCACCAAACCAACAAACAAAGAAATTATATTTTCAAAAATATCTTCTTTTCTTTTTACCAATAATATAAACGAAGAGAAAAAACTAACTAAAAATGGAAGCACTACATATAAAAACATTCTATTACTGGTGTCAGTACCATTACAACAACATTCCAAGTAACTGCATCCAAGCAGATTATTCAGAATACAAGTTAATATCCAAAGCCAACCCTTACTAAATAATTGTCACCACATAATTCCCAAAACTTAGACTTTTTAAGCCTAACAAATAACTACATCACAACTCTTAAGTCCAAAACAAATATGGGAAACAAAAGAAGCAAACTTATGTAATCTAGAAAGGCTACAAAACAACCAACAAGTGGATTATCGAATTGCATTACATGAAGGAACTGGATTGAACCTTACCAGTCGGAATTTCAAGATGAAGACAATCATCAGAAGATGCCGAGGCTTCAGTTTTAATTGCGAAGGCTTCTAATGATGCACTCACATGAACTGATTAGCTGTCTCCATTGCTCTCGTAGTCATCAGTGGAAGAGCGGATCTACAATACCAAAAATTGAAGATACGGCTCATTCACTCGGAAGATACATAAACCAAAGCAATGAAGTGTTCAACATTTCCCCTAACTATTGTCCCTTGACTACCCGGATTGCGAGGTAGTGAGATTGGAACACCAAGAAACACAATGCATAATACAACTTCATCAAGGTTGACCCCATTTTCACCGAGAAAATCTTTAAAGTCATCCAAGGTTTTCCCTCGAGAAGAATCGAGGTTAGATGCAAAGCAAGAGGCTCAGTAAGTGAGGGTACTTCATCCTCTTCATCACTAACCTTCCAAAGAGGAAGACGATTATCTCGAGACCCACCGGTGATCACCACAACAAAACCCAAAATTTCATCACTCCATCCCAATCTGTATTCTGTGACAATCTGCGCAGAACTCGCCTCTCGCTTCATCAACCTTTATGACATGATACGTGTCAAGTGGATCAAGGCAAGAAGCTTGTCTCTCATCTCTTGTGGCTCTCATCGTTTTACGAATATTTAGCAAGTAGTTCCTCGATCCCGCAAACAACTAATTTAACGGTTCATTAGCTAACACTATTAGGGATTTAATATAAGAACATAATAGACTTTACAACATGGATAAACTCCATGCCCACATAGTGAAAAGAACAGCAAATCACTCTAAAAGCCATTACATTTCGGACAAAACACAAAGAACCACCCTATGCTTACATGTACATAGCTGAAGGAAAAGCAAATTCATCATAAATACCACCACCGTTGCAAACTATCACTTGCTTTGCATGTAGACTATCATCCATAAAGAAATTCCAACAACTTACACCTAGTCTTATCCCTTATTTTCCATCTAGAATAAAGATATCTACCAAAAAACATAAAAATACTTACTTTATCGTCATCCTCTTCCAATGTCTTATCCCTTATATTCATATCAAGCATATCTCTTCCAAGCCACCAAGCGAACTCGAGGAGCTCTTGAAGCTGGTAGTTGTCCCCGCAATGAAGGCACATTTGCAAACTGCGATTGACTCACCACCATTGCCAAATCTTCTTCTAGTAATATAGAGCCCACCGACACCTTAAGACTGAATGTCCTCATTTCCCGGTCCAAGATTAGGACAATCTCGGCCAAAAAACAAGGAGACAATCAGCATCAAATTCAAATTGCGAGATGATAACAATAAAAATTCAAAATGAAAATAAAAAATAGACACAAGTATTCGATCGAGTCATATATAATTTGAACTTGTAAGAAAACCATAATTCTAAATCATCCAAACAAATTCTACAAAAAACAATACATTCTAACTTACATGTATTCCATTAGATTCCCCGTGAATCAACAACAGCTAAATACTAATAAATCTTCCATTGAAGCTCTCTTTTCTTTCTCTTCTCCAATCAACAAAACAGTCTCGTCTTCTCGGTTTTTCTCCTCGGGTTCAAGCTTCAAACTTCAAGACCCAAAATCTTCGCACCTTCCTCGGTAGCATCACAAAGCCATGAATTCTTACCACTATAACGATTTGAATCACACAAAACCCTTTAAACATCTCTCTGTTCATCGGGATATTCACCTCTTCCATCAACATATTCATTTACGGCTCCTTCTTCAATTAACCCATCTATTCATTCCTCTTCTTGCTGCTCCTCGGTCTCAAACTTGAAATCACCACTCTCATCTCAAAACCATGATAATCACCATGCCTCTAAGCTCGATTTTTTCTGGGATTTAATAGAACTTACCCTCAATCAACCAATTATTTTCTTCTATTCATCTCCAATAAAGTTTTTCAAATGATTCCAAAAATTGAACCTAATTAACCCTTGATTCCGATTTGATGCAGCATAACCTTCACTGATTTTGAAAACCTAATTTTTCATCAATCTCTTCACAAACCCTATATCTACAAAATCAACGACTTCTTTGAGAATCAAAAACATCATCAATAGCATATTTAGGGATTTTGTACGGAGAGATATAATCGATCTACTAGTTTTTGCACAAAGAGGGTGAAAGAGAAAAAGAGATGAAGAAGAGGGATTGAGAGAATTAGAGTTTAGGGTTTCCTTACGAGTGAAGGAGTCGGGAAAATTAGAGAGAGATGAGAATTAAGATAGGTTGATTCAATCAAGAAATGGATATGAAGAAGAGGGATTGAGAGAAGAGCAGCCCGGTGGTGATGAGCGCTGAGCGGGTTTTTTCGGAGGAGAGGAGAGGTGTTTTTTCGGAGGAGAGGAAGAAAGAAAGAGAGAACCAGATTGGAATTAGAGTTCGAGTGGTTAAGGGATACAACCAAGAATGAAAATGGAAAAGATCGACGGACCACATTTCGTTTGATCCTCATACGGATCAAGAAAAAGATCTTGACGGTTGATATTGTATTTGGGATGCTCATACGGATTACGGATGGAGAAGCAAATGTGTTTCTTTTTGTGCTAATACGAACTCATGTATCCGGTTTTGTTATCAACATTCGACACGAAAAAAAAAATCCAAAAAAAATATTAATAAATTTAGGACATTGTTATCAACATTACGATATAAAAAAATCCAAAAAAATACATAAGAATGAATCGGGAAAATGAAAAATGAAAAATGAATTCAATAATTTGTGTGTTTCTTTTGTGCTTTTGTGCTTTCTCTTTATGTATACGGTTTGAATTTGATCATTTACATAGGTCATGAAGTAATTTCGACTAGTCATACAGTCATGAAGTAACTTCAAACTTAGCGAGGATACATTATCGAAATCGACAAATATGAAACTCAAGTGTTAATTTGAACTTCGAATGTCGTATAAAGGCATACAAAATATGAACAAAGAAGCTCCGGGAGGGTTCTGACTTTAACCTTAGCATGATACATCATCAAAATTGATGAATATGAAGCTTAGTGTCGATTCGAACTTCAAATGTGGTATAACGACATACAAACTATGAACCAAGAAGCTCGAGAGGTTCGACTTCAAACTTAGCATGATACATCATCAAAATCGATAAATATGAAGCTCAATGTCGATTCGAACTTCAAACTTGGTATAATGGCATATAATCTATGAACCACGAAGCTCTGAGAGGGTTCTGACTTCAAACTTAGCCTGATACATCATCGAAATTGATGAATATGAAGCTTAGTGTCGATTCAAACTTCAAATGTGGTATAACGACATACAAACTATGAACCAAGAAGCTCTGAGAGGGTTCTGACTTCAAACTTAGCATGATACATCATCAAAATCGATAAATATGAAGCTCAATGTCGATTCGAACTTCAAACTTGGTATAATGGCATATAATCTTAAAAAAAACATATTTACGCATATTGTATGCATACCGGACTCGAGAGATCGAAACCAGCGTCGTGTCTTGACTACTATAAGTCGAAACTTGGTAAGAACGACGAATTCATCCATTTGCGGAGATAAGATTCCTTCCGATATTCTACGAACCCTTAAAAAAACCCTATTTCTGCATATTGTATGCGTACACCCGGATCCGATATCGAAACCCGGCCATTATTTGACTACTCTAAGTCAGAAACTTGGTAAGAACGACGAATTCATCCATTTAAAGGTAAGATTTCTTTTAGATATTATACGAAACCTTAAACAAACCCTATTTCTGCATAAATGTATGCATACTAGGCTCTTAAATCGAAACACCGGCCGCGAGTTGACTACTTCTAAGTCGAAACTTGGTAAAAATGATTAATCCATCCATTTACGTAAGATTCCTTTGAGATATTCTATGAAACCTTAAACAAACCTTATTTATGCATATATGTATGCATACCAGGCTCCGAGATCGAAACCTGGCCGTGAGATGACTACTCTAAGTCAGAAACTTAGTAAGAACGATGAATTCATCCATTTGCAGGTAAGATTCCTTCGAGATATTCTACGAAACCTTAAAAAAACCCTATTTCTGCATATTGTATGCGTGCAAGATCCAAGATCGAAACACAGACGCGAGTTGACTACTCTAAGTCGAAACTTGGTAACAACGAAGAAACCATCCATTTATAGGTAAGATTCTTTCGAGATATTCTACGAAACCTTAAACAAACCCTATTTATGCACATATGTATGCATACCTCAAGCTCAGAGATCGAAACACAGTCGGGAGTTGACTACTCTAAGTCAGAAACTTGGTAAGAACGACGAATTCATCCATTTACAGGTAAGATTTCTTCGAGATATTCTACGAAACCTTAAAAAAAACCCTATTTCTGCATATTGTATGCGTACCAGGATCCGATATCGAAACCTGGCCATTATTTGACTACTCTAAGTCAGAAACTTGGTAAGAACGACGAATTCATCCATTTAAAGGTAAGATTTCTTCTAGATATTATACGAAACCTTAAACAAACCCTATTTCTGCATAAATTTATGTATACAATGCTCTGAGATCGAAACTTGGCCGCGAGTTGACTACTCTAAGTCAGAAACTTGGTAAAAATGACGAATCCATCCATTTACAGGTAAGATTCCTTCGGTATATTCTACGAAACCTTAAACAATCCTTATTTCTGCATATTGTATGCGTACAAGGATCCGAGATCGAAACCTGGCCAAAGCGAGTGGACTACTCTCCTAAGTCGAAACATGGTAAGAACGACGAATCCATACATTTGCTGTGTAAGATTCCTTCGAGATATTCTACGAAACCTTAAACAAACCCTATTTCGCATATTGTATGCGTGCAGGGATCCGAGATCGAAACTCAGGCCGTGACTTGACTATTATAAGTCGAAACTTGGTAAGAACGACGAATTCATCCATTTACGAGTAAGATTCCTTCGAGATATTCTACGAAACCTTAAAAAAACCCCTATTTCTGCATATTGTATGCATACTAGGATCCAAGATCGAAACCTGGCCGCGAGTTGACTACTCTAATTCAAAAAATTGGTAAGAACGACGAATCCATCCATTTACAGGTAAGATTTCTTCTAGATATTCTACGAAACACAGAAACAAACCCTATTTCGCATATTGTATGCGTACTAGGATCCGAGATCGAAACTCCGGCCGCGAGTTGACTACTCTAATTCGTAAATTTGGTAAGAACGACGAATCCATCCATTTACGGGTAAGATTTCTTCTAGATATTCTACGAAACCTTAAAAAACCCTATTTACGCATAAATATATGCATACCAGGCTCTTAAATCGAAACCTGGCCGCGAGTTGACTACTCTAAGTCAGAAACTTGGTAAGAACAAAGAAACCATCTATTTACATGTAAGATTCCTTCGAAATATTCTACGAAACCTTAAACGAACCTTATTTATTTATATATTGTATGCATACCTAGGTTCCAAGATCGATACACGGACGCGAGTTGACTACTCTAACTCAAAAACTTAGTAAAAATGACGAATCCATCCATTTACGGTAAGATTCCTTCTGTATATTCTCCAAGCGAAACCTTAAACAAACCTTATTTCGCATATTTTATGTATACAATGTTCCGAGATTGAAACTCCGGCCGCGAGTTGACTACTCTAAGTCGAAACTTGGTGAGAACGACGAATCCATCCATTTACAGGTAAGAAAAAAAAAATCAAAATTGGATAAGAAATATATCGAAATTGAACATCCGAGTTCGAAGATTACCGGTGATAAAATGACCATATTACCCTTACTAGAAATAAAGGTAATAAATATTACGGAGATTGTGAAAATTACTAAACTATCCTTATCTCAAATAAGTAAAGTAAATATTACGTATAGTGAAAATGATCATATTACCCTTCATGGAAATTTGTGCAATAAATATTATGGAGATTGTGAAAGTGACCGACTACCCTTATCGAAAAAAGTAAAGTAAATACTAATGCTTGTGAAAATGACCATATTACCCTTCTTGGAAATTAATGCAATAAATATTATGAAGACTATGAAAAAGACCAGACCACGCTTATCGGAAAATAAGTAAACTAAATATTATAAATTATTAAAATCACCATATTACCCTTACTAGAAATAAAGGTAATAAATATTATGGAGACTTATAAAATTACCGCAGTACCCTTATAAAGTGAGTAAAGTAAATATTACAAATAGTGAAAATGTATGTAATTATTTACGGAGAAGGCGTGTATGTGATTGTTTACGTGAGAAGGCTTCGTGTTGTTTGCGGCTCGATCAAAGCATTATTTTTGAGCATTACATTTTGTTTTACAACTCTTATGAAGGGTTGTCATAAAGTTAGTGTATTAAAGAACCACAAACTTGACCAGAACATGTAATAGTATATGTATGGTTAGTGGTGTAGACTTCCATACAAGAGGTTGAGGATCAAATCCCCCCATCCTCATTTATTCTAATGTTCTATATTTTTACTTCAACAACACTTATAAGTGTTGTTATACATTTTTATTAAAAAACATAAAAAAAAAGCCAAAACTTGTAAACGGTAAGGATGGTTGATGAGCTAGACGTCCATGCAGTAGATTCATGTTCGAATCTCCCCTATAACCTCATTTTTTCCAACATTATATATTTTTACTTCAACAACACTTATAAGTGTTGTTGTAGGTTTCTATTAAAAAAAAAGTAAAAACCGAAACTTGTGAATCGAAAGGGTGGTTGATGAGATAGACTTCCATGCAGTAGGTTCATGTTCGAATCTCCCCTCTAACATTTTTTTTATTATCATATTTTTGTGTTCTTCAACAACACTTGTCAGAGTTGTGATAGGCTAAGTCACTACATATATGGAACAAAGTTGTTATAGCTAAATGTCGTCTACAAGTTTTGCTTAAGGAGTTGTCGTTTGTTTACTTTAGCGCAACCCCTTGTTTCCTAAGGGTTGGCAAGGATGATATACGACAACTCTTCCTTTGAAATCAGTTGTAAAACATAGGACTTTCTACGATGTTTAGAAAAGTGTTGTAAATCTCCAGTTGTAGATGTATATTTTTCCCGTAGTGAATATTATGGTAAAATAATAAAGAATACACAAGTGAAAATTTAAATTTAAACACTATGATCCATATAGTCAAGTCACAGTGCAATCCAATACAAACAAAAACTCTTCACTTTCTCACCAATTCCTCCCATCTGAAAACAAGGTCTTCAAAATGCACTCCATCTAGCGCTCTTGATGGCTGCTCCCAATACAAAATGTCAGATTTGATTTCCAAAATTAGGTTGTCTATGAGCATTTCCTTACCGTTGAAAGTTCGTTTGTTCCTCTCCTTCCAAATTCTCCAACAGATGGCAAATGGAAGTAAGTCCCATATAAAATTTCCTTTAGGTGAGAAGAGCCTAGTCTTTGTTTCGAGGAACACCATACTAACATCTCTTCCTTGAACCCAGTCAAGTCCAAAAGCTCTGTAGAAGTGACTCCACACCTTTGTTGCCTCGGAAGAATACAAAAATATATGGTTAATTGACTCTTCCTCCATCTTGCACATGTTGCACCTATTTACCAAGTATCGACCTTTGTTTTTCAGTATATCCTGGGTAAGTATAGAATTGTGGTGTACCAACCAAGTGAAAAAATTCACTTTAGATGGTACCTTACTATTCCGATGACATTTCCCTGAGGAAACACTAAATTTTCTTTATTAGACAAAGCTTTGTAGCAAGACCGAACCGAGAAAATGCCATCTTTTGAATGTTTCCAGACCCTTGTATCCTCGGCATCATTGATATTAATTGATTCTAAAAGTGTTATTATCCTAACCTAAAGTAAAAGAACACTGATATGGAGATTGTTCCATATTTGGAACTTAGACTTGAGAAGAAGACTCACTGATATGGAGATTGTGGAAACGGTTAGGATAATAACACTTTTAGACTTAGCTATCACTAAGTCTAAACTAAGTCTAAACTAAGTTTAAACTTTATCCATGTTCATATTTTTGAACATCACTAAGTTTAAAGTAAGTCTAAACTAAGTTTAAACATCACTAAGTCTAAAAAAGAGTTTAAAGTAAGTCTAAAGTTTAAAGAACATCTAAGTGATAGCTAAGTCTAAACTATGTTTAAAGTAAGTCTAAACTAAGTCTAAACTAAGTTTAAACTTTATCCATGTTCATATTTTTGAAAAAAAGAGTTTAAAGTAAGTCTAAACTAAGTGATAGCTAAGTCTAAAGTAAAAGAACATCTACTTGAACATGGATTAGATCTTCAACTTCTTATGAACATCTACTTTAAACATCACTAAGTCTAAACTATGTTTAACACTTAGTTTAGACTTACTTTAAATTTAGTGTTCCAAAAAAGTTTAAAGTAAGTCTAAATTTTCAACTAAGTGATAGCTAAGTCTAAAGTAAAAGAACATCTACTTGAACATGGATTAGATCTTCAACTTCTTATGTTCCATTCCCTTGTCTATTTCCTGTTTAAAAAAAGATTCCCAAAAATCAAAGACTCTTAGCACAGAAACTAACATTAAAAAAAAAAAAACTTCAAAAGACAAAAAGTTTGTGTGGTTATGTATCAATAACATACCTCGTTACATATATGATTTTTTCCAATTTCTTCATCCAATTTGTTTTCCGTCGAACTAAGAATGAAAAAATTCGTACAAGATGTAAAGAATCAAACGAAAAAACAATGGGCATAAAGGATTTAACTTCTACTGTCTGATGTATGTTTTGAATATGAATCTATTAGAGGGCCGGGTTTAACGGTGGCGGCTGATTTTGATTGACGACGGGCTTAAACAAGATTTGATGGTGATGGTGGCGGCTGATTTTGATTAATGGGGTTAAACAAGGTTTGGTGGTGGTGGTGGCGACTAATGTTGATTAACGGTGTTAAACAAGGTTTGGTGGTGGTGGCGGCGGCTGATTTTGATTAATGTCTATGGGGTTGAGAGAAGGAAAAAGAGAAGAGGAAGAAGAAGAAGAAGATGATTATAGGGTGAAAATATTAGGATTATTAATCTTATTCATACATGGAAAGCTAAAATCTTTTGTCAAACATATATGGAAACAACCTCTTGTGGGCGGGATTTTTGTTGACCAAAATTTAAAGGCGGGAATTTGAAGAAGAAAAGGTAATTAACTGGTAAATAGCTGATCCACTAAGTTCACGTGACACGTTCAAGACGGTTATTAGAAAAAAAAATCATTTAGTTTTACTGGATATTTTTTGAAAGATATATTTTTTACACTAAAAAATGTTGGAAAAAATCATTTATTTATTTTATATTTTCTTTTAATTCAAATTTTATTTATGACGCTAACAGAAGTATAGAAGATTAATAGGTTGACGCTATTTTTGCACCTAGCTAACGCAATATATATGCAACGCACAAAACGTCATTGATGAATTATATTACCAACGCATATGTAAGCGTTGCAAATATAGTGTCACAAATGCTGCTGTTTGTTGTAGAATTCACCGATCCAATGGTCTGTCCAGAACATATTCCGATCCCCTTTGCCAATGCGATATTTAATACCCTCCTTGAACTTTTGTAATCTCTTGTTAACTCCCTTCCATACTGAGCTACCATAATAGGACTTAATATTCTTAATATCCCACTTATTTTTTGCGAGCCCATGCTTTTCTGCAATTATCTTTCGCCACAGAGAATCTTTTTCAGTTGTGAATCTCCAACAACATTTGCACAGTAAAGCATCATTTGCTATCTGCAACTTTCGAATGCCTAGTCCTCCAAATTCTTTGTCCATGCACACCTTATCCCATGAGACTAAAACATATTTCTTACTGGTGGCGTCACTTCCCCAAAGAAAGTTCCGCATTATCTTGTTTAGTTCTGCATTATCGTTAAACTAATTGAATGACGCAGTTAAAGATGTCAGTGTTCATGGGTTCATGGGATCTTGAGCTTAATAGTAACTGCATACGGAAAAGATTAAAGACGATAAAAAATATTATCCTTAAGGTGATAGTGCCCCAGGGAAAAACACCTGTGACCCTGCTACCAACTTATATCCTGATGGTGTTTTTCATTAGCCTTTCAAAAGTAGCTTCAGTCTGTTGGAATACAGAAGCTATCAAAAGAGAAGAAATATATGCAAAAATGTCGGAAAACATACCCTTTACCACACTTGAAATGATACTTTCTGTGGGCTATGTTGTATTAGGCGCTAGGCGAGGCCAAGCGCCAGACCCCTCACCTAGCGCCTAGGGCACCTAAGGCGCGCTTAGGCATCGAGGAAAAATTAGAAAATCACAATGTTGGGCACACTTTGGCGCCTTTTTTTCCTAGGTGCTGGTCCTACGTTTTGTGCGCCTTTGGCACTTAGGCGCTCCGGGCTCTCGCCTTTTACAACATAGTCTGTGAGAGGGATGGTGAGGAACCTAAGACCTATGTTGTAAAAGGCTCTAGGCAAGGCGAGGCGCCAAGCCCAGCGCCTAGCGCCCTAGGCGAGCGCCTTTTTTTTAGAAAAAAATCATGATTTAAGCTTAATTTGGCGCCTGGGTGCCTTTTTTTCCTAGGCGCCAACCCAACGCTTAGTGCGCCTTTGGCGCTTAAGCGCCAAAGGCGCTCGCCTTTTACAACATAGCCTAAGACTACAACTATTGTTGTTTCTAATACTGCTGACAAAGAGCTGCCAATATGAAATCAGAAAAGAAAAAGAGAAATCTTTTGAGGTTGATTGTTCAGCTAATGAGTTTAAAGTAATCCAACATCTTAGAAGGACCATTCTTTATATCCTACCAAATTCTAAATTCAGATCTGCAAGTGGGACTTCATGGACTTACTGTTCTGTGTAGTTTCCAAGGTGACCAAAGTTGCCAAAGATTTTCCCGTGTAACTTCACAACATAGGCATGATCATCATTGATTACTACCATCTCTGATACCTTCTATTCTAAAACCAATAGCTTTTGAATTAATATAATGAATCTAAAGCATAAAAACTATGAATTAAACGACTTAGATATATATCATCAGAAATAAAGTAACAAATTGTTAATATACAATGTCCTTGTGAAGTGCACATGCTTTATCAACTCATAATTGCAGTTATGTCTGGTTTCTACATAACTGCAACTAGTTGTTTGGGGTGAAGCAAGTAAAATTGATTTGCAGGCCTGATATATATCCATACTGACCAGCACGAACCTGTAAATTTAGGCTTCATCATCCACAATTTGTGTTGCGAGATTCTCGATAATCCTTATCCAAGTGTTACCACTCCAAATAGAACCAGAAATCGAGAGCGAAGATCAATAAGAATCTCAGGCACACCCGCTGACAATAAGAAAAAAATGAAAAACATCAGAACTGCCTCAATCACATTTCCAATTAAGACTGATAAAAAATATCAGAAGTTAAGTAATTAGAATTTAGAGATGCTTACTTTTAAAAAATCACCCTACTCTTATTGTGCACTCCTCCAACCATACAGAACTTAAGCAATTAGAATTTAGAGAGGCATGGATCTTCATAATGTTCCTCTTGAATAAGTTTATGTCCTAAATTTAGTGGTTCCATGTGTTATCAGGTGTTTTTCTTTTGAAACCTGGAAAAGAAAAGAAGATAAACAACTAGAGTAAAGGAAAACATAGAGCAAAGCTGTTTTAGAATTATTGCAGTAAGAGTAAATCTAACTTTTTTCTACTGGGAATTGATAACAATATTGCATACATTACATATTGAGATCACTATGAATTGACTTTCTGAGAATCAGGGTCTGGAAATGACACAATTTCCCTGGTATCAAAATTATGTCTACGGAATTCAGGAACTGATCTTTGTATCAATATCTTGTCTAAACAACAAAGACAAAAGGATGACTACTTCATATTAAAGACAAAATGATGACTGCAATTGGAACGACGCAGTTACAGACGTCAGTGTTCGTGGGGTCTTCAGCTTGGCAGTAACTGCAGAGGGCAAAGATTAAAGACGATAAAAAAAAGATTATCCTTGAAAGACCTGTCCCCTTGCTACCAGCTAATATGCTGATGGTGTTTTTCTTTCACCCACATTCAGCACAAAAACATGAAAAATATTGAACTCTGACTACAAAACATGTCCCTAAAATGTATTGGTTCAGCCATTACCATCCAAACAACACACATTATCATAATCACAGAGCATTCGACCATAACACCTTGAAATCTATTATTCACTCCATTCGAAGGAGAGCAGGTTTAGCAGCATCAAAAACTAAAAATTAGATGGGGCAATTAATACCTTGATAGCTTCAAAATCCGAGCTCATTGTAAGTATCTCCACTTGAGTCAGAGAAACTTTCCTCTAATAAAAACAACAATCAATATTCAGAAATGGCTAATTATTACGAAATATAAACAACCTATCAGGATATCTACTCAAGATAAACAACTTTAGTGATTTGGAGGACAAGGAAAATATAGATCTAACTTTTTACATCATGACCATCACACTATCAGCATGCTGGTAACATTCCAGATTTGAGGCTGCTATGGAATAATCATCCACAATTTATGTGTTGGATTCTCAAGGAAATGGGTTTGAACCACGAATTCTTCTATAATATTACTTAATTTTGAGAGGAAATATCATAATGACGGGGTGTTTCCCATATTCTTCCTCCCCTCCGTCCGCTAGAATTCCATACAACAAATCCAATACTCCATCTTAAAGATCCCATCGCTACCTCCTCATCACTTAGGGTTTTGATTCCTGGGGGGAAAAAAATCTGAGATATAAATTAAAGTCGAACAGAGCTGCAAATTTGATTAGTAATGAGAGATTTCGAGATTTTAGAACCTAAATTTCAGATTGCAATTAAAATCTGAAATTGAAGACAGAAAACTTGTGTCTCTCCTCTTCTCTATGGCGGCGGCCTACACTGGATTTCAGATCTGAAGTGCAAGTAATTTATCAGATAAAATTACTTACATTGCCCTTGTACTAACGTAAAATTACTATAAACTCTAAAGCATGTTTGGATGTAATTACTATAACGTGGGATTCAAAGCCTCGCTTGATTGGGGTATACCCAATTTTAAGTGGACATGTGACCTTACTAAGGGGAGGTCAAATATGGTTGAAGTTACAATACTACCCTTGCCCTTTAAAATTCTATTACCATAATCAGCTTTTTTATTTTTTTAATTTCATCTTCCTTCTCCTCTTCTTCTTCTTTTCCATAACCACACCGGCTCCTCCCCCACCACCACCACCACCAAAACTCGTCGATTAATTCGTTAACATCGTCGATTCGAAAACTCCGAGTAATCTTCATCAATGGAACCACCTCGGCGGAAGGGAACTCGTACGAAAGGCGCCAATAGAAAACCCAATGAGTATAACCCTGGAATTGCAAGTTTGGTTCAAAAGAAAGTGAGTAAAAAAACCGTCGAAGAATAAGAGATTGAACCCGCTCAAAACGAAGAAATTGTGCGATTAAGAAAGTAAGGACCTACTTAAACTCACTCTAGTACTTCAATTTCATGTTTACATGTCAAATTAGGTCAGAAAAATCGATTCTTTGAATTTCGGTTATTTAGCCGGCATGTTGTTTGTTTCCGCGACCTTCTTAGGGATTTCATATTTAGTGTTCCCGCCGGGATGCTCGTTGGTTGAATATCTTGCCCGGCGGTTTAGTTTTTGTAATCGCTTTCACAGGTCGGGGAAGTTATTCAACCTATAATCTTGCCGCGAAAATTTTATTTTTTAAGCCGGGCCTCGGTTATAAACTTTTAACGTGCCGGGGGATTTCGGTTTTTAGCGTCTCCTGATGCCTTGAATTATAAAGGTCGGAATGGTATGTAAATAATACCACGCCGGCGTTATGTTAGCCGGTTTTGTTTTTATTAAGGACGTTGCCGGCGTTTGTAGTTGAAAACCCAGTCATAGTTGTTAAAAACCGGCAGGTTATTGGACTAAAACCCTCCAGGCCCTTGTTTGCTTGACTTCTTTGTTTAGATATCGACCCTTCCGACCTTAGTTCGCCGGAATGGTTATATATGTTGAGCCTTCCACTTATAGTTTTTTTCTTAATTGTTCTTGTTCGAGGTTGCAAAAGGCAAACAAGAAAGCTCCAAAGCTCTTAGTTCTCCTTCAAGACCTCCTCGTGTTGGTGAAAAACTCTTGACTTCAAGACATCGAGGGGCATACGTTGTGGCGGGAACGACAAAGATCCGTGTGCCGAATGATGATTATCAACCACCATCGGAACCCAGTGATTCGGGACGAGACTCCGGATGAAGACCAATCAATTCCATCTGGTAGAAGAGGTGACGATGATGATGGTGATGAAAGAAATCCGGCTGCTGAAGGAGGTAACAATGATGATGATGATGATGATGGTGATCAAGACATGCCTAATGTTGGAGTAGGTAATGATGATGATGATGGTAATGGAGATCAAGGTAAGGATATTCAGGATGAAATTGTTGAAGAGGCAGAGGAATAAGAAGAAGAAGAAGAAGTTTGGAACAAACCCAAGCTGCAAGTACTAGTGCAACTGGGAAGAAGAAAAGGGTTATCACAAAACCAGCTAAATCCCACATGCCCCCCCCTAATTGAAGGTTAAATTGAAACCAAACGAGCTTCCCTTGGGACCCGGAAGATGGTGGACATGTTCTTTTTGGATACAAAGACTCATGGGCATGTGAAATCCAAAATACTATTGTAAGTAATCTCAATCCGTCTTTGTTTTTCATTTGAGTGTGTAACTATCTTAAATTTGCGTCAAGTGTTTGTATTTCTTTTCATTTTGTGTTTTTGGTATTTAGGATCACAAGCATGCCATCCGTCTGTTGAGGCGCCAAGGTTCATGTTCAGTGACTAAAAACTGGGACCTTAACAAGGAATGTGACGAGGTGCAAGCGATTGTCAAAAACTCCGGGTTGTGGCCTGCGGTGGAGAGTTCAAATGTTGATTATGATAGAGTTACCTTATCTGCATTCTGTGAGAGGTTCTACGGAGAGACCGATACAATGTTATTCCCATTACGTGAGATGGCGATAACTCCCGATGATGCTCATCAAATTCTAGGCCTCGAGGTTGAGGGAAAAGCGGTCGGTGAGGGCTTCGATAATAACATTTCTTGGGATGAAATCTTCAAATTGACCAACACTTTGTTCGGTTTGGATCGAGATTAAGACGAGTCTATGCTTGCGATGAAGGATGGTAATCTAAGCAAGAAGTTTAATATGAAGAAGGCGAGGGATACATTATCCGGGACCAAGAAAATCTTTGATGAGGAAGGAAGGGTGAACCTGAGTGCGAATCAATGCTACCACGTCGCCTTATCTCGCTCGTCCCGGGAAAATGTATCTTCCCGGCGATTCGGAAGCTTGGTCGACGCGGGTATTTGCAACTATTGTATCTCTTAGATAAGATGCATGAGTATTCTTGGGGTACTGCGGTGGTCGCCTTCTTGAACAATGAGTTGACAAAGGCTTCAAGGGCACTCACTTCGCAAGTCAATGGAAACATATGTCTCTTCTAGGTAATTCTATTGTCTAAATCATTTATATTTGCCAAATGCTTGTAATGTTTGTTTCTTACTAAACTTTGTGTTTGCATAGGTTTGGATATATGAGCACTTCCCTACTTTGGTGAAAACCAACTCCCACGTCAAAGTGAATGAAAAGCTTGCGATTGATAAGCCAAGAGCGCAAAGATACAGTTTTAAGGGTGCTCAGGGAAAAGGATATGCAGCAGCTGCTTATTAACATGCGAATCGCCTTGGACAAATTGATCATGCGGATGAGGTAATATTTGATCCTTAATGAGATGCTAAAAATCAAGGTTTAATCCAAAGGAGAGATGACGTTGCATTATATTACGGACCCTTGTTGTTCTCCCATGGATTTTCAATGCATTTATCCACATGGTAATGCGACAATTGGGTTACGTCCAAGAAGAACCCCATTTCGATCTTGAGCCGTTCTTTAAAGTGTTAAGGGAGGACTGCAACAGTCCCAAAAAACTATTATCATCGCTTACGCTCCACCCCCATCTCTAGGACATTGGAACAGAAGACTTGACCGTAAAGTCGATACGAGTCTTTTAGACGAGGTGACCGAAGGTCATAAAGCTCAGGAGAGATACATGTCGTGGTACTTGGGTTGGGCTCGTCCCTCTTGTGATTAGGGAAATGATCAGTGAACAATTGGCTCGTAAGAGGAAAATGGCATTGAATGACTCAAAGAACAATTCCTAACTTCCTTGTAAGTATTTTGGAGTAGCTCTTAGTGTTTTAAGATTAAATTATCGAATAATTCTATTAATTGTTTGTTGTTTAACCGAAAATAGAAGGGGAATTTGAAGACCTTTGTGAAGCTGTTGTGTTGCGCGAGAGAAAGAGGATAGCCTTTGTCGATTGAAGAGCAAACCAAGTACATTCACTATGCTAGCAATCTTGACAATGAGGATGCCCATGAAATGTTCAAGCAAGCTGATGTTGAAGTAAAGAGGGAAGAAAAGGCCAGGAGGGAAGCACAAGCCAAGATGAATCTTTGAAAAAGAGGGCTCGTAGTGGTCGTGGTGGTGAAGGTAGTAGTGTTGGTGTTCCTAAACGGGGTCGGAGTCGTGGTCGTGTCGTGAATGAATGCGAATCTCTAGTTTATTTCTTTATGTTAGGTTGGACAAATGTTAAGGTTAATGGTTGGACAAATGGTTTTTTAAGGTTTATGGGACATGTTTTCTTATTTTGGACAACAAGTGTTTGATTTCTAATTCTAATTGTTGAATGAAAGGTTTGTTTAGCTACGTAAAGTTTCAAGACAAATAGCAAGCCGGCATGGTTTTCTTAATTCACCATGCCGAACATACCAGGGCCGGAAAGGTTTTTAAGTGTCAGACTGCCGGCCTTGTCAGCGGAAAATGCTTGCAAACCAGGGTCGGCAAGTCAGATCATTACCAAGCCGGCGAAGATACAGCCGACAGTGTATTATGTTTTTCTAACGCGGACAACTTGTTCATGAAAATACCTTCTCCTGATGCCTAAAACTATCATAACGCCGGCATGATTTTATATTTATACCCTGCCGACCATATCATAGCCGGTAATCAAATTTCAAAATACATTGTCGGCGTATTGACAGAAAAAAATGATTTACTGATGCCCAAAACCATCATAACGCCGGCATAGTTATACACTTCTCACCCTGCCGGCCATACGTAGTCGGCATATTGGGGATAACAAATCTCGCCGGTGAATTCAAAATTCAAATTTTTGGCAAGTACAATTTCATTGATTGACTTGTACTTGGGCACTATAACGGCCAAATTTGGGTGCAATCCTATAAATACATTACTTCTCTCTACAAAACAACATACAAATACTTCTATATACTATCCAAAGATCATATCATCATACAATCCATCAAACTCACCCAATAGCTAAACAACAATAGCATCATTTGATTCAAACGAAGATTTGGCAATCACCAAAGCATGGTACGCGGAAAATCGACTTAGATGGCAATCCTCCGGAAGGGAGGATTCCACAACCTTTTGGGCTAGGGTACACAACAAATTTTGCGGCGAGTTTGGGAATCCTAATGCAAGAAGTATTCAACAAAATTGAGATTTATCATCTACTCTTTTACTGCCTTATAATTTTGAGGAAACATGGGGTATTCTACATTCTGGTCTAACAAGGTTCATTACCAAGAAACCATTCAATTGGGGGACCAACATTTCATACAGATGCAATGATACACGAAGATATCCACAGTGTATAAACACAATTACAAACAAACAAAAAAAAAATCCTATTTACAAGCAAAATATTCTGAGCTAGATTTGAAATAACAACCCATGATACATTTTAAACATGAACATGAATACTTCTTTCTGGTTAGTCAATGGCAACCCAGAACTAAACTACAAAAATGCTCTTGTATACATACCATGAAATCTAAGAGAATAGACACTTTCTTCCTGCTCAACACCTAACTGTCACCCACCAACTTGGATCTTCATAATGTCCCTCTTATATAAGTTTATGTTCTAAATTTAGTAGTTTCCATCTGTTATGAGGTGTTTTCCTTTTGAAACCTGCAAAGGGAAGATAAATAGCTCGAGTAAGTTGGGGTACGAGGAAATCATAGAGCTAACCTGTTCCAGAATTATTGCAGTAAGAGTCGGGGTTAATAATATTGCTTGCGTTGCAAATTGAGATCACCATAAATTAATATTCTGGGGATCAGGGTTTGGATATGAAACAATTTGTGTGGTATCAAAATCACGTCTATTGAACCGATCTAATGAGGGTTTGGATATGAAACAATTTGTGTGGTATCAAAATCACGTCTATTGAATTCAGGAACCGATCTTGGATCGACATCTTCACTCACTTCTTCATCTCCATTTGCTGGATCAACCACCAAGGTTTTAAGTTTATCTCAGTTGATGCGACGAATCTAAATCCTACACAAAGAAAAAACGAATAAATTTTTTATTTATTATTTCAGGTGAAGCAAGTAAGAGTAATTGATTTGCAAGCTAATAAGTAATATCCATACTAACCAGCACGATCCAGTAGATTTTCAGTTCCTATGTAATTATAACCCAGAATTGATGTCTTGGGATTTTCAAGGAAATTACATAGAACCGAATCATCGATACATCAGTTAGTTTTGAGAGGAAATACCATCATGCTCTTATGATTGTACTTGTGTTATTCTTCGTTCCACCGGAATCCATCTTGAATCCATCACTATCAGCTTAAGGTTTTGATTCGGGGGAAGAAAGAAAAAAGAAGAGAAATAGTAATTGAATTTAGGGCAGATTGAACAAAGATGGAGCTGCTGCAAAATTTGACATGTGTAGTGATGAGAGCCGAAATGGGATCTCAAATTGAAGATGGACTTACTAGGGTTTTGGTACTCTATCGAGTGAAATGACTATGATTGCCCTCGTCATGTCGTAATATTATTACAAACTCTACGAATTTATAAAGGCACTTTCTTCCCTAATCAGGGCACCTACTAGTCCATTTAACTGCATGATCCTCCGCTATTTGACTTTGACAGTCGCATCTTCCATATTCACTTCCCCCATTGGCAATTAATTTGTGTTATCCCGACAAATCGTGATCAGAGGACAATTCTGAACCATTTTCTTCAGTGTGGTTTACCTTTTATGAGAGTAAACAATGTCTCAGTACTAAACCATTTTGATTAGAAAACATGTTGAATTTTCTTTATATATCCTTTTTGAGAGGAAATATCATCATGCTGTTATGTGAGCTTTGAAAAGCTTTGAATTGTAAGTTATTAGTCAATTTTTTGTGGTTGAGTACATAAAAAGCGAAAGGGTCTCTAAACTAGTACGTACTTACAAGATTGAACTCCTTAATGCAAAGAAAACCCAATCCATATATGCACAAGCAAACTTGAGGCGAACCCAGCAAAAGAACTGAAAATAGAGACACTAGAAAACAACTCACAGCCGTCCGATTCGTGTTCCTGGTTAAACTGAAACAAAAGAAAATCCTTGCAGTTGAGCGGTAAGCGAGTGGGAATTGTTGGGCTACGAAGCATTAATTGGCTCAGAGGTGGCAAAAGACTAGAAAGATGTGGTTGCAACATCTCGTACAGCTCAAGGACTAAGATGTGGTTCCCTTACTATTCAAATGTCATTTTGTCTTGCATCAAACAACATCTCGTACCTATAACAATTAATGTACTCTCATCACTTGTGAACTTAACAATGAGACATCTTATAAAAACAAGGATGTAATGTTATCAAAGAGAAGGTGCTTGTGCATTTTTTAGTGCAAGGAAAGAAAGGAGGGTGCATGACTAATGTATTTGAGAAAGAGCCTCAAGTTCCAGCTCCAGCTCCAGCAGGACTCAATGGAATGGATAATGTTGTATTGTCTCCGGAGTCTAAATCTGTTCACACTCCTCTAACGAGTGTACATTTCACATATTCTTCGATTGGTTGATTATTTAACTGATGGCCCCATTACCCTCCATGTTCGTAATCACGAGCCTCACCGTTACATAACTCCCTAAATTAAATCAAGGGTAGAAATTAAAATGTGAAATATACACTCGAAAAGGAGTGTGCACGAATTCACACTCGTTGTCTCTACATAACACTATTGGTAGTGTGTAGTCCTAGCAGACCTACATGAGCTAATTCTTGCCAACTTGGACGCGTTCTTTTCGAACCAAGAGTTACCGTATTTAGTTGAGAACAAATGAAGAGACTATATACTGAAAGTACCTTACAATCAAATGCTTTCAAACTTAAATCTTAAATCAATTCATTAAACTGATAAATTTCATGGTTCGGATTGAAGATTCTCCAAGCTTAACAAGTATACGACTAGAACCAATGAACACCCTACAAGTATACAAACATTCAATTCTTTCATTCATTAAAAATCAAGCTGAACCCAAAACCAAATCTGTTTAAATTATAAAGAGCTTAATCAATTAGTAACACAGTATGTATTCTTATAATAAATTCTTTTTTTTTCTTGGGAAAATTAAAATTAAAAACACCGAAAAGAAAAAAAAAACTTCAAACTTCATTTATTTGACTTTAAGAGAAAATTATTTGCAATCGGTGTCTTCAAACTTGAAAGCTTCGGCCTTTGCTTATCCTTTTAAAATCTGAGAGGAAAAGTCATTATGGGCATATGACATTGTACATTGCATTTCGTGTTGGAAAATTGGCAGTAAAACAGGGTGAAGAAAAGAATGTTGTATTAGGGTTCAAGGCTCTTATGAAAGATTCTTTTCGACAATTATTCGACCCTTTCCCAATTGAATTGGCGAGTACAAACAAGTCAATTGAATATTGCCGTCAGGATACTTGAAGCCCCACTACGGTTGTTGGATTCAAAGCTTGTACGACCTTGATCCAACTAAGAACACACCGGTTTTGTTTCGATGATGCTTATAAGAAAGAAAACAGAGAGAGTTGAGAGATGTGTTTTGAATGAAAACAGGTCTCCTATTTAAAGAGGAAATCATACCCTTTGGAGATGACTCTTCATCTCTACGAGACATCTTTTCGAGTGAACAGGCGCGTCTCTTCCTTCAATGCGTCCATTGATGAAACGAGTTTTACTGCCTGTGTTTTCTAACCGATAATAGAAACGTTAGAACAAAAAATTTTCGCGAGACGCCGTCTCGCACTCGCAGGGGCCCCTTGCCCCTAGACCCCTGACGACCTAACACAGGGTAATGCCTTCAATTCAAGGGTTTGTTGAAAATATCCAACATTCTCCCCTTATTTTCAAAAACCAAAATAAAGAATATAAGAAGGTTTTAAAATTGGAGTGACCGCATCACCTAAGTGATCGCCACGCACTTCGAGTGGGATCAAGCCAACGTAGTTCAAGCTAAGTTGAGACAAAGCATCATCGTGGAAACCAATACATAAATGATAGGTACCTTTTGGGTTTGAACCTCCACTTAGTTTAAGATATTCAAAGCTTCATCGAGGTCCTATGGTGAATTATATCTTGAACCAAGTACCCCTTGCCGTACGTGCCATTGGCACATGCCAACACGTGATCGCAAGCCATGTTTCCAAGCCGCTATGCCATTGGCCCACGCCAAATATAGCGCCCTAGGCTCGCAAGACTTGCAACTAGGTCAACATGGCCGCACGTGCCATTGGCACATGCCAACATGCTCGCCGGTAGCCTAACTTGCAAACCGTGCAACCTACCACCAAGGCATTCCACATGCCATTGGCACATGCCAAACACACACGCCGGTAGCCTAACTTGCAAACCGTGCAACCTACCACCAAGGCATTCCGCACATGCCATTGGCACATGCCAAACACACACGCTGGTAGCCTAACTTGCAAACCGTGCAACCTACCACCAAGGCATTCCCCACATGCCAAACACACACGCTGGTACCCTAACTTGCAAACCGTGCAACCTACCACCAAGGCATTCCGCACATGCCGTTGGCACATGCCACACACGCCGCAGCAGCTCGCATTACCACTTACGCCGAGGTGCAACTCGCAATGAAGGCATTCCGCACATGCCATTAGCACATGCCACATGCGTCCCTAGCAGCACCACTTGCACCCAAGATGCAACCAACACTCGAGACATCAACACAAACTGGGGGATGCTTTTTAAGGTTTTGGTTTGGAGGTCACAGCATGCAGCGTACACTACGCTCACATTAAGAAAGCGTGAAAAGGAATAAAGCGGTCAAATAAAAGAGGAAATAATGGTGAAAAACGTTTTCACCCATTAACACCATGCGGTTACCACCTCCTCCCATTATTTCACCCTTTACTCTCTTCCTTCATGAGGCCAGGATACGTTTCAATCTCGACTTGTATAAATAGGTCTTACCTATTTCCACCAGACAACAAGTCTCGGTCAGGAGAAAAACACTACACTCTCAGAAAGGCAACTTTGCAAGCTCTCCAAAAAGCTTTCATCTCTTGCAAGCTTCCCAGAGAATTTCAGCATCTGTATGAGCCATGGAGCGATATTCTGCTTCTGTGGAGCTCCGAGCAATAGTAGGTTGCTTCTTAGAAGACCATGAAATGGGAGAACCACCAAAAACACACAGAAGCCACTGGTAGATCGTCTATCATCCTGGATTACCACTTTGAATGAGTCGAGTAGGATGATAAAGTCATTAAACATTGTTGAAGCACAATACCAAAATCTAAAGTGCCTTTGAGATATCTCAGAATTCGCTTTGCATCTACAAGATGAACTGTAGTAGGTTTACTCATGTGCTGACAAACCTGATTCACAGCATAACAAATCTCTGGCCTAGTCCAAGTCACATACTGGAGAGCACCAACAAGAGATCTAAAATCTGAGGCATCAGCTAAGGGTTCACCATCATGTTTGCTCATTTTAGTGTCAGCAATGGCTGGAGATGAACAAGGCTTAGCATCTAGCATATTTGTCCTTTTAAAAGATCAAGAATATACTTAGTCCGAGATAGATGCATTGCATAGCTTGCACTTCTCTTAATTTCTAAGCCCAGAAATAGTGAATGTTGCCTAAATCCTTAACTGAAATGAATCGAAAGTTTGGAGATAACTCCGATCACAAGCAAAGAAGAGGAACCAGTGATGAGTATATCATCAACATAGATAAGAATGATGATGATAATTGAACCATGCTTGAAGGTAAATAGAGAAGTATCTGCCTGTGAAGCTTCAAAACCAAGAGAAATAAGATACTCCATGAGCTTTTCATACCAAGCTCTTGGGGCTTGTTTAAGCCCATATATTGATTTATGAAGTCTCGCATACATAGTCCTCCGGTTTGTCGATCTTCAAAACCCGGAGGTTGAGTCATGTACACTACCTCTTTGAGATCCCCATGAAGAAAAGCATTGCTAATGTCAAGCTGCTTAACAGGCCAGTGATTATGAATAGCAAGAGCTAAAGTTAATCGAATAGTAGTAGGTTTAGCAACTGGACTAAAGGTTTCTTCAATCGCGGGTTTTAACAACTGGTAACGGGTTTTAACAACTGGTAACGGGTTGTCTGGCAGTTGAGTCGGATTGAGTCGGCTGTAGAAGTCATATCCAAAAACCGAAATCAAAGAAAGGAACTAAACGTGAAAAAGAGGAAGATGAACGTCTTAGCAAACTAACTAAAGAGGAGCGAGAGAAGGAGAAAGAGAAAGAAGACGAAGAATGGAAAGAAGGTGAGATTAAGTTTGGGTTATTCATGAAAGCGTGGGATAAGGTGGTTTGGTCGATGAGTGTGGGAAGATATGAGTTAAACTTGAAGGATTTCGAGGATGATTGGGGGACTAATTACCCCAAAGTAGTGGAATATTGCAAGAAACAATGGTTGAGTCCACACAAAGAGAGGTTTGTGTATGCTTATACTTACGACTATAAACATTTCAAACTTGAATCCACAAGTATGGTAGAGCAAGCGCATGGGAGACTAAAAGGTCTACTTTTCACGAGTCAAAATGGGATTGTGACGGTGCAACATGCTATCCATGAATACACTAATAATGATATCAACAAGATAAAAACAATTCCAAGAAAGTAGCTTCCGGAAGTTGAGGGAGTTTAAGGAGGATAATTGGATGCTTGTTGGTATACATTGCAACGCATCGCATTGGGCAATACGTTTTATGATGAAACATCTCGCTTGTTTAAAAAGTATAAAAAGTATGACGACCCGAGCACTCCTTGTAAGTGTAGGATAATGAAGGCTATCGGACTTCCATGTCGTCATATGCTTGGTAGGTATAAAACTCCCATTCCTCTTGATGATATCGATCCCTATTGGAAGCAATTATCTTTCAAACCTACTCCAAGAGAAGATCCCGTGAAGAGTTTGGCGACATGGAACTTGGGAGAATAATCCTCGAAAAATACCCCAAGTTGAATAGGTTGGACAAACAAACTATGAAGCACAAGTTGATGCCGATTGTTTACCCTTTTATGGAAGAACTTGAAGAACCGGAGAAACAAGATCCTAATGGTAGACCAACTACCAAAAAGACGAGGGGCTAAGAAAGAGAACAAATCAAAGAGTTTTTGAGTACAAATTGCGATCAAGATCAATCCGAAGGAGAACAAATCAAAGAGTTTTTAAGTAGAAATAGTGATCAATCCAAAAGGGAAAACATTAAAGAGCATTTGAGTACAAAGTGCGATCAATCCGGACATGTTTATACCGAGGCGCAATACAAGGAGGAGCCCGCTAAAAAGAAAAGAGGTCGTCCAAGGAAGGATTCAACTACGCCAACGGTCTCTAACTTGAATACAAATGGAACTCTACCTCTTGAGAGCCAAGCAAGCCAAGGAGATGTGGCGAAGAAAAAAGTCGTCCAAAGAAGGTAGTACAACCGGTGTTGCAAAAGTATCATACTCAACTCCCTCCAATTATTCAAGATTTCGTGATTGGTACCGACGATGTTCCGAAAGATGGAAATTGTGGGTTTCACGTTATCTCGCAACAATTGGGACACCTAAGTGGAGCGGTTGAAGAGAATCTCACCCAATGCCAATACATTAGAAAGAAGATGGCCGCCGACTAGAACACGACAAGGAGTTCCATATCTCAATGATTCTAGAAGGTTCCATGGAGGAAAAAGAAGCAACTTTCAAAGGTTTGCTAACTAGTGTTAAAGGCCCTGGAGGGAAACGCACCGATCAAATGGGAGCATTGGTTGAGAATGCCGGAGTGTGGCCATCTATTGGCAGATACTTGGAATTGCGTGGTACATTTTTTTAGTGAGGGATTATCTATAGCATTTGCACTTAGAAACATGCGGTTTGCGTGGAGCAACTCAAGCATAGAAGAATTGTCATGGCTTTGGTGGATAAAAATCATTTTATTGGTCTACAACTCAATAAGGAATGTCCATTACCTCCTCTATGTAGGTTTAGTTTGTGGGAGAAGTTCACAAACAACAAGAGCAAGGAATGGATGAAAATTTATGAGGACAACATGGCCCTTTGGAATGTTATAGATGAGTCTCGGAATGTCCCATAGATTTGACTAAAGGAGGTTCAATAGGTTTGAATGAACTCCCTCCAATAGATTTGAGTGAGGAGTGATTATGATTAGGAATAAAGCAGCTTTTTTGTGTAGTGTACAATGGAGTACTAGACAAAACATTCGTACTTTTGGAGTACTTTTGTAATCGCATGCGTGTTTTGTGTAATGTACTTTGGAGTGCTACGAATGAATGAAATGGATGTGTTTTTTTGGGTGTATTCTCATTTGGTCGGCATCATATTCATTACCAAAACACGCCGGCTATCCCAGGATCGGCGCGGTATTATTTCTTCGGATCGCCGGCGCAATGCATGACAAGACAGAAAAAGCTGCCTCGATATGGCCGGCAAGGTCCGGCTTTTGACAAGCCGCTGGCTATCCTGTGGTCGGCACGGTATTATTTCTTCAGACTGCCGGCCGCAATGCATGACAGTACAGGAAAAAGCTGCCTGATATGGCCGGCAAGGTCCGGCTTTTGACAAGCTGCCGACTATCCCAGGGCCGGCGATGTTTATGAAATTTACCATGCCGCCTAAGAACTCCCTTAAAAAATTGTTCCCTGGATGTTTTTACTATTAAGCTTCGGACGGTCCCGGTTTTGAGAGGTTGCCGCTTTAGTTGCGCCGGTATTGTTATTTAAACGAACCATGCCGCTTAGAACTCCTCACAAATTGTTCATGAATGTTATTTTCTATTAAGCCGGTAAGGTGTATTATAATATCCATGCCGATGAACAACCGTCTAAAGCTTTTAATATAGTATAATGCCGACTAAGTGGGAGCCAGCAAGCTTATAATTTAAGACAATGCCGACAATACATCGGATACAAACCTTAATTAAAGCATACAAACGTTAAAAACTTTACCCTAACACATTTGGGACATATATAGTATCTTTTTCTGTGTACACAATTTCTTAGAGAGGTAATTAGCTTCATCTTACCGTCGCAACATGGATCTCGTGCATGGTAGAAGGTTGATTTTAGCAACTTCATCTTCATACGAAGCTACACGCTCATCTATCCAATAGAAAAACCCACAACAAGTGCATTTTGAAGCATACGGCTGATATACACCTCCTATTGCAGCTTTTCATGAGAAATAAGAATCCCTTACAACCTTCAATAGTGCATTTGCTTCCTTCAAAGGGACAATCCTTGCAAAATGACCACTTAGTGTACAAAGACTACAAATATTTGGTGGTGAAACTTCCATTCTTTATGCAAGGTTGAAGATGAAGTTGGGAATGCTTTTATAATAAAAACATACCTAATATCTTGATTTTGAAATTTCTAGCCGTTGAGCATTCAATGGGTTGTACTTTGTACCTAAAAGGTGCAACTAACATTCAGGTCGGCAAGGTATATACTTCATACCATGCCTACCTCAAGTACTTTGTCTAAAAGTGCATAAACAAAATAATAACTTCTAAAGCAACTAAAACTGAAAATTCAAATAACTTCTAAGAGTTCAAAACATAATGAAAGAGTTCAAACCACAATCTAAGTTTCTAAACCAAGTGAAACATAATAAAGTTTAAGAATTTCATGGATCCTTCTTGTTGTTGTTATCTTCCTCCCCATCACTAGCTTTTTCACCGGCATCGCCTTTTGCTTTTCCCTTCCCCTTATCCGGGCCTATGTAGTCACCATCCTCATTGTAATAGGGGTTCACCCGTAAAAGTCACATGCCCCGAAAAAGTTCTTGGATCAACCTCCTCTTCTTCCTCCTCTGATGATGTGCATTCTTCATAGTTGAGGGGATTGCTAGGACTGTTCATAAACCTTAGAAATTCTTCTGGATTTTCCTTGCCCATCAAACATAACTTTCTAAACGGGCAATTCTCTTCAGTTTCATCTTTAGGTTCTTCTAAATTGGGATAAATTGTGTCCAAATATTCAAATAGCTCTTCTGCATTGTTAACAAGACAAGGTAGTTCTTCTTTGTTTCCTCTGGGAACCTAAACAATGCACAAATAAGATATATGAAAACAAACAACACAACACCGTGGACCTTCTACCCCCGGCCGGCAAGCCCGATAAATAAAACACTAAAGACTACATTAAAGCCTAATGTTGTTAACCAACTACCCTGCCGACTAATAAAACGCCGGATTGGTACTATCTATGAAAGATGCCGACTAATAAATTAGGAAATTAAGGTTTCTGATGCCTAAAGTCGGCATGGTACAAGTCAAAAACAACGCCGACCAAATATAACCCGGCATGGTTGGTTATTAGACCCGCCGCCCCGGTTATTGTCAAACAGCGCCATGGCTCGATGAAAAGTCGGCATGTTATTCATCCCGAGACCATGCCGGCTCTTTCAAAATACCAATGGCCGGCATGTTGTTTAAGTATCGACTTGCGGGCCAACAACCAAAAATCATAATTTTCGATTTCTAACCTAATCTAACAATCATATACAACAAAACAATAATGGGTTTGAGTTTATAAATCACTTACAATCTTCTTTTTCGCCTTTAGAGGTTTCTTTTCAAAGATCTTCAAGGATTTCATTCTTGGGTTTACTCTGCTCCAACCTTTCCTTACCTTTTCCTCTGATTTGGAGGTTTTCATGTTACCAGTTGAATCTCTCTTGCTGCTGGATCGTTTAGAATCAACCATTTTTTTTTTGGGTAGAAAATCAAAATTCAAAATTTTGGTTGATTTTAAGTTTTTGGAATGAAAGAGAAGATGAGAGGGTTTAGAGAAGAAGAATGAAAGAGAAGAGGAGAGGTTTTTGGTTAATCAGTTTTTGGTTTTTAAGTTTAGAGTTTAGTTTTAGGTTGATTAGTGTAGGGGTATTTAAGTAAGTTTACCACGTTTTGGCCTCCCCTTAGTAAGGTCACATGTCCACTTAAAATTGGGGTATACCCAATTAGTTTGAGTATACCCCAATCTCGCCAGTTTATAAAGGCGCCTTATTTTCCAACCAAAGCACATCGTAGTCCATTTAATCGCATCCACCGTTTTTTTTTGAAAAAAAAACACAATTTGACAAATCACCTAGCCCCTACTATATAAATGCAACACAATGTCACCAATGATCCTCGTAGTATGGGGAAAAAACAACTCCATACGAGGAGTATATGATTTATAAACCATGACAAGTATAAACAATGTCTCAGTGTTTAGCCCATTTTGTTCGGAAAATATGTTCGAATTTAACATGGTAGTCCATTTAACCGCATCCACCTTTCCTTAGATGTCGACTTTGACAAACGCCTAGTCTTCTAGTAAAAAAATGCAAAGCTATCCACTTCCACAAGTGACAATTCATGTGGTATCGAAAAACAATTCTGAATCCATAACATCCATTTTGATTTTATTTATGTTGATAAATTACCCATTTATGACTATAGCAAGCTCTACGAATTGGATCCTTCTTTAATTAATGTTATATATAAGACTCATTCATCCAAACCTTCTGTCTCTAACTCCTTAACATGTATCAAGACCCTTTACCAAGACATTCCCAGTATTTATTCAGCATATGATCTTCGGTTTTTATTGATCCACTTTCTTGTGCAGAATATTGCATGAGTCAGCAGCATACCTATTTCCGCCAGCCAAATGGGGCCTGTGAAACAAGAAATGCATTAAAACATGATACAAAGGTAAAAAAAAGATAATTTGCCTCAAAACAAAAGGTAGGTTCAGTCTTTGGAGAATGTAAATTATTCACAACTTACTTGCCAACACCATTGGGTTAGGTAGGTCCAGACATCCGCCAAATAATCAGAAGAGAAGCGTTGTATCGCTTCTGTTCTTTCATAATGTCCTCTATGTTTTCTGCTGCAACCTTTGAAGTAGTTCTTACATTAGGACAATGTTTGAAATGAGATATAAACTTCCTTGCCAGCAGATGGTTAAGTTTTATTAGTTACTTCATTAATTCATCAACTAAACTTTCTGCGATTGTTGGAACGACGCAGTTAAAGACATCAGTGTCTGCAGAGGATAAAGATTAAAGACCATAAAGCAGATAATTCTTAAAGGTGATGGTCCCAGGAGAAAATGACCTCTCACCGTGCTACCACCTTATATGTTGATGGTGTTTTTATTTCGTTTTCGAATGAGCTTCACTCTGTTAGACTACATAAGCTATCAAAAGAGAAGAAATACATGCATAAATGTCGGAAAACAAAGGCTTTACCACAATTGAAATGGTACTTTCTGTGGGAGGGATGGTGAGGAACTTAAGTCGATGAACATAATTGTGCCAAATTAGTAGATGTGGCTTCAAATCCAAGACTACAACAATTCGTTTCTAATATTGGCCGATAAAGAGTTGTTAATATGAAACCGTAAAAATTTTTGAGGTTGATTGTTCAGCTAATGAGTTTAAAGTAATCCAACATCTTAGAAGGACCATCCCCTATATCCTGCCAAATTCTAAAATTCAGATGTACATGAGGGATTTTATGGACTTAGTATTCTGTGTCGTTTCCAAGGTAACTTCATATCGTAGGTTACTACCATACATACAAAGTAGAGAGTAGTGACTTTCTGATCTGTGAAATATTTACAACTAGAAATATCATACCATCTCTGATACCTTCTATTTTAAAACCAATAGCTTCGAAATTAATATAATGAATCCAAAGTTAGCTTATAAACATGGAAATAGCTAAATTTCCGTGATAAATACTTGGGAGTATTCCTTGCTCCCGGTAAAGTTACTTCGCAAAGGTTTGGTCCATAGTTGAGTATATACAAAGCAAGTTAGCATCATGGAAAGGTAAGATACTTTCCTTCCAAGATAGACTTGTGCTCAAGAAATCGCTTTAAAGTAGTATTCTTATCTACAATATGTCACTACAAATGGCCCTCTACTGTGATTAAAGTATGTGATAAACTTATTAGAAACTTCTTGTGGACTGGTGATGGACATAGTAGAAAATTCAAGACAGTTTCTTGGAAGAGAGTGTGCACTCCATATGAAGAAGGTGGTCTTGGCATTAAAAGATTGGAAGTGATAAACAGAGCCTTACTAATGAAGATGATGTGGAAATCATGCATTGGTGGGCTTGGAATGCATTAAACGATGATGTTATGTGGTTTGTGGGATATGGCTCTAAAATCTCTATTTGGTTTGACATCTGGTTTCGAAATCATGCATTGATTGATGAAATTGGTTATACAGACTATGTGAAAAACAACATTGGGATGAAAATTAAGTCATTATTGCAGGAAGGCAATTGGGTTATTCCAATTGAACTTCTGCAAGTCCTTTATATTGCTCAATTACATGCAGTTATCAGTGTAGAAGATAAGAGAGTATAATGTGGTTCAAAAATTGGTAAATTCTCAACATCGAAGTCGTGGAAAAGTTAAGACACGTAGAAAGCAATATTACCTTGGCCAAAATTTATTTGGAATAGTATTTCCAACAATATCCGGAAGTCAGCAAAGAAGTTTATGTTGATGATTCAATAATGAGAAACAGGAGGTATAATATGGTCTCAGTTTGTTGTATTTGCTTTGTAGAGCAAGACTGTATGCATCACACTCTCTGGGAATGTTATTTCAGTGTAGCAGTTTGGGATTGGTTACAAAAAGTGTTTGGTTTTAAGAATCCAACTTCATTTGATGATGTTTGTAATGCATCTAAGCATGGAAGTCCTCTTGTGAAGAAATTATGGATGACATCGCATGCTCTACTATGAAGGAGCTATGGTTTCGAGAAATGCAAAAAAATTGATGAGGTAAAGCCTAATCTTAGTAGATTCAAAAGCAAGATTCTTCATCTAGTGCATGAAGGCACTACAGAATGATAGCTCCCAGAAGTGGAAAAAGTGATGAAAGCAAGCTTACTTCTTTTTTCAAGATCTGAATTTTATCTTTTTTATTTGTTTGTAGCTTTTCTTTTTGTGAGACCTTTCTTTTGCTTTTCTTCTTGAGTCAAATCTGTAAAGTTTAAGTCTTGTTTTTTTATTTTCAATTAATAAAAAAATGTGATTTAGCAAAAAATAAAATAAAAATGAATCCAAAGCACAACACCTATGAGTTAAACGACTTGTTAATATACAATGTCCTTGTGAAGTGCACATGGTTTAGTAACTGATAATGCATTGAACGTATCTTAAACTAGCACAACACAGTGAACAACAAGCTTATTGAAGAAAAATAACCCCATTTCTATACTTTAAGGTAAATTTGAAAATAAATCATGTTCCCACTGATAATGGCAAGGAACAAATCCACACACTACAGAACATTGCGGGAATCCAATATATTTTGTTCGATAAAATTAGCACCTAAATCATTGGACTATAATTCAATAGATTAAAAAAACCATAGAAATAATAAGGATAAGAAGACGAGGTAGAACAAACCTGTTTCCCCGAGAGCAGAATTAGAAGCATTACGGATCTCAAGGAATCTTCATAATGTTCCTCATGAATAAGTTTTTTTTTTAAATTTAGTGGTTTCCATGTGTTATCAACAGGTGTATTTTTTTGAAACCTGCATAAGGAAAAGGAAAATGAAGATAAATAGCTTGAGTAAGGTGGACAACAAGTAAAAGAGTTAATTAGTATTTGGGTCGTAAGTTTTGGTATGTTTTTGAGTTTTGGTCGTAAGTTTGTCCGTTTTAGAGTTAGGGTCGTTGACCCTTTTAGTCAGCGAAGTCGCTGGTCAAACTGTTAGTTAAAGTTAACTTCAGTTAGTAACTTATTTACACAGTTTTCCAGTCGGTTAAATGTTTCACACATGTGCAAACTTAAAAATCACGTGCTATCACTGAACGAATCCATCGTCCTTACAGTTGCATTCGGACCATTATAGACCTTCACAAGGTACAAAAAAATATTCAATATCCATTTAAATCAATTACAACCCCAAAAAAACAAGTTGAACTGCCGAGTTCTTAACATCGAAAACTCCCATACAACTATATGAACTCCACATACATGATTAAAGGAAAAAAAAAATACTCTGAACTAAAAATAATATAAATAACTCAAACTCGAAAGGATTCGATAACATATAAAAAACAGTTTAGTTTAACAAAAAAATACCCAATTGTATTTCATTTAAATTTAACATACCACAACTTCAGTTTTCTTCCAAAATCAGTTTTGTATCCAAAAGAAAGAAAGTTAAAAGTACTCAAGATACTTGTTTACAATTAAGATATACTATAAAAGAAGCTTACCTAATACCATTGCACGACTGTGTTTTTCTTTGATTGCTTTCCTCTCTTTGCAGGTGGTTGGCAGTCTAGTATTTCCACCCCTCATTCTGGCATTACCATCTCTACCAATTCTAGTTCATCTTCCTCTTGGAGTTTGTTGGGTTATTGCGGATGTTTGGGAGGACTGAGTCCCAACAGCTGCAGTTGCACAAGTACCTCCGCCTCCAACACCTCCATTTCTACCTCATCTCGCCTCTAACAACTCCAATAGCACCGCCTCCTCGCCTCTAACAGCTCCACGTGCACCCGCTCTTCCTCCCCGCCCTTTAACACCGCAATGGGTGGAATTCCACCTCTAATAACTCCTCCATTTGTACTACTATTGGTTTTGATACCAAAGCTCGTGGTCCTTACTCCAGAAGCCTTTGTAGTCTAGAAGAACCAACTTCGTAGAAATCTTAGCTTCATCATCGTTACAATGCCTTCCCGATGTGGGCCATAGATTATATTCACACATGTACGAGGATATCTTCATTATTTCGTAGATTATGATTTCCATTTAAAGAAAAAAAACATTTAAAGAGAACAAAATTATACCTATAGTGGATGGATCACCATCGGAGCTCCTTTGCAACCAACCCTATTGTGTCCATATAGCTTGCATACTCCACATCTCTTCTGGTTTCTTGTATAACCGTCAACTTCATTCCTATCTGTTCTTCTTAGAGTTCTTGTCCTACCAGCTGGCCTTACCACCCTTGGAGGATTAACCTTATAAATATCCTACAAAAATTGAACAAAAAGTTGAAGATGCTAATAATTGCATATGTAACAGTTAGAAAATGCATACATAACAATTAGAAGATGCTAAGTTACCTCAACCTTAAGCCATGTAACTGGATTTGCTATAGGACTAATATGCCCAGCATAAGACGCTACATATTTGGTGACTAAATGGCATGGATCCACGTAGCTGTCAACAGAAACACCAAATGATTAAGTAGAGAACCTACACAGAAAAGTAACTACAAGAGAATGTAAATGTATATCCATAACTCTCAACATTACCCATATTCATCCAATCTTCTATCCATCATGATGTTCATGGCATGAACACATGACACACCACCAACCTGCCATGCTCCACAATTGCATTCACGCCTAAGAAAATTAACTTTCCAAGTCATTTATATGTGATTCTCCACTAACCATACATTTTCGGTTGAAGGATAACAATTAAAAAAATCTCACATTGTCTCTATGTCTAGAAAGTCTACCTTATGCCCTTTCCATCAATCCCCTGTTTGAGACCAATTTTTCGCTAATTGCCGCCTCAAATACAATGTCTCCATCAATAACTTCTCATACTCTATCACAAACCTACAAATAGGCAAGTGCCTAATCTTGATAATCAATTATTAAAAGACTCACTAAAATTGTTGCTTACATGCTCACAACAAGAAGTGTGATCAAACTTCCACCTAGTTTATTCTTCAAGAAGATGTTTCTCTAACCAAGTCACATCATCTGGATTGTACTTTGCCACTTCATTCATCCAATGTTTATAGTTAATTTCATTGTAACTCTTTGCTACTCTCCGTACTTATGTCTCTAAGTGTGACCTAGGGGACTTCTTTTTGAAATTCTTGTATAAATGCCTAAAACAGAACTTGTGGTAGTGTCTCGAACTGTGCAAACTGTCTAGAAACACCATGAATCACACCTTTTTGCTGGTCTGAAATGAATGTAAGGGGTTTCTCATGTCTTGTCACATATGGTGAAAGGATTTCCAAAAACTTGTTCCATGTTTCTCTGCATTCATTTCTGCATATGTATATAACAATAGGAAAAATTCCATTTCCATTGTCCAACCCCACAGCTGCTAACACCACTCCTCCATATTTACCTTTAAAAAATGTACCATCTAAACCTATAATAGCCCTGCAGCCATTTAGGAAACCATCTAGACTAGCCTTTTTACATTACAAATAACCCTTCAAATTGGTTGTGGACCATGTATTTACTCCATTTAGCTACACTCCCTGGATTTTCTAAAAGAATCTGCCTGCAAAGTTTAGGGACATGCCTGCAACATGCACAAAATGGCCAGCCTTATCAATTTCATTATTATCTTCTAACTTCTATATATACTTGCATAAATCCAAATGACATACCTATAGCTCTTTTCATATGAACCAAATATCCTCTCTAAGCACATGTGCCTAGCATGCCAAGCAGTCCAGTAAGATATGTCACTCCATGCTTCCTCTTCATTCTATTCCTAATGGTAGAAGGCTTGCATTTAATGTGTTCCTTCATGTACCCCATTATTCTCCACTAAACCCATCGTGCATTAGCCATGGGATTTTCCAAACCTACAAACAAAATTATTAAAAGGCAACAACTACATATAGTATCAACTAATCCAAACGAAGTTGATATTGAAATGCGAAGGAAATGAAAAAAAAAAAAAAAAATCTTACCTAAGGGCTTACAAGAGTGCTTCAAATGTCCATATTTAACTTGAAATGAGGCCTTCCTATTGGTATAACTACAATTAACTCTCCAATGACAACCTTCAGCGCTACACTTCCATTCTTGTCTCTTACTGTTGCTCATAATCTTTTTAATGCAGAAATGTTTCTTTATTGCTAAATCTCTCAAATACACCATGCACTCCTCATTTGTTAGCCCATTCCATACCAACATATAACAAATCGGGTGGAACTTTGGAACATACAAATCATCATCATCATCATCATCAACATCTTCATTTTTCAAAGATTACTTAACACAAATTCGGAATGGTCATAATCATCTCCTTTACAAAATTCCTCATCCACATCACTATTTATAATTATCTCATCACCATCATCGTGGTCGGTTGGCATATCATCAAACTCATCACTATCAGTTCTTGTATGGTATTCATTCTCTTCATTACATACTGCTAAGATAAGGTCCCTGCTGCTAGGAACATAATCTTCATCATCAGAACTTATACCTCCATAGTATGCTGCAGCTACATCATCTACAACTGAATTAGTGTGCTCTTGCAGACTTAATGCTTCGTACTCTTGTTGTTCTTCATCAAGAGCTTCAAACTCATCCAACTCAATGCTTCTATCATCATCTCCTGAGCTATCCACTACAACCTGTTTTCCTTTCTTATAATTAACAAGTTCATCGACCTTCTCATCCTCTGAAGATATCTCGGCATAAAGAGTTGAATTTACCTGATTACCCTTATCCCGCCAACCTGTACACAAACAATTAATCACATCATTCAACACAGACAACCACCATCTACAACTACTATTTAATAGACAAATGAGTACAATAATCCACACAAAAACTGCAATAGATTCCTTTAATATGTCCAGTGAAACACAAGTGGTCCTATAGCACATTGTTCAACAATCTTACTAATATAAAGAAAAGAGCTCTTTTGGTAGGATACCCTCTAAATTACTTAATTGTCCCTATTTCTTACATATTTACATAAATACCATTGTTTTAAAAATAGATCAATTTTTTTAAAAACTTAATATCTTTCAAATTATACAGGATTTTTGTAAAATTTATATATTTGAAAAGCTCTTTCAATTATCTACGTAACGGGTACAAATAAGAATAGTAAATTTTGTTTTAGGAAAAATTTTTCATGACTTTCAAATTTAGTATTGTTGGAAGAGTAAAATTCAAGCATGTGCATCGCACATGTGTCCTTACTAGTTATACTAACCAAAACATCATATTTTCAAAGAATCTTTTCTCTTTTCTAAAAGGACAAAAGAAACACATACATAAAGTTAAGGAAAGCTACGAAAAGAATAAAAATAAAAAGTAGAAAAACTCAATTTGTCTTCACAACACATTACCCTAGCACTATATATGGGAACCGGTCATCCATAATCTCACTGCCATATCACTTCAAAATAAACAAATATAGCAACCCATATCACTAATTTATTGATACAATCGAAAAAACAAGAACAATCAAACAAAAATTGGAAAAGAAAATCAATTACCCTAATTTTATTTAAGCTAAAAATTTAATCACTTACTTGTTCCGTTCTTTTTTCTTCATATTAATGATTCTTTTATCACCAAATGGCAGCAACAATAAATTGAAACTCGATTTCCTTAATTGAACAGATTATATGATCTAGATCCATTTCTTCCTCTAGCCGCGGCCTGCCCTAATTTCTATCGACAGTGAGCCGTTGCTGCATAATTTTCTTTATATAACCAAACTATCCTAGATTCGTACACGTCTATGAACTCTCGACCGTCCATTTCAAATATTTAATTACTAACATGTGTGTCGACTTAGAAGTTACTAATGGCAAACTTGTAAATAATTAATTGACAGAAGTTGACGGACGTCAGTTACGCTAATAGTTTGACCAGTTGACTGAACTCTAAAACGGACAAACTTACGACCCAAACTCAAAGGCATAACAAAACTTACGACCCAAACACTAATTAACTCCAAGTAAAACACAGAGCTGCTAACCTGAATAATTGCAAGAGAGTCTAACATTTGTGTTGATTTTCATATCTATTTTCCCAAGGTTTGATTAAATCAACTTAATTCTAATGGGAAGTGCTAATAATATTGCTTACACGATAAATTGAGATAACTATGAAAATTGGTATTCCTAGGATCAAGGTTTGGAAATGGAACAATTTCTATGGTATTGAAATCATATCTATGGAATTCAGGAACTGATTTTGTCCCACTTTTTTTCATCTCCAATTGCTGGATCCAAGAAGGCCTCATACTCATCCCAATTGATAAGGTCAATGTCAAAGAATAGATCTAATATCGTTGCTGCATCTAATATTGTTATATTACAAATTGTGATCACTATGTTTCTTTCTATTGGATGTCTAGATTCTACTTTACTGCAATTAAACTGTTTCAGGTAAAGCAAGTAAAATTGATTTGCAGGCTAATATAATATCCATACTGACCAGCACGAACCTGTAGATTTAGGCTCTATCATCCACAATTTGTGTTACGAGATTCTCGTTGAACCTTATCCAACAGCTCAAACTAAAAGAATCCTGTTCAAAGTAAGTGTTGGAAATTCAAGAATCCTATAGAGAAAATGAAAAACATTAGAACTGCCTTAATCACAATTCCAATTAAGAATGTTATGAACCAAATTAGAATTTGCAGAATCCTACTTTTTAAAAATCACCTTGCTCTTAGAATTTGCCATACAAACCCATGATGTGAGAAGTTGAGTTCTTCAGCATCTGGGAAAGAAGATGCTGCCCAAAAACATGAGTGAGAGATTGAATTTGAGAGGAAATATCATAATGCTTCGGCTGGCTTTCTGTTTTTGATATTCCACCGGAATCCCATACAATTACAAAACCAACACTCCATCTTGAACCCATTAATGTATGTATTCTTACTGATTACTCAGGGAGGGAAGATCGAGAGAAAAAGGGGGGGTTTTGATTTGGGGAAGAAGAAAAATGAGAAACAGGGATTACGACTTAGGGCACTGCTATTATGTATGTAGTAGTGCAACGCAATTACAAAGATGTCCTTATTATATACTGTAGTAAATTTTTCTTGAAGGCACTTTCTTTCTTGATCAGGGCACATCCCACAAGTACTTGCCGGAAATAACCCAACTTTTATAGTCAAATGGCCGGCCTTGGTAGTTTTAAACTTTTAAAGATCACACTTTGTCCGACAAGATATCTCACTTGTTTTTTTGGATGGAAAATCAAATCCCAACAGTAACTTGTGTAGATTTCTGAAATCTTTCTTTCTCTTACTCAATAATAGATTTTGGAAAGTGATATGAAAAACAGAGAAAGTCGAACCACCACCACCACCACCGAAAGCTTAACGTGACGACAACAAGGTGCAATGGACTCCAAATCAAGTCATCTCCACATGATAATATCTGCCTATTAAAAACACAGTGAAAAAAGAAGTGTGTTAATTGACGCTACTTGAACCAAAACACACAGTGCACTAAAATGTGTTGGAAAACGAACGGTGGTGTTGTCATCAAAGTAAATCAACATCACCAACAAGGTGGGAGACTGATGAGGCAGTTGGCCCCAGCATTGCCTACATACATGAGTACCAACAAGGAAGAAGAGCAACCACAGACAGAGAGACTAGAGAGACTGTGAAATGATCAAAAAAATGGAATTACTGTTAACCCCCCAAATTTATTTTATGAATCTCAATTAGAAAGTTGTACTCCCTCCGTTACTTTTTAATAGGCTGGTTTTGTTTTTAGAGAAAATTAAGGAAATTAAGAGAACTAATCATTGAAAGTGGTCTTCATGACACTTGTCAATAAAAGAAGTGAAGTGAAATGGTCCCATGACACTTGTCATCAAAAGAAGTTAAGAGTAAAGTGGTCCCTGAAAATTAAAGTGATATTTGACTTTCCACAATTAGAAACCAACCTATATTTTTGTAACATTTATTTATAGAAACCAAATTTATTAAAAAGTAACGGAGGAGTACAAACAACCTCTGTTGTCTCGAGATTTTAACCTCAAATGGGGCATCATTACTAGCCCATCTCCCAAAGTATTTCCATATATAATGAGTCCTAGTGACGGAGCCAAGGCCGCTTAATGCTCCCGGGGTTAATATCATGGAAACTTAAAATTTTAATTTTCTCCTACCTATTTTTCTCCCACAAATGGTTAAATTTACAAGAACACCAAGCTATTTTTTGAAAACCAGTGGGGTCCATAGACCCCATTTGTCTCCGTGTGCCTCCGTCCACTATTGGAGATCTCTAGAACAAGCTGTTACAGGATGTTTGTCTCTTTCCCTCTCACTCTATGCATCTCTTTTCAAGAACAATAGCCAGCCATCTCTAAGATTCAAGATAACATTCATTTATCATCCTGCAACCGTGATCCCTTCCTCATCGGGCACTGGTTCGGATACTGTTCAACCAGGCTGCAATGCAAAAAAAGATAGCACATTACCACCTAAAGTAAATTATATTCCTATTGTTGAAATCTAATGAATAAGGAAAACAGAAACTAGCTTATCAATATGAAAAGGATGCATGCACACGTATTATCTGCAGGCTTTTATCTTTTATGGAAGGAGAGGAATACAAGTATGATTGGTGGGAGACTTGGAAGAGTAGAAGAGATCATGAACAAATTCAAGACTGAAAGTAGTTGTAGTATTAGATGCACCCCACCTCGGATAAGAATGCTATGAATACACCAGCAGAGAGACCCTCCTACTGGCTCCAATCACGTCCACCTTCTCCGCCAACAAGTTCTCGTAATATGGCTTCACTCTATGGATGCTGACTTTAAAAGTTGTTCATTTCTGAGGCTTATAACTTCAACCGCATCATAAGGAAAATCATTGGTAAGAACAAACGGTGCACTCCATCGAGAGCATTAACTTGCTAGGAAATAACTTAAAATTAAATAGAATATTCTTTTCCAACAACAAATTTTTTCCTAAAAATCAACTTGTCATGGAAAAGCTTAGCCATTTTAATATGTACTATGTGCAACGAAATGACAAAAATCATGCTCATAATATAGGAAATTACTGTAAACTCTACTAATTTATAAAGGCACTTTCTTCTCCGATCATAGCACATCGTAGAAGCCCAGTTAACTACATCCGCCGTTTTCCTTCAAGGGCAAAAACCACAACTTACCAGTTGTCTGGTCTCTATGCAGGCTACCCAATGTAAACTCAAATCAAATACTTTGTTTTTTTTTTTTTTTTTGGTTTTGACATATTCCGCGGAATATACTGTGTTGTCACGGACAAATCATGCAGTATAGAAAAACAACTCCATATGAGGAGATTCCCACAAATGTGAGTAAACAGTATCTCATTGTTAAACCCATTTTGATTTTATTTCTCATTTATGATTATTACAAGCAGCTCTACAAACTCGGTCCTTCTTTATTGTTATGAGCCTCACAAAGTGGGCTTGAATTGAAAGTGCTAAAAACTTTGGGGGGATTTAGGATCTGTCGGGACCGTCCGTAAAATTGCAGGTGAAAACCAATCCGCAAAAGTCTATGGGCCGGACACGGTTGAATTCTCAAATCCGCAAGGTTTAACGGTTTGGTTACGGTTGGTTTTGCAAATCCGCGGATTCACCCGCACCGTAGGATGGTAAGGGAATTTAATAAAATTACTAAGGATAATATTGGAAATTTTATCATCAATTTTATATGAAATTTAGGATTTGAGAGAGAGATGTTTATTTCTGTTTGCTTGGCTTGGCTTATTCGATGTTGTATCATTTGATGGCATTGTAATGTAGTTGTACTCATTACTCCACAGGCTTATCGCAGTATACAGAGTTCTGCTTCTGCAATTACTTCATTTGCTCATATAACTATGTTGATCAGTGGAAACTGGAATCATACTTGAGTAAGACTATAACTATGTTGATTAGTGGAAACTGCAATTATACTGCTGCTGCATATGCAGTTAAAGTGGATAGCAACTGAGCTCCTTATAACCGGCATACAATGCTAACATACAGATTCCAGTTTTTCAGACACGGTAAATAAGCAAGATTCCTTATTTTACTCTTGGTAATTTGTTTAATTATGTGTGTAATGCTTATGTTTCTCTTTCTTTTATACATTAGTCTATTGGCCAAACCGAGCTCAAATGAATCTATTCAAGTTGATCGCTTAGTGCACTCAATTACAGTGGGAACCCTGAAGCATTTTTTTTTCCTAACTAAATCCGCGGTTAATCTGCATCCGGTCCAAATCCGTGGGTGATTGGGCCGGACACGGTTGGATTTTCTAAATCCGCAACTTTGATGGTTTGGACACGGATGACCCCTAATCCGCAACTGTCCGTCCGTTGCACACCCCTAGTCGGGAGCTTGTTCTTCTTGCTTTTGGGAGATGGATTTCTCTTACTTTTAAGATCATATCTCACTTGTTTTTGAACAGATCCACCGATCACGTAACATGGCCTAATCCTATATATTGTTTATAAAACTAGAACCTAAATCAATGGACTATAATTCAATACAGATTGAAAAAGCATATGATTAATGAGGATACTAAGAAGAAGTAGAACAAACCTGTTCGATTTAGAGTTCACGCTCTAACAAAAGAAGATAAACAGCTTGAGCAAGTAAGACTCTTTGATTAAGTCTAACTTCTTTATAATGGGAAAGTGATAATGATATTGCTTACATTACAAATTGAGATCACTATGAATTGAAACAATTTCTCTGGTACGGGACGTCTATCGAATTCAGGAACTGATCTTTTGTCACTTCTTCATCTCCATTAGCTGGATCCAGCAAGAAGGCCTAACTCAAATGCAAATCCCATTTTATATTGATGCAGTGGGCGTTGAACCTCATCCTCTCAGCAAAAAAAAAAGAGATGCAGGAATTGAGAACAATTAACCAATTATATGTTCAGGCACACCCTCTGACATTAAAAAAAAATTAAAAACATTAGAAATTAAACTGAAATTAGAACCAAAAGATGAGCAATTACATTTATGGACGCTAACCTAGCTTTAAACAATCATCTACCTTCCATGTGGATTTCTTCTTGTGTACGAACCTATAACTCTTAAAAGTTGTTATAGGCCCCCATCTACGAAAATAGATCTGGCCAGTATGAAAGATTGATTTTGAGAGGAAATATCATAATGCTGCTGAGGTCGTCTTTGTGTTATTCATCGTCATTCCACCAGAATCCCATTCCCATACAACAAAACGATTACTCCATATTGAATCCATCACTGCCTTAGTCTTCGTACTTGTACTTACTGATTACTTATGGTTTAGAGCCGAAATGGGATCTCAAATTGAAGAAGACGGTCTAAGACTAACATACTAGGGTTTTACAACTATGATCAGTTAAATGACTAAAATGGCCCTTTCAATATCGTAGAATTACTACTATAAGCACTACGAATTTGTAAAGTCACTTTTTGTTTCCAATCAGGGCACATCCAATAAGCACATTTTTGGCCCATTGAACTGCATCCACCTTTCCTTTCGGTGTAAAACCACCATTTGACAGTCTCCTTGTAGGAAAATTATTGCCCGTTCCAATTATTTATGTTGTTTTGAAGCTTTGGATAAAATTTCTTCACGGTGAAGCTTTGGATAAATCACAATACAATTTTATCTCTACTAGATCACCGCTGCCACGATTGGGGTGGGCCGACCAAGAAAATCGAAACACCAATATGCATAATGGTGTTATAGGGCTAAAATTGATATGCATTCAATTTATGGTAGTTTAGATAAATTTCCTCCATTTTTTATGCATCTTTTGTGATGCTTTGCATCAATTTATCCCATGTGCTATGTTTCCTTTGTGGTGGTTTGCACCAATATCCCCAAGTATTATGCATCCTTTGTGGTGCTTTGCATAATGGCTATGCAATATATTTTAAAAGTCACTATCGAATTTTTCGTAAAAACACTAAATTTTATATTGTTGTTTGTACTCGTTGGGTAGATTTTTTTAAATCCTTTCCAATGATATAAAATTTGTAAAATTCTAAGGCACGGATTTTTAGATATGTTATATTAAAGTTTGGTTTTCAATTATACCCTGAAAAAATACTAGTACGACAGTTGCCACGGTGGGAGGGCCGACCAGAAAAGAATCTGACATGGGGTTCGTCTGCGATTACTTTCACCCCATTCCTGAAAAAGTGATACTTTCGTCCCGTTTCCGAAAAAGTGATACTTTCACCCCGTTTTGGAAAAAGTGATACTTTCGCCTGGTTTCAAAAAAAGTGATACTTTTTGGAAGATGAATTCACTAAAAGAGAGGGATATTTTTGGTTTTTTAGCATGGACCATTCTCAATCTTTTTGTGGTAATTAATTACTTAAATTTACAAAAAGGTGGTCATATAAAGGTCCTCCCTCGCTTCGCTCGGTCGGCCCAATGAAAATCGATGTATAAACAAAGAAATTGGAATATATAAACATTGCTTCAAAGAAAAAATGAAAAAAAATACAGACGGCAAAGGATAATGGTCAAAATACACGTGATATCACTTAATGGCAAAATACGTGGCAACTGTTACTAAGACCGAGAGAAGGAAACTCGGTCATCTTCCTCTGTCTCTCCTCCGTCTACTGTTCTAAAGCATCTCCATTTCGTATCTAAAAAAATCTCCACCATGTGACTCTCACCACCGTCCTTGTTATTGAGAAAAGATGTTTTCTTTGTGAGAAATACAGAGGAAGAAGAAAGGAAATTAAAGAGATGTAGTCTTAATTTTGCTTTCTTCATCCCTGCATATCTCAAAAAACAATTGATTTTTGGTGTGTGATATGTAATATGTACACCAGTTTGGTTCCCTCCCTCTCTGTTTAAATTAGACTTTTAATTAGGCTCATTATGCCCAAGATTTCACTTTTACGGTACAACTTCTACAATTGCGTTTTGATTTTTTTGTGTGATGTGCTCTTTTGCTACATATCTCGAAAAGGGGTTTTTAATTCGAGATTTTTCTTTGCCTTGGATACATTTAATCTCGAATTTCTTATAATTTTAATTTTCATGAAATTTGGTAGTGGTGGTGGATATGGTGGTCGTGGTGGTGATGGCGTTCCTGGTGAAAAGCAAACGAAGGAAGAGATGGGTGGTTTTAAAATTTGGTGGTGATGGTATTGGTTACGGTTTCTAATGGTGGTGATGGTGCTCTGGAATTGACGGAGGTGAAGGAAGAGGCCGGTGGTGACAATTGAGAAAGATGAACCCGAATGTTGTGTATGTAAAGGTGGTGGTGCAGGTTATGGGTATCGGTGGATTAGTGTTTACGGTGGTGCTGATGGTGAATGATTGACTGATCGGCGGAGGTTGGTGGTGCTAGTTAGGGTGGTAGTACCGGTTATAGTGGTGGCGATGGTGTTGGTTTAGAGGTGGTTACGGTGGTGCTAGAAGTCTGGGGACCCAGGCGGAGTTGTTGTTAGTGGTGGCGATGGTGGTGAAGGTGTATTGGTGCTGATTAGAGATGGTTGTGGTGGCGGCGCTGGTTAGAGAGGGTTGTGATGGCGGCGCTGGTTACTGTGACGACGCTGGTAATGATACCGGCGGTAGTGTTGGTTATGATGGAAAAGGAAATATAGATGAGGATTATGAAGGAACTGGTTTTTAAGTACATGGGTGTTTTAGTCTTTTCAGCTCCCAAAGACTACCACCAAATCTCAAATCTTTTTCTCAAAATTGTAAATTTTCGTTAGGTTTCAATTTACAAAAAAGTGGCCATAAAAGGGACTCCCTCCCTACGGGCCCTTCGGGCCCTCCGGTCGGTCGGCCCAATTAGCGACTCAAACTATTGTTTACATCTGAAATTAATGGTTCAATGATGGCCAAAGGCTTATCTCTATTAGCGACTCAAACTACTATTTACACCAAGACTTGGGCTTACCAAGCGAAATTCAGGCAAACCCAGTAATTTATTAATGAAATATGCAAATACGACCAACTTGAATGATGAGCATGTAGTGTTGGCTGGTAGATAAAAACATTGAACTCAACAATTCTATGAAGACCCAATCCCATCTATCTATGCACAAGCAAAGTTGTTGATTAATTTTTAATGGGAAGTGATAATAATATTGCTTACATTACAGATTGAGATCACCATGAGCTGACATTATGAGAATCGGGGTTTGGAAATGACAAAATTTCTGTGGTATCAAAATCACGTCTATTGAATTCAGGAACTGATCTTGAATCGACATCTTCACTCACCAAGGCTTAAAGATCATCTCAATTGATATAAAAGATTGGCTTTTCTACTCCTTCATCCCAGCGAAGTAAAACTGCACTGAGAGCATTTGATGTAGCTGCGAGACAAATTAACAATTCTTCTCCGGGTTGGTTTCAGACAACAACAACAACAAAAAAATTATGAATAAAAATCCTAATTTATTAAATTGTTTCGTGTGAACAAGTAGACCGATTGATTTACGGAAAATATATATCCATACTTGACCAAAGACGAACCGAAGAGATTTTCCGTTACCACGAAATCATCAATCACAAGAATTGAACTGAATCATGGATACATAACTTAGTTTTGAGAGGAAATATCATAATGCTGGTGAGGTTCCCATACAACAAAACCAATACTCCATTTTGAAGAATCCATCACTATCTTGGAATTTTGATTTTGAATTAGGGTTTCGATTTGGTGAAAGAAAATAAAGAAGAAGAGAGAAATAGGAATTGAAACTTAGGGGAAAGTGAACATGGATTGAGCTGCAAAATTGGACATGCAGAGCCGAAATGGGATCTGAAATTGAAGACGGATTCACTAGGGTTTTAGGACTATATACACCCGCACTGCCCCAGTGAAATGACTAGGATTGTCCTCGTGAACTTGTAGAATTACCACAAAGTCTACTGATTTATGAAGGCACCTTATTTTCCAACCGGGGCACATCGTAGACCATTTAACATGTATAAATGTGAGAAAACAAAAACTTTACCACATTAGAGATGGCACTTTCTAAGGGAGGGATGGTGATGAACCTAGGTCGATGAACATAATTGAGCCAAATTAGTAGTTGTGGCTTCAAATCAAAGACTACAACAATTAATTTTTTTCTAATACTCACTGATGAAGAGCTGCTAATACAGAATCGAAAAGAAAAAAAACTTTTGAGTGATTGTTCAACTAATGTGTTTAAATTAATCCAATATCTTAGAAGGTCCATCTCATATATTCTACCAAATTCTAAATTCAGATGTGCATGTGGAAATTCTGGACTTGGTGTTCTCAGTATCATTTCCAAGGCGACCAAAGTTGCCGAAGATTTTCCTGTGTAACTTCACATCATAGGCATGATCATCATTATTTACTACCAAACATATGAACTACGTAACACTCGATCTATCGAAATTTTTTACAAATAGAAAAATCTAACCATCACTGATACCATCTTTTGTAAAGCCAAATCCAATAGCTTTAAAATTAATAAAATGAATTTTAAAGCACAGCACCTAGGAATTAATAGACTTAGATATCATCGGATATAATGTCCTTGTGAAGTGCACATGCTCTAGCAACTGATGATGCATGGTACGGATCTTGAATTAGCACAACACACCGAACGACAAGCCTATTTAGCTGCATATAAGCCCTCTTCTCTACTTAAAGGTAGGTATGACAATAAAAAAAATCATGTTCCCAACTAATGCCCAAGGTAAAAACGTCCTAGGAAAGAACAGATCCACACACTACAAACAAAGTGTAGGAATCCAATATATCGTTTGATAAAATTAAAACCTAAATCATTGGACTATAATTCAACGATTCAAAAAACCATAGAAACAACGAGGTTAAGAAGAAGAAGTTGAACAAACCTGTTTCCCGAGAGTGCGATTTAGGATCCTACGAATAATTATGACTTTCCAAGGATCTTCATAACGTTCCTCTTGAACAAGTTTATGTTCTAAATCTAGTGGTTTCCATGTGTTATCGGGTGTTTTTCTTTTGAAACCTGCAAAACGAAAAGAAGATAAACAAACTTGGGTAAGTTGGAGAACAAGGAAATAAAATTATTGCGAGAAAGAGTCTCACAACTGTGTTGATCCTCAAATCTATCTTCCTAACGCTTGATTAGATCAACTTAATTCTAATGGGAAATGTTGATAAACATTGTTTACATTACAAATTGAGATCACTATGAATGGACATTTTGAGAATCAGGGTTTCGATATTAAACAATTTCTCTGGTATCAAAATCAAGACAAAAATGGTATAAATCATTGATAATAGACCTACTTGGAATAGACTATATAACTCAATTTTACATATAGATATGTGAATGTCTTTTGCCGATAAAAAGAGCACATACTACGAGAAGCACAAGTAAACATATGACCATAGCTGTTTCGAAAGTCCTTATTTCTTTACCATGCTCATCCTTGTCTGAAGCTTCTGCAATCCATGTTATCACTGTCGTGTTGGGTTCAATTCCAATCAATGAAATATACGGCTTGTTTTCTGGAATTAATACCTTTTCTCTGTATAATAAAAAAAGAAAATAATTAGTACTACAGAAATACCTTACAGTTCTTCTATTAATGAGCAAACAAACTTTGATTGGAATTAGCTGAGATTTTCTATTAATTAGTTGAAGTTTACTTGTGAGATCTTACATGGAAATCTCACAAGAGAATAATTAGATCTTACTTTTGATATATTGATGGTGACTTTGGCCGGCGGTCATATGTAAACATTTCCGAATTTTACATATACATGCTAACAATATTATAGGACAAACTCAAGATTAAAACAGTCCAACAAGGAACAGAACCAAATCAATCATTGCATGAATTCAACATACCATTTAACAAAATTAGAAAAACAAAACACGGAAGAAAACTAAGGCTAAGAAGAAGAACAAACCTGTTCGATCTCAGAAGTGTTTCTCTTCTGAAACTGGTGGTTTCCCTTTTCAGTTAGTTGAAGGGTCGACTTCACCGCCAGAGTTAAAGATCCAAAGAAAGCATCCCTGATATTTTCTTTTGTTCGGTGATCTGATATCAAAACACAACTTCAGAAGTTTTGAGAGGAAATATCATCATGCTGCTGCTGTTGTCTTTGGGTGATTCTTTATTCATTCCACCAGAATCCCATACAATTACAAAACCAATAATACTCCATATTGAAGAACCCATTGCTACCTTCATACTAATTACTAAGGGTTTTGATAATTTGAGGGGGTGAAATTAAGAATGAATTAGGTTTCTGATTTGGGGAAGAACAAAAATGAGATATAGGAATTCAAATTGAGGGCAAACTGAAAACGGATCGAGCTCGAAAATTTGACACACATAAAATAAAATATTTCGATTTTTTAGATACGAAATTGGATTTGAAATTATTGAAATCTGAACTTGAAGACGACCGAGACTGACTAGGGTTTCCTACTCACTTTCTAGTCTTTTTCTCCTTTCTACTTGATTTTCAGATTTGAAGAGGGGCAAGTAGTTTTTATCAGTAAAATTACCAAGAATGCCATCGTAAGATTGTAAAATTACTGTAATCCCTATGAAGTTTTAACCCCCCCCTCTCAACAGAGCACAGAAGTGCTTGCCAAGAGTAACTGGATATTATGGGCTTATTCGTATGCATATGCACAATGCACTACACCAAATTAAGAATTTTGCCACGGTGTAGATTGTAATAGATTATTTTGTGATAATTATGGAGTAACCATTATTTACCTTTTAACTAGCAAAACCCCACGTGCGATGCGAGTGCCAGTCCATTCCAACACCAGCAATACATATAGTTTATTGCTTATCCTTTTTAACCAAAAATAAGATCAGCAACACTCCTGGGCTTACTGCAGTGTTCAATAGATGTCCAAAGTCATGTCAAGAGTGCAGTTTGGTTTTATGACATCATATCCTCTTAATTAATTTTATTAATATAATGTAGATACATTAATTGCTTCTGTAGTACCTTCCAAGCTTTCAATCGTTCGTTCTTTGTCAAGGAAATTTGTGTTTGAATACCTCATGAGTAATGAAGCATCCTGTCTCAAGTGCTCGTCCCTCTGACCACGATAACATCCAACCACTAAGGCTGATGCTCTTTCCAAACACGCTTTGCATGAGCTAGCATTAAATATCTTCCAGCAGTGCGCAAGAACATAAACTGACTCACTTCCAGAAGACAATCCTTTCACTTTAGCCTTTGCATAACCACCATCACGTATTGCAGCAGCAACATTAAGCAAAGCCTTCACCAAATCCTGGAATTTTTGTCCCTTTGGAGTAAAATTCCAACAAACAGTCTTATAAGGAGCTGAAAATTCGTCAAAGAAACTATAATGTTCTGCCCACCCAAAGTAACTGTAAGAAACTATAATGTTCTGCCCACCCAAATAAGAGTTTTCGTTCCGATATCAGAATTATGTGATTCCTAATCTAATTGAACCCTTAAGGTATAAATTTATGCTGGTCGATTCCTTTATCTCTTCCTCCTAAATTTTATCCCGCAGCTAGTTAGTTTTGTTCTAGCTTTGTTCTCTCCTTTTCTTCCTCCTAGCTTTTGTCTAGTCTTATCAGTAAATAATCTTACTTCCAACAATTCTACTTTTTCTTTACTGTCACCTTAACAAACATCTGCTCATCTCAATTCAAGTTAAGATGCCTTTCTCGGGACTCTATCCTTGTATAGATCGAAAGGTTCCTATTCGGCTTTTGTACGATAGAAAGGTTGCACATCCTTCTACGGGTACTAAAGTTTTCATTGAGGTTCAAGTTAGAGAAAAGCGGGTTTATCGCACTAAGAGTGGTTTGATTCTGGACCATCTTCAAGTTTCATCTCCGTCTGATCATGTGGAACCACCTAACAAATATTTATCATCATGGAGATTGTTCCAAATCGACTTTGACGATCTACTTGCGTAGGATGTCTTCCACCATTGTTGTGATCCAAACTCTCTTTATACTATGTTCATCAGCAATAACGTCCACTCTGCTGACAGGTTTCTTAATTTCTTTAAGCGCCGAGTATCATTGTTTGGATGAGTTTAGCATTCAAGGATTTCCTTGGGTTTCATGGACAAACTTGCGCAATTTGTTTGGATGAGTTAGAAAAGCACAGTGCCATTATCAAGATATGCTGCGGACATGCATTTCACTCTAGGTGTCTCATACCTTCTGGTTCAACAAAGTTGCTCTACATAACGAGACCACATATAGCTTCCCCACCATAAAAATTTGATATATTAATTGAAGCTGTGGACTACTCCAAGATTCGGAACGCTAGCAACCAGGCTCTAGTTGGTTAATTTCACAGATTTAATTTACACAATTAGCTTCCACTGAACTTGGCTTTGTACTCTAGTTGCATATTTTTATTCTTTACGAGATTGTATTCAGTTGTTGTTACATTTAAAATGTGAAATGTCACAAAAATTATTATTCTAAAATTTGAGAAAATATTGCACTAGTGGATGACAACTACTACAATGATGGATGCTATTATTGTTTCACTTGGATCGGTAGGGACGCAATCCCCCCAACACACAACGGTAGGTCGGTCCAGTTTTATGGCAAAGCCTTCAACCGAACCGACTATGCATCAGCAACAATACCTAATTCTGCCAGCCAAATGGGACCTGTGAAACAAGAAATGCATTAAAACATGATCCAGAGTAGAAAAATGATCGTTTGCTACAAAACAACTTACTTTCCAGCACCATTGGATTAGGTGGGTCCAGAAATCCGCCGAATAATCAGAAAAGAAGCGCTGAATCCTAATGCAGTCCTAGTGCCCAAATAATGTTCTCTCTGTTTTTTTGGTGCAACCTCTTTGCCTGCAGATGGTTAAATTTTATTAATTACCGATGAAGATCAAGGTATAGATAGAGAGAGCAGAGAGGAAGAACACGCGGAAAAGAAGAGGGACTACATTGTGTTTACTGATTTTCTCTGTTTTCCTTTATGGTACAAACACTTCTGGACTACTCTACCCACTAATTAACATAACATGTTAAACAAAATGCCCTTACTTATAGCACATTACAAACACAACTCATCACATTAAACTATCCTGAATACTAGGAACCATTAACACCTTAACTACACAACTCTTAACAGAGTGCCAACTACTAACCATGTGGATATTACCCACACAAAACCAAGTGGAATAGTTTGAGTTTAGTCGAAAACTCCAACAATTACTTCATTAATTGTTATCAAATCCCAACTTTCAAAGACAAACTGATGACTGACTTCTTTATCGTCTAAACTGATTGAATGACGCAGTTAAAAATGTCAGTGTTCATGGGTTCATGGGATCTTGAGCTTGACAGTAACTGCATACGGCAAAAGAGTAGGCATATAAGTATAACACCTGTGACCCTGATACCAACTTATATGTTAAGGTGATAGTTTCCCAGGGGAAAAACACCCGTGACCCTGATACCAACTTATATGTTGATGGTGTTTTTCTTTCGCTTTTGGATATGAGCTTTGCTGTGTCAGACTACCTAAGCTATCAAAAGAGTAGGCATATATGTATAAATGTCAGAAAACAAAAACTTTAAAGACACTAGAGCTGGTACTTTCTAAGGAATGGATGGTGAGGAACCTAGGTCGATGAACATAATTCAAACTCCGTGGCTCCAAGGATCTTTCTTTATAATGTTCCTCTTGAGTAACTTTATGTTCTAAATTTAGTAGTGGTTTCCATGTGTTATCAGGTGCTTTTCTTTTGAAACCTGCAAAAGGAAAAGGAAAATGAGGATAAACAGCTTGAGTAAGTCGTAGGACTAGGAATACATAGAGCTAACCGGTTCCAGATCACCATGAACGGGAAGTGTCTTGCGTTACAAATTGAGATCACCATGAATTGACGTTCTGAGAATCAGCGTTTGGAAATTACATAATTTCTTTGGTATCAAAATCACGTCTATTGAATTCAGGATCTTGTATCGCCATCTTCACACACTTCCTCATCTCCATTTGCTGGATCCACCACAAAGGCTTAAAGAAGTGATGAGATCATGCCAATCTAGATCCTGCACAAAGAAAAAACGAATAAAAAATTCAAATTTACTGAATAGTTTCAGTTGAAGCAAGTAAGACTAATTGATCTGCAGGCTAATAATAAGTAATATCCAAACTGACCAGCACGATTCAGTAGATTTTCTGCCTCAGTAGGATCATGGTCCACCATTGATGTAGTGGGCTTCTGAAGGCAATGGCGTTGAACCGGATCATCCATACATGACTTAGTTTTGAGAGGAAATATCATCATGCTGCTAAGGTAGTAATCTTCATTCCACCAGAATCCCATACAATTACAAAACCATTGATACTCCATCTTGAAGAACCCATCACTACCTTCTCACTGATTAATTGGGATTTTGATTTTAAAGGAAAATTAAGAAATGAGAACATTTGATTAGAATTTATAGTCCTTTGATTTGGGGGAGAAAAGAGAAATAAGAATTGGAACTTAGGAGGGAAAATTGAACATAGATGTTAGATTCAGGAATGACATGTTGAGAGGAGCCGAAATGGGATCTGAAATTGAACATGGTTTCACTAGGGTTTTTTAGGAACTCATTTTCATTTTATAGCATGTACACCGAAATGACTAAGATTACCCTTGTAATATCATAAAATTACTATAAACTCTAGAAATTTATAAAGGCACTTTTTTTTCCCATAAGAGCACATGGTAGTCCATTTAACTGCATCCACCTTTCCTTTGAGGTCAAAAAAACGCAATTTGACTTTGATAGTCGCCTAGTCTCCCAGTGAAAAACCGCAGGTTGCATATCCACTTCCGCAAGTGACAATTCGTGTGGTATGGAAAAACAATTCTAAATCCATAACATCCATTTTGATTTTATTTATGTTGATAAATTACTCATTTATGACTATTGTTATAAAACTACATTTTGATTTAAAAGTGTTAAAAAGCTTTAGAAAGTGTTGTTTACTTTTAAGATATCTCACTTCTTTTTGGACTTTTTTTTTTTTTTTTTTTGAAACAAAGAAACTTAGTGTATTGATATATTTGAGCCGATGCTCCTCGTAGAGGCCAATCGGTAAGTCATTACAATTTCGTTCCAGTTCTGAATACTAAAATAAGTAAGAAGAGCCCATAAATTATAGTCTACCCAGTTATGACTAATCATAAATTTATTACAAAAAGTTGCTAGTTTATCTGCCCAAAAGACACCTTCCGTCATAACTAAAGTAAAGTCTTGAGCTATAAAATTTATATCAAACTTGAGGTTATTTCCAAAGTCTTCACTGATTTTGTATCTCTGCTTACGTGCTTTTGCATACATTCCTATCAGCAATAGCAAGGTTGGCTCCGAATCACTCGTAAAGGAAATTCTGTGACCGCTCCACTGAGTTGCCCATTGGAAAGCAGCTTCAGCCCCCGCTCGTTCTAGATCTTCTCTGTTTGTGCAGACATCATAGGATCCCCTGGCTTCTCTAATTGCACCTGTATAATCAATCAGAGTTAGCCCAATTCCCATTTTTGCTGTACTATCCAACATACTCAAAGCAATATTTATTGTAATGGCCAATTTTATTTTTTTCCCTACAGGTTCATTCGGTAAAGCCCAACTTCTAAGATTAGTACTAATCTGTAGAGTTTCATCTAGTTTTGGGTTGTAATATAGATCATTCATTATATTATGGCCTGGTTTGTTTATAGTGTTGTAGCTGTTAATAAATTGAATTATGTTATTTGCTATTTCTGCACTATTTTGTCTTTCCTGTTTAAAGACCACTTTGCACCTAGCTTTCCATAAAAACCAAATTATTGTGCTACACAGAACATGCCAATCCATATCATACTGTCCTCTTTGAGGATTTGCAAAACAGTCTGTTAGCCATTCATGAAAAGAAACAGTTCCATTTCTAATGTAATCCATATCAAAATTAAGATGCATCCATACCTGAGTGGCGAAATTACAATGTAAGAACAGGTGTGTCAGAGTTTCTTGACTCTCATTGCACATTTTACAGGTTGTTTCTATATCAGGAAGAACTGCTGCAATTCGCATGCTATTGGGCAGTATTGAATTCGCTGCTTTCCAAATAAAATTCTTAATAGCAGGGCTTGTCTCCATTGTCCATATCAGATTCCATTTTTTATCAACATTATCACCAGAATTTAAGTGATTATAAAGAGTTTTAACTGAAAACATACCTTTGTCGTTTAAAGTCCATCTTGGAGTATCCTTTTTCTCCTCCACCGGTATTATTATTTTCATAATTTTTCCTATTGTTTGGTTGTCAAAACAACTAGCTAATTTTTCAAGGTCCCAGCTTTTGTGTTCAGTCATTAGGTCTCCTACCTTTTTTAGATCTTCATTGTGTGTATTAGGTCTTTGCATAGGAATCAAGTGTCTGGGATCCAAAGGTCATCCCAGATATCAATGTTTTTTCCATCTCCTAGATCCCAATAACAACATTTCTTAATTTGTTCTATACCAGTTAACAAACCTTTCCGAGATCCAAATTGCCTCTTCTATTAGGTTTGCTATCAATATGAAGGATATCACAGTTAGGGTAGTACTTCTTTTAGGATTGTAGCACACAGAGAATCAGGGTTTTGTTTTAAATTCCATCCCACCTTAGCTATCATAGCTAAGTTAAATTTTCTTACATTTTTTATCCCCAGACCTCCCTCTTCCAGAGATTTGCATATAGAATCCCAGTTTTTTAAACACACTCCTTTTTTTCCATTTTCGTTTAAACCTTTTTCATCCTTTCCCCACCAGTAGTCCCTCTGAAGTTTTGTTAACTTATTACAAATTTTAACCGGGATTTTAAAACAATTCATCTGATAAACATACAGGGAGGAGCTGACATTTTTTATCATTACTGTTTTCCCTGCGTTATTTAGGTTGCTGCTATTCCATCCTATTACTCTAGTTCTCATTTTATCAACTAAAGGTTCAAAACATTCTACTTTAGATCTATTCGTAAATAAGGGTGAACCCAGGTACTTGTCAGTCAAAGGGATCGCAGTAACTCCTAGTATCTCTTTTACTCTCCTTCTAATATTAGTGTCAGTTCTCGAACTAAAGAAAACCCCTGATTTGTTTAGGTTTATCAGTTGCCCCGAGGCTAGCTCAAAATTTTTAAACAAACTAACCAAACTTTCACAAGTTGATTCACTAACTTTACAGAAAAGCAAACAATCGTCTGCAAAAAGAAGATGGCTTATAGGAGGTGCCTTGTGCACCAGTTTTATACCTTTAATCAGACCTAAGTTTTCAGCTTCGGAAATGGTACGAGATAAGGCTTCCATACAGAACAAGAAAAGATAAGGGGAGATAGGATCCCCCTGTCTCAATCCCCTAGAGGGTTTAAAGAATTTAGTAGGAGAACCGTTAAGCAGAACAGCTAGAGTTGTCGTTGAAATACATTGATGCACCAAGTTGCACCATTTAGTGTTAAAACCCATCTTTGACATGACCTGCATTAAAAAATCTCATTCGACTCTGTCGAATGCTTTGGACAAATCTATTTTTAACCCCATAAACCCCTTGGTAGACTTAGAATTTTTCATTTTATGGATTATCTCATGAGCTAATGTTATATTTTCAGATATTTGCCTTCCCGGGATGAAAGCCGATTGGAAAGGCGAAATCGATTTTTCCATAAGACCTTTCATTCTTCCTGCCATCAGTTTAGAAATAATTTTGTAGCAAGTGTTAGCTAAAGCTATCGGTCTAAATTCAGCAGGGGTTGTAGGGTTTAGGTTTTTAGGTATTAAAGAGATGAAAGAGGCATTCATCTCTTTAGACAAATGTCCATTAATGAAAAAGGTCTGCACCATATTAACAAGGTCTATTCTGATTAGCTCCCAATTTTGTTGAAAAAAATTGGGTGGGAAACCGTCTGGTCCCGGACTTTTATCCGGTTCCATAGAGAAAAGAATTCTTTTTATTTCTTCTTCAGGAGGGGTAGCACACAGCATAACATTATCCGCAAGAGTGATAGTATTAGGTATAAGATTTATCAAATTAGGATCAATGTTAGGCTTAACAGTAGTGGCAATAGTTTGGAAATGGTTTATTATACAATCAGAAATTTCCTCTTTAGAATTCAGCCAGTTGTTATTATCATCTTTAAGAGTTTCAATTCTATTTCTCCTAAACCTCTGTTTGGCCTTATTATGAAAATACTTCGTATTTCGGTCTCCTAAGGCTAGGTTTTGGTCTCTACTCTTGTTTTTCCAAAATTTTTCTTTTATGGCATACCATTTTGCTAAATCTCTTCTCAGATTTGCAAGAACATCAACCTTGTTTGGGTAATTTTCCTTACTATTTATCCTTTCCAATTCCTTTTTTATGTTATGAATATTACTGTTAATATCTCCAAAGCTAGTTTTATTCCAAAGTTTCAGAATACGTTTGACATTACCAAGTTTCTTATTAACTTTATGGGCTGCAGAACCTTTTAAGTTTTTGTTCCAGCTTTCTTGAATTAGAGGTCTGCATTCCTCATGTTTGATCCATTCCCCAAAGTATTTAAAGGGAGTCGGCCCATCATCCCACTGGTTATAGGTATTCAATTTAATAGGGACATGATCGGAAGTAAGAGGACCTAAATGGGTAATACTAGAGTTAGGAAATTTTCTATTCCATTTGTCATTTATTAAAGCTCTATCTAATCTTTGTTCAATATTTTGTGTGTCCTGCCGATGGTTATTCCAAGTGAAAGTATAGCCTGTGAAACCTAGGTCCATAAGATTACATTCGTTTATAAGATTGTTGAAGGTTCTAGCTTCATTTCTTTTGAAGGGATATCTGCTTTTTTTTTCTTCTTCCTGAAGGACAACATTTAAATCACCTATGACTATCCAAGGTTTGTCTATAGTTTCCGCCATATGGCTTATGATATTCCAAGACTGAATTTTGAATCTTCTATAAGGGCTCCCATAGAAACAGGTAAGCATCCAACTCGTGTCATTGAGGTGGTTAGTTACAGTGGCATTTATGTGGTTAAAATCAAAGTCCTCGATTTGAAGTTTGACATTTAATTTCCAAATAAGGCATAGGCCTCCAGCAGAGCCTCTAGGAGAAACTAAAAAGTAATTTTGAACATTTAGATGTTTCATGATAGTTTTCATCTCATTTGGTTGTTGTTTTGTTTCAGAGAGAAACAAAATATCTGGGTTTTCTTTATTCAATAAATCTAGCACACTATTTTTGGTTTCTAGATTTCCTAAACCTTGACAATTCCATGAAATCATATTAATAAATTGCCAGAAATATGAAATTTCTGGGTAGCAGAATTCAACTAAAACTAAGCATTCATATATGTAATTTAGGTTAATCATGCTTTCAGTCCAACAATCGAATACCGCACATACTATAATTATGAAAAATTGTTGTATGTTACTTACCTCTTTCGTAATTTGAGTTGTTGATCCTTTTGCTGCTTCAAAAGTAGCTTTTGGTTCAGCATAATCTCCCCCCTTTTCACTCGAATCCTCCTTATTTCTGATTTTCTTTGTGCTTTGATCGGCCAATTCCTCCTTTCTCTTCCTCTGGTTAATGTTTGTCTCAAATTGTTCTTGTAGCACCTTAGGGTTTTGGGCAATTGACCCATTTTTTTCCCTCGCTTCCCTTTTCCAGTGGCCTGGTTTTTGATTTCCTTTTGCCCTAATTTCTCCTTGTAGAAGATGATGGTTCAGATTTGGTAGAAACGCAGTGAGGTTTTAGTTTTCAAAGGGTTTGAATAGAGGGTGAATTGGTTCATTTCCATAAGCAGTTAAATTTTTGTAATACAATGAAGGATCGATCATAGAGTATTTGGGAATTTCTTCTTCTCCCTTTTTTTTCTCTGAGGAAGGCAAAAGGAAACGATTCTCTTGCTTTCTAGGTTTTCTAATAGTATTGGGTTTTTTTTTGGGCTTTTTTCTTCCTCCGCGAAAGTGAAACCAGATGGGCCAAGTTATTATTATTTTTCCCACTACTTTCCTGAGTATCTATGGATTTGCTAAGTGGAAGACGGTTCACACTAGTTGGTTTACTCGTTGCACTGGAATCTCCTTCATATTGGGTAGCTGGTTGTTGAAGAGCCGAGAAAGGATTTACCTTATTGCTTGGAACATGTTTCTCACCCACCTTAAAGAGAATTGAAGGAGCAGACCAAGATTGGGCTTTCTGATTTACTTGGTGGCTTGTTGTACCCAAAATCGATGCTGTGTTAGCTACATCTTTTACAACTATTTCCTCAGTATGTAGCTTATTTTTTTCTTGGTCGCAACTTTTGGTAGAATGGTACAACCATCTACAGATTTTCCAAAGTCTAAGACTGAATAGTTTGTAAGAAAACTCTAGCCATTCCGGTTTCGCAAACATATTAGGGTAAACTTCAGAACCAAATGGCAATGAATGTTTAACAAGTACTTCCACCAAACATTCAATGTTCTTCTCCTCCTGATTTCTGCCGTACGGTGTTTTGTGTTTCAAGTATTTTCCAGCAGGAGCACTTATTTTTGTCAGATATTCTTCATTGATGAAACCTACAGGTGTGTTTTTAATGTGCATCCAAATTTTTGTTTTGTAGAAGCTTTCCTCTTCAATGAACTGGGGTCCTTGGATAGGACATTCAACTAAAACAATAAGCTTTCCTAGGAGTATCCACGCACCACCTTGCTTTAGGCTGTTAAAATCTTCAACTTCTCTTAGGTGAAATTCGTAGAAATTTCTTCTTTTATCATACAGTTTGATCTGGACTCCTCCTTTTAGTTCCCAAGAATTTTTCACTTCTTCAATAATTTTTGCTATATCAAAAGAACCTTTACTGCAAAATCTCCCTATAACTGTATTCTTCCAGCTAACAGTTGGTGATGTTCTCGCTTTTTGTGGGTTTAGGTAAACTTTAGGAGTAAAGTTTGGTGGGTTAATTAACGAGTTTTCCATTTGTTTTGACAAATTTTCAATGGAGTTGTCCAGATTTTCTTTCTGGGATTTATCAGGTGTTTTAAAAGGGTTAGTATTCTCCATGAGGGAGAATAAAACTAAATTTTTGAAGGAGTTTTTAGGTTGAAAAGCAACAAAACAGTAGAACTTAAATTTTGAGAAAACTCCTTTTGAGACCAGAGGAAACTTAACAGGCTGTAGAAGTTTGAGAAGACTACTATAAAGAAACGTACAAGCATTGAAAAGCTCATTAATATTAATTTTGAAACTCATGGCCATGCCTCTACTATAGCATAGGAAAGATAAGGTTGAGTAGGTTTTAGATTGATTTAAAACCCATAAGACAAAGTCAGAGAAAATCTCAGGAGTATCCAAAGATAAGGTAGAAGATAAATTTCTTCCATGAACAGAAGAACAGAGAGGTACGAACAAACTTAAAGGAACCCAAAGATTGATAGTGATTTGTTCATTTTTCAAAAAACAAGGACACCCAAAAAAAAATTTCCTAGTCTCAAATCTTTTGGTTTTCTTTTATCCCATTTAATAGTAGATGGCAAGTTTCTGGCAGAGGCGAGATTAAAGTTCCCCATATTTTTGTTGTAGGTACTAATTTCCAATTTACTTTTCCCAAACGGAGTACACCTCTCCAGACTAGAGAATTGACCGGGTGGTTGAAACTTAAGATTTAAATAATGGCTAGAGATAGAGAAACTAAAGTTTTTATCTGTAAGAGGTTTACAAAGAGGCTTACTGATGGTTTTGATGAAATTTATTTCGAGGTTTTGTCCCAAAGCATCAATCCATCTTATGACTGGAACAACTTGCTTTTTCTCCCTAAATTTTTTGTAATGAGAAACAGAGATCCTAATACAAAGATTTCTTTTTAAATTCACTCCACCTTTGAAAATAGGTGACAACTTACATTTTGTTTCCAATAAGAATAATTCCGTGACAATTTTTCGTTTTCTACAATTGAAGAAAGGAAACCAGAAAGGAAAACCCATTTTCCCACCTAAGCTACAGGCAACGAGGGAGAAAAGAAAGAAAGCTGTAGAGCTAGGCTAAGAAATTTGAAACAACAGAAACAGAAAGCAAAGGACAAAAGAAAGAACAAGTACCCAGGAAATACTCTAATGAGACTAAAAAACAAGACAGAGCAGTAAAGGAGATGAAAGACTGAAAAGACTAAACCAAAAAGAGGCAAAGGAAGTAACTAATACAGTTGAAAAATAAATGCAAACACTAAAGCCAACCAATATAAAGACCCGAGGCTAAGAGATCTAGAAGCACCAACAAAACAACAAGACAATTATTTAGAAAAGCAGTTCTTACTAACAGAATGAGTGAACATAGTAAGAAAAGCAAGGGTAAAGGAGCTGCAATAGAAAGTGTTAGAAGAAGGATATATTTTGGTAGTGGCTGTAATCAAAAAGCCGATAATCCTTCACCCAATACTACAGAAGGAGGAACAGCGATGGAGGATAAAGCTATAATATATGAGCCTCCCAAACCACTTCAAACTTTTCCGAATCGAGAACCCAATCCAATAATTCCTGAGGAAGCTGACAATCAAAACACTGCGAATCAAGAAATAGGTTATGAGTCCCCACCCGTAAGTCCCTTAGAAATAGATAATATGGACGGGGATTATTATCGATATGCTTCTTCAGATGATCCTGCACACTATGACGAAGATGGGAATTATTACTATAACGAGGATTTTGAGTTAACAGATGCACAAGAAATGGAAGCAGAGGCAGAAGAAGAAGAGGAAGCCGAGTTTGAGCTAAATGATGGAGAATATGGTTGTCCTTTAGAGCCTGGCTACTCCCGTAGGGAAAGTTATGGCGACGGATGGGGCACTTCCGATGAAATGAATCCCGATGAGACACCTTCAGAGCTTGGCTTTGTTTATCAGGCAGCCGATTACACCCCTCCGTTCCCCTTCCCTGAAAGAAGACAACAACCAGAGAGGAAAGAATTGTTCGTGTTTCAAAAACAATGGGCACTACTGGAGGACCTAAGCGATCAAACAAAGAATCGAGGATCAAACGCAACGCAGCAAGAAATGAAGAAGAAAAAGGATTAGTTCTACCTTAACAATCAAGCAAGAAGCTAGAAAAAGAGTGTAAGAGTCTTAGAGATTCAATAACAAGATGATTTCTTGATATCTTTGGATTTTGGAGTTTCGAATGTATCCGAAATGATGGGAAAGAGTCTCATTATCCTTTGTAACTTAGTGTCTTAGTATCCCGTGATGTTAGTAGGCGATCTCTCTTGAGTCTTCGAATCAGTGGTGTTTTAATATCTTTGAGTCTTGTATCTTTGATAATCAATCTTTAACTTGTGTTTTCAATCCATTGTAGACTGTAACTTAATGGTTTTTCCGATTTATTTCCGATTAAGAGTCACCGGGAACATAAGCAACGGTAAAATAACGGGAAGATAACGGTTATATTTGGCTGAACATTTGTTTTTCCGGGCTAAAAATGCCTGAGCTTAAAAATGGAGAGAGGAGAGAGGGCAGAGCTTATCTATTATTTCTCTCCACCTTGAGCATTCTTCTTCTTCTTTTTGGACTTTGAACCTCCTCTGGATGACAATGCTGCTGTTGATGGTGGTTTTTAGATAAGGGGTAAAATCGTAAAACCCCATGACCTAGTGTTACCCGCAAAACATTAACTAAGAGCATTTAACTCAGGTGTAAATAATTAATGGGGGTATTTTTTCAAAATACCAGATTAGGGTTTTCAACACAGAACCCTAATTCCAAAACCAAGCCGCACACTGCGCACCATGGCAACAATGCCAAAACCAAGCCGCACCCTGCGCACCATGGCAGCAATGCCAAACCAAGCAGCATGCTGCACACCATGGCAACAATGCCAAACCAAGCCGCATCTTTTTGCGCACCATGGCAACAATGCCAAACCAAGCCGCATCTTTAGCACCATGGCAACAATGCAAAACCAAGCCGCATGTCGCGCACCATGGCAACAATGCCAAACCAAGCCGCATCTCGCGCACCATGGCAACAATGCCAAACCAAGCCGCATCTTTGCGCACCATGGCAACAATGCCAAACCAAGCGCATATCATGCGACCATGGCAACAATGCCAAACCAAGCCGCATATCAAGCGCACCATGGCAACAATGCCAAATCAAGCCGCTATGCCTTTGGCCCACACAAAACATAGCGCCCTAGGTTTGCAAGACTTGCAACTAGGTCAACATGGCCGCACGTGCCATTGGCACATGCCAACACGTCCGCAAGTCATATTTCCAAGCCGCTATGCCTTTGGCCCACGCCAAACATAGCGCCCTAGGTTTGCAAGACTTGCAACTAGGTCAACATGGCCGCACGTGCCATTGGCACATGCCAACACGTGCCGCAAGACATATTTCCAAGCCGCTATGCCTTTGGCCCACGCCAAACATAGCGCCCTAGGTTTGCAAGACTTGCAACTAGGTCAACATGGCCGCACGTGCCATTGGCACATGCCAACACGTGCCGCAAGCCATATTTCTAAGCCGCTGTGCCTTTGGCCCATGCCCAACATAGCGCCCTAGGTTTGCAAGACTTGCAACTAGGTCAACATGGCCGCACGTGCCATTGGCACATGCCAACACGTGCCGCAAGCCATATTTCCAAGCCGCTATGCCTTTGGCCCACGCCAAACATAGCGCCCCTTGCAACTAGGTCAACATGGCCACACGTGCCATTGGCACATGCCAACACGTGCCGCAAGCCATATTTCCAAGCCGCTATGCCTTTGGCCCACGCCAAACATAGCGCCCTAGGTTTGCAAGACTTGCAACTAGGTCAACATGGCCGCACGTGCCATTGGCACATGCCAACACGTGCCGCAAGACATATTTCCAAGCCGCTATGCCTTTGGCCCACGCCAAACATAGCGCCCTAGGTTTGCAAGACTTGCAACTAGGTCAACATGGCCGCATGTGCCATTGGCACATGCCAACACGTGCCGCAAGCCATATTTCCAAGCCGCTATGCCTTTGGCCCACGCCAAACATAGCGCCCTAGGCTTGCAAGACTTGCAACTAGGTCAACATAGCCGCACGTGTCATTGGCACATGCCAACACGTGTCGCAAGCCATACTTCCAAGCCGCTATGCCTTTGGCCCACGCCAAACATAGCGCCCTAGGCTTGCAAGACTTGCAACTAGGTCAACATGGCTGCACATGCCATCGGCACATGCCAAACACACACGCTGGTAGCCTAACTTGCAAACCGTGCAACCTACCACCAAGGCATTCCGCACATGCCATTGGCACATGCCAAACACACACGCTGGTAACCTAACTTGCAAACCGTGCAACCTACCACCAAGGCATTCCGCACATGCCATTGGCACATGCCACACGCGCCACTAGCAGGCGCCACTTGCACTCAAGATGCAACCAACACTCGAGACATCGACACAAACCGGGGATGCTTTTTAGGGTTTTGGTTTGCTCAGTCACAAAGATGCGCGTACACTACGCTCACATTAAGAAAGCGTGAAAAGGAATAAAGCGGTCAAATAAAAGAGGAAATAATGGTGAAAAACGTTTTCGGCCATTAAACCATGCGATTACCACCTCCTCCCATTATTTCACCCTTTACTCTCTTCCTTCATGAGGCCAGGGTACGTTTCAATCTCGACTTGTATAAATAGGTCTTACCTATTTCCACCAGAACAACAAGTCTCGGTCGGAGAAAAATACCCACACTCTCGAAAAGGCAACTTTGCAAGCTCTCCCAAAAGCTTCCATCTCTTGCAAGCTTCCTAAGCTTTCACTTTCTGATACAAGTCGAGATACTACTCTCCTCAACACCTTTCTTTGCTTCCCTCCCAAATCAACCCTTCTCCTCCACTTTGTGACCGAAGCAAGTCTGGAACGGCCATTTCTTGGTGGAATCGGCAGGCCTTGATAAGAAAAGTTCATGCGTTGGTTACATTCAATAGCAGAATGACCAAACTTGAAGCAGATTTGACAAGTAGGTCTGTGAGGTCTCGCACATTGCAAAGACGTATTCCTAAGATACCCATGCACCAGTTGAATTCCGAAGATACCATGGAGGTCTGTCAACGATGCAAAAATTCACAATTCTGATCATCCTGCTTGCATTTGCGAAAAGGTCCGACAGATGCCATAAGCTACACAAACTGGTTTCGCTGGAGACCATAACAGAATGTAATTGTAAATGTAATTCTATTTCATCTCAAGGATCGAAGAAAAGGTTTTATTTTCTTCATTTCATTCCCAGCTTTTCCAAATCACTACGGACTTGTTCCATTTTAATACAAAATGAGACGGGTTGTAGAGAACTAGATTACCTTTTTTCTGAAAGTTTCACTTCTGAAATTAATTGTTCAATGATGGTTAGGAGCTTATCTCTATTAGTTACTCAAACTACTGTTTACACCAAGACTTGAATACCAAGCGAAATTCAGGCAAACCCAGTAATTTATTTATTTCAAAGCAAATTAATAAATTGATGAAATATGAAAATAAGACCATGATGAGCATTTAGTGTTTCCTTGACTTGCTAAATTGTAAGTTATCAGTCAATATCTGTGGTTGAATGCATATAAATAAAAGGGTCTCTGCTAGATAAAAGATTGAACTCAACACCATCCATCTATGCACAAGCAAAGTTGTTGATGAATTCTAATGGGAAGTGATAATAATATTGCTTACATTACAAATTGAGATCACTATGAAAATTGATATTCCTAGCATCAGGGTTAGGAAATGAAACAATTTGTGTATATTGGATTATCCTTCTATAAACAAATTGTTAGTGTTTGGCTGACATGGTCGTCAAACTGCTGGATTTTCCAGGTTATTAGTTCTGGATGTTGGCCCTTGATTTCAAGGTACATGGCATGTTTACGTACTCTATCCCTGGGAGAGGACACGACACTAACATGGAATTTGTTCCCAAGTAAGTTGTTCATTTTCCTTCGTATAAATGATACTTGTTTCTTGGTTGCTAGATACACTTAAATTTACCATCAGAAAGAGAAAAAAAAAATCCAATTCTGCTTAGGGTACTTGCCTGTCTTTCTTTGTCTCAGTTCATCAATACGTCCAGCGTTAGAGGTCCATGTATGTCCCTATTGTCTTTATCAATTTTATTCTGAATGCGGTCACTTGAACAAACTTGTTTTCGTAGTAATCAGGATTATTATTCAGCTTGCAGGGTTGTGAAGGCTTGCTGCAGAAGGTGTAACAAATACTCTCCATTAGTCTCGAGGTTGTCATGGATTGTGCAAGTCTTTGGCCATTCTCCAGTGTTAGTGGTTGACACTATTCGCTTGATCTTACTTGTAGTGCTTCAGGGAATAGTCTAAATGAGCTTGTTCTTATGTGAAGGATCTTTGTTTTGGTACCCTTGATTTGAGTTAAACAAGTAGACTCTGCAGAAATGTGTAATTTTTCTATTTTCTTCTTTAGAATGAATTTGATTCAGATTGGAATGGAATATAGTTTTTCTATTATCCTTTTCGATTTTGTTTATGTCAGGTTTGAATTTGAATTACAGGTACAGAAATGGAATTGAATATACCGTTTGTATGGGGAAAATTTGGGTTGAAAACTTAGAGGAAAAAATCTTTTCTTTTAAAAACCTTGTCTTTAGATCTCAACTTTTCAAAACCTTATGTTCTTTGCATAGGGAGGGATCACACTTTCCACTGCAGGAGAGTTGTTATCTATAGATCACCCTTTAGATTACAATGTCAAAGATCACAAACAGCCAGTACTTAGATCACACTTTTAAGAATAATCCATGTATGTTTTTGTTGTAGTGTATGCATCTCTTTTAGGAGCCAAAGCTAGCCATGTGTGTGATGATGACGCTATTAGTTCGTCCCTAAGTTCCATGATGACATTCATTTATCATCGGTACCTAGTCCAGATACTTGTTCTACCAGGCTGCAATTCCAAAATAAAATAAAATAGCACGTTAGCACCTATTAAATTATTTTCATGTTGTTAAAATCTAATGAAAAAGAAGAACATAAAGAAGTTTATCAATAAGAATCCAAGGATGCATGCAGACATGTTATCTGCAGGGTTTTATCTTTTATGGAAGGAGAGAAATAAAAGTATGTTTGGCGGGAGACTTGGAATTGCATCAGAGATCGTGAACAAATCTAACTATTTGAGAAATCCAACTAATTAAGTTTACATGAATGGGAATTCAGTAGGGAAGCATTAAGCTATTGCATGAACTTCTGAATTTGTAGAATTAAATGTAGCCCACCTCGGAGATGCAGAGCCAGATTCATCAGTGCCTGGTGCAGATTTGTTCTTGAAATAGTGAACTGAAATTAATTTTCCTCCTCTCATTGTTATCGCTGACTGAGGATAGCCTTGGAAGCTTAACTTTGAACCGCATCTGGATGACAATCCTGCATATTGTAACCATCTAGTGGTTTCCATGTGTTATGAGGTGTTTTCCTTTTGAAACATGCGAAGGGAATATAAATAGATCGAGTAAATTGGGGTACGAGAAAATCATAGAGCTAACCTGTTCCAGAATTATTACAGTAAGAGTCAGGGTTAATAACATTGCTCGCGTTGCAAATTGAGATTACCATAAATTAATATTCGAGAATCGGGGTTCGGATATGAAACAATTTTTGTGGTATCAAAATCACGTCTATTGAATTCAGGAACCGATCTTGGATCGACATCTTCACACACTTCTTCATCTCCATTTGCTGGATCTACCACCAAGGTTTAAAGTTTATCTCAGTTGGTGAGGTGAATCTAAATCCTACACAAAGAAAAGCGAATAAAATTTTTATTTATTATTTGTTGGAATTTTCGAATAGAAATATGAATAGGTGTGTCAACTCACTTGAGTCTTTTCAACATTAGTGTCTTATCCCAAGGGATGTGACTCTCCATTAAGGGTTGTGACTCTTCATGAAAGGACTTCTCCAAGAGTCACCTCTAGCCTATATAAACCCCACTCATTCTCCATTGCAAGATATGTTTTTAGAGTCATAAAACTAGTACTAGAAATTTAAGAGTTTGCATGTGTCTTCAAGAGTTAAAGAAGAGTTTGTGCTACATCCATTCGCGTTCAGCTGTTCGGTGTTATCAAGTGCTTTGCGAAAAACATCGAGGTATTGCTGAATGTTGGAGACATGTGCCGCTAAATCTGTAACAACATTATATACAGGGCATCAAATGTCTTAAGCAAAGAGATTACTCGCCTCAATACACCCAAGTAAGTTTGTTTAAGTTATGTGATTGATCATCTCCTTTCTATCATTCTTTTCTTGTTTTGTTATTGGTATTACGAGATGTAATACATAAGTGAAAACCGTGTTACAAAGAGTTGTAACGAATCGGTGGATAATACACGAGTCGTATTATTGGAGGATCGGTAACGAAGATAATTATCCAACAATCTTAAGACAATTTCAAATCTTATATCTTTGTTACTGATTTGGTGGTTTAGATGTTACCACATACTTTGCCATTCTGTTTAAGTTCTGGTCTGAAACCAACAGTAGAACTAATCCTGTCATGTCGGTTTTGGAAGACAAGTCTTCTTGAAAAAACCTAGACAGAATAGTTGGTGTATGGTAATCGATTTACTAATTCGCATGGTTTGTTAAGAAGTTGACTAAACAGAGATTTGTTTAGAATCGATTCCGAGAGAAATAATTAACAGACGGAAGGGATAACTTGAGAATTCATGTTTGGATGAATCTCTATAACTGTTTCCCTCGAGTCTACGAAACCATCCATATAAATTCAGAACTTAGTTGGGCAAAGAAATCAACTGTGATTGGGTGTGTACAAGACACATGTGTATGGATTGACGGTTCAATTCTTTTTATAACTGTCGGTTGGATTTGGCTTTAAATTTCAATATGAAAAAATGAAATTTGGAAAGCCGCGACTCTTCATAATCTGTAATGATCGGACACAAACGTGCGAATACTTTATATAGTTTGTGTATGGCAATCTTAACTTTGCTAAGTGTTAATGATTCAAGATTGAGAATGAGTAACATCATTAAATCATTGAACCATACCGAAATCAAAATGGCAGAAGTTTGATCAATGATAGAGATTTGGATGGATCTCTCAATTCAAAAGGAATTTGGGTTTATCTTTTTACCGAGTGTAAAAGACATCCGGGTGATTGCACTCGCCAAATTTCGGAATTTCTGGACATGTAGAAGTACTCCTAAAAAAAAAAAAAAAAAAACCTAAAAGGCGAGTGTTCTATCTAGAAAATTCTGAAAGGCAGGAACATTGGTTTTGTTTGAGAACATTTCGCTGCTTAATATGTTGCGTGCCCGAATGTTCAAATGAAAGGGTGCAATCAGGGTAACCTGCATAAGATGTTTTATGTCAGTGCCCGTTCAAATTTAGTTTTAACTTTGATTTTGCACCGAACAACACAACCAACGGTGATGAAGCATAATAATGAAATGTACAAATTTCAAATTATGCTTGAGCCCCACAATAATCCTAGTCTTTGACAGAGATCAACAAAGACTTATATCTTAGAATTGTGGGGGAGGATGCAGTGTTAACAATTAACATCCTAGTTTTCTGGTGCATTAAAGTTATAAATACAGCCGTTTTGAGTAATGTAAATTTCAAGTTGAAATTTGAACCTAAGCGAGAGAGTCCGTTAAGTGATCAAAGATTTTATCAGTGATTGGTTAATGATGAATTGATCATTGCTGGGTTAGTCAAAAATACGGCTTGGGTTAGGCTTTGTGCATGATTAGCACAACCAAAATGGGCACATTCCTTGACAATTCAGTCCCACTTGAATTTCGTTTTTGAAGTTTGAAATTGGGACTGTGTTCGTCATCTTTCGTTTTCATGACACTTAGAGACAGTCATGAAAGATGGGGATGGGGCGTGGGCCTTCATTTTCTTGATAGTGTAAATCTAACCAAGGTTTACAATGTGGTTTGATATTCAGTTCAAGATGATGGATTGAAGTTCTTAAACTATCAAGAAAGCTTAGTTATTTGTATCACGGTATCCAAAATGTGAGGATTATAGATTTCACATTATCCAAAATGGTTCGAGGAGCTGATGGTTAGTAAAATCTATAATCATAAATTTAAACCCATTGCAATGTGGTCGGGACAATGGGGCCAGGTAAGAAGTGGTACAAACCTGTAACAAATTGAATAGTTGTTACAACAGTGTATGGCCTACGCTAGGCATTCCCTGTTTGTATACTGTTGGTATATCCGGTTGGATAAAGATTGGGTTCTCACTTATCCAAAGTAAGAAATGCAAGCATCCATGGAAATGCGGCAATTTCGAAAGAAATACATATCATTGAAAGAAATGATAAATAAATTTCTAAATTTTAGTGCACTTCTGGATTGTGGGGGTTTTTGGTGTATCGAATCCCATAACTGTGTGGGTGTTTGATTGAGTTTGAATTCCCAGAACTCGTGCCACAAATTGGAGCACCTAAATAGTATACTGCGAAGGCTGCTATTTGAGACTATAAGTTACTTTGCCAAAAGTTGAGTGATTAACTACTTGATCTATGATTAATGAAGGGTTAATCTAGAACCGGTGATCAATTAGTTAAATCTTTTGGGGACTAGTTTCATTATGGTTTATAATGGCTCGTTTAAATTACTTGTAAGTAATTTAATTTTGTTTTGGAATAGTGCAACTGGAATCATCGATGGATGATATTGATATATAATTATCTTTCGAACTTTATCAGGCATAAAAGTCATTTGCCATTTGGCACCCATTAGTAAACATCCCATCTTATTGTGATGAGATACGGTGAAAACTCAAGGAGTTTCCAACTCTGCTGGTATCTGTAGAAAAGAGCATTTGTACCTCGGTAATAAAGAAATGATGATTTTCTTCGCACTAGTTAAATTTTCAAAAAATGTTGGGGTACTCAGAAAAGGTAGCCGGATTACAAGAGACAAATGTACTAGACCGGTTATGGTTGTATTGCAAAATGAGTGAAATAAATTTATGAGTAATTTATGACTCGCATACAAGCCATGGTCGGAATTCTAAGGCACATAGGGAAACTATGACAAGGATAGGTTATCCCATGTGAAATATTTAGATTGTTAATTGATATGTACATTGAATCTTAGACGTTAACAGTTCAAACGTAATTAAGAAACTATGTGTTACTTTTGAAGAGATGCGATGTCAAGGAAACTAATTAATGTTGATAGTGAGATCAACTATGGACTCACGGAGCTTTGGACGCAAAGTCGGAGAAGAAGTAAGAGTGACTTCATAATTTCCTTGAATTTTATATTTATAGCCAAAGTATGTGCATGCTAGAAATAAATTGTTCTGATCAAACAATTATTTGGGAAGAAACACATAGTTTGAGATTATGGTATGTCTCGACAAATAAATCGACGACATAGCACCATAAAGCAATTGCTCTCAAAATGCGCGCATCAAGAAGAAATAGTGTATGTGAATTGTATCAAGCCGGCAAATCGATACGAATTCTAGAGAGCATATAATTGCGTCATCGAGGGAAATGGGATAGCCTATATAGAGTAGTATTTATAGCGGACACCCAACCTAGCGATTGGAGATCCCATGGTTATCTAGGTTCAAAAGGGACAACCAAGTTATAAATTTATACTCACCGGAAACACTGCGAGAGTTTACTCTCTTTCCCATTTCTATGATGAAACAGTGTTGCCTGTCAAGTGAGAGGTTGAGATTTTCTCTTAATGATTCCTATGGCTTAGTTTGACTAAGAAAAGTATGGCAGGATACTTTCAAATAGGAGATCACCTATATGAGTGTGAAGTGGTGCCGCTTCTATGATAACTATAAGGCTAAGTTAATCTAGAGCACTCATGAAAAACCAACATCGTTCAGGGCCGAAATGAACACAACCGAGAACCGGATATGTAAGGAAATAAACTGTGTGATATCTATTGCATCGGTTTACATCATAAAGTTGGGCGGTTCAAGACATCGCGTTCACTGAACAACTAGTAAACCCTGAGTATTCACTACGGAAGATTCAAAGCCAAAAGCTATCTCTCCCGATGCAGTGATGTTCCGCGCACTAACTCTTTCTAGTGTCTGCATTAAACTTGCATGAATTTCTATTCAATGTGGGGGATTGTTGGAATTTTCGAATAGAAATATGAATAGGTGTGTCAACTCACTTGAGTCTTTTCAACATTAGTGTCTTATCCCAAGGGATGTGACTCTCCATTAAGGGTTGTGACTCTTCATGAAAGGACTTCTCCAAGAGTCACCTCTAGCCTATATAAACCCATTGCAAGATATGTTTTTAGAGTCATAAAACTAGTACTAGAAATTTAAGAGTTTGCATGTGTCTTCAAAGAGTTAAAGAAGAGTTTGTGCTACATCCATTCGCGTTATTTGTTCGGTGTTATCGAAGTCTTTGCGAAAAACATCGAGGTATTGTTGAATGTTGGAGACATGTGCCGCTAAATCAGAATGACATTATATACGGGGCATCAAATGTCTTAAGCAAAGAGATTACTCGCCTCAATACACCCAAGTAAGTTTGTTTAAGTTATGTGATTGATCATCTCCTTTCTATCATTCTTTTCTTGTTTTGTTATTGGTATTACGAGATGTAATACATAAGTGAAAACCGTGTTACAAAGAGTTGTAACGAATCGGTGGATAATACACGAGTCGTATTATTGGAGGATCGGTAACGAAGATAATTATCCAACATTATTTCAGGTGAAGCAAGTAAGAGTAATTGATTTGCAAGCTAATAAGTAATATCCATACTGACCAGCACGATCCAGTAGATTTTCAGTTCCTATGTAATTATAACCCGAAATTGATGTCTTGGGATTTTCAAGGAAATTACATAGAACCGAATCATCGATACATCAGTTAGTTTTGAGAGGAAATACCATCATGCTCTTATGATTGTACTTGTGTTATTCTTCGTTCCACCGGAATCCATCTTGAATCCATCACTATCAGCTTAAGGTTTTGATTCGGGGGAAGAAAGAAAAAAGAAGAGAAATAGTAATTGAATTTAGGGCAGATTGAACAAAGATGGAGCTGCTGCAAAATTTGACATGTGTAGTGATGAGAGCCGAAATGGGATCTCAAATTGAAGATGGACTTACTAGGGTTTTGGGAACTCAATTTCTTTCCAGTATGTATATACTCTATCGAGTGAAATGACTATGATTGCCCTCGTCATGTTGTAATATTATTACAAACTCTACGAATTTATAAAGGCACTTTCTTCCCTAATCAGGGCACCTACTAGTCCATTTAACTGCATGATCCTCCGCTATTTGACTTTGACAGTCGCATCTTCCATATTCACTTCCCCCATTGGCAATTAATTTGTGTTATCCCGACAAATCGTGATCAGAGGACAATTCTGAACCATTTTCTTCAGTGTGGTTTACCTTTTATGAGAGTAAACAATGTCTCAGTACTAAACCATTTTGATTAGAAAACATGTTGAATTTTCTTTATATATCCTTTTTGAGAGGAAATATCATCATGCTGTTATGTGAGCTTTGAAAAGCTTTGAATTGTAAGTTATTAGTCAATTTTTTGTGGTTGAGTACATAAAAAGCGAAAGGGTCTCTAAACTAGTACGTACTTACAAGATTGAACTCCTTAATGCAAAGAAAACCCAATCCATATATGCACAAGCAAACTTGAGGCGAACCCAGCAAAAGAACTGAAAATAGAGACACTAGAAAACAACTCACAGCCGTCCGATTCGTGTTCCTGGTTAAACTGAAACAAAGAAAATCCTTGCAGTTGAGCGGTAAGCGAGTGGGAATTGTTGGGCTACGAAGCATTAATTGGCTCAGAGGTGGCAGAAGACTAGAAAGATGTGGTTGCAACATCTCGTACAGCTCAAGGACTAAGATGTGGTTCCCTTACTATTCAAATGTCATTTTGTCTTGCATCAAACAACAATCTACTCTCATCACTTGTGAACTTCAAAATGAGACATCTTCTAATAAAAACAAGGGTGTAAGTTATCAATGGGAAGGTGCTTGTGCATTTTTTAGTGCAAGGAAAGAAAGGAGGTGCATGACTAATGTATTTGAGATAGAGCCTCAAGTTCCAGCTCCAGCTCCAGCAGAACTCAATGGAATGGATAATGTTGTATTGTCTCCGGAGTCTAAATCTGTTCACACTCCTCTAACGAGTGTACATTTCACATATTCTTCTGATTGGTTGATTATTTAACGGATGGCCCCATTACCCTCCATGTTCAGAATCACGAGCCTCGTTACATAACTCCCTAAATTAAATCAAGGGTAGAAATTAAAATGTGAAATATACACTCGAAAAGGAGTGTGCACGAATTCACACTCGTTGTCTCTACATAACACTATTGGTAGTGTGTAGTCCTAGCAGACCTACATGAGCTAATTCTTGCCAACTTGACGCGTTCTTTTCGAACCAAGAGTTACCGTATTTAGTTGAGAACAAATGAAGAGACTATATACTGAAAGTACCTTACAATCAAATGCTTTCAAACTTAAATCTTAAATCAATTCATTAAACTGATAAATTTCATGGTTCGGATTGAAGATTCTCCAAGCTTAACAAGTATACGACTAGAACCAATGAACACCCTACAAGTATACAAACATTCAATTCTTTCATTCATTAAAAATCAAGCTGAACCCAAAACCAAATCTGTTTAAATTATAAAGAGCTTAATCAATTAGTAACACAGTATGTATTCTTATAATAAATTCTTTTTTTTTCTTGGGAAAATTAAAATTAAAAACACCGAAAAGAAAAAAAAAACTTCAAACTTCATTTATTTGACTTTAAGAGAAAATTATTTGCAATCGGTGTCTTCAAACTTGAAAGCTTCGGCCTTTGCTTATCCTTTTAAAATCTGAGAGGAAAAGTCATTATGGGCATATGACATTGTACATTGCATTTCGTGTTGGAAAATTGGCGGAAAACGGGGTGAAGAAAAGAATGTTGTATTAGGGTTCAAGGCTCTTATGAAAGATTATTTTCGACAATTATTCGACCCTTTCCCAATTGAATTGGCGAAGTACAAACAAGTCAATTGAATATTGCCGTCGAGGATACTTGAAGCCCTACAACGGTTGTTGGATTCAAAGCTTGTACGACCTTGATCCAACCAAGAACACACCGGTTTTGTTTGATGATGCTTGTAAGAAAGAAAACAGAGAGAGTTGAGAGATGTGTTTTGAACGAAAACAAGTCTCCTATTTAAAGAGGAATCATACCCTTTGGAGATGACTCTTCATCTCTACTGAGACATCTTTTCGAGTGAACAGTGCGCGTCTCTTCCTTCAATGCGTCCATTGATGAAATGAGTTTTACATTGGGTTTTCTAACCGATAATAGAAACGTTAGAACAAAAAATTTCTGCGAGACGCCGGTCTACACTCTGCAGGGGGCCCCTTGCCCCCTAGACCCTCAAATGACGACACGGGGGGTAATGCCTTCAATTCAAGGGTTTGTTGAAAATATCCAACATTCTCCCCTTATTTTCAAAAAACCAAAATAAAGAATATAAGAAGGTTTTAAAATTGGAGTGACCGCATCACCTAAGTGATTTTCACGTACGTGCGAGTGGGATCAAGCCAACGTAGTTCAAGCTAAGTTGAGACAAAGCATCATCGTGGAAACCAATACATAAATGATAGGTACCTTTTGGGTTTGAACCTCCACTTAGTTTAAGATATTCAAAGCTTCATCGAGGTCCTATGGTGAATTATATCTTGAACCAAGTACCCCTTGCCGTACGTGCCATTGGCACATGCCAACACGTATCGCAAGCCATGTTTCCAAGCCGCTATGCCATTGGCCCACGCCAAATATAGCGCCCTAGGCTCGCAAGACTTGCAACTAGGTCAACATGGCCATACGTGCCATTGGCACATGCCAACATGCTCGCTGGGAGCCTAACTTGCAAACCGTGCAACCTACCACCAAGGCATTCCGCACATGCCATTGGCACATGCCAAACACACACGCTGGTAGCCTAACTTGCAAACCGTGCAACCTACCACCAAGGCATTCCGCACATGCCATTGGCACATGCCAAACACACACGCCCGGTAGCCTAACTTGCAAACCGTGCAACCTACCACCAAGGCATTCCCCACATGCCAAACACACACGCCGGTAGCCTAACTTGCAAACCGTGCAACCTACCACCAAGGCATTCCGCACATGCCGTTGGCACATGCCACACACGCCAAAGATGCAGCTCTGGCATTACCACTTACGCTCGAGGTGCAACTCGCAATGAAGGCATTCCGCACATGCCATTAGCACATGCCACATGCGTCCCTAGCAGCACCACTTGCACCCAAGATGCAACCAACACTCGAGACATCAACACAAACCGGGGGGATGCTTTTTAAGGTTTTGGTTTGGAGGTCACAAAGATGCAGCGACACTACGCTCACATTAAGAAAGCGTGAAAAGGAATAAAGCGGTCAAATAAAAGAGGAAATAATGGTGAAAACGTTTTCACCCATTAACACCATGCGGTTACCACCTCCTCCCATTATTTCACCTTTACTCTCTTCCTTCATGAGGCTGGATACGTTTCAATCTCGACTTGTATAAATAGGTCTTACCTATTTCCACCAGACAACAAGTCTCGGTCGGGGAGAAAAACACTACACTCTCAGAAAGGCAACTTTGCAAGCTCTCCAAAAAGCTTTCATCTCTTGCAAGATTCCCAGAGAACTTCAGCATCTGTATGAGCCATGGAGCGATATTCATTCAATAGAGCTCCGAGCAACGATGGGTTGCTTCTTAGAAGACCATGAAATGGGAGAACCACCAAAAAACACACAGAAGCCACTGGTAGATCGTCTATCATCTGGATTACCAGCCCAGTCAGAGTCAGAGTAGGATGATAAAGCTGTTAAACATTATTGAAGCACAATACCAAAATCTAAAGTGCCTTTGAGATATCTCAGAATTCGCTTTGCATCTACAAGATGAACTGTAGTAGGTTTACTCATGTGCTGACAAACCTGATTCACAGCATAACAAATCTCTGGCCTAGTCCAAGTCACATACTGGAGAGCACCAACAAGAGATCTAAAATCTGAGGCATCAGCTAAGGGTTCACCATCATGTTTGCTCATTTTAGTGTCAGCAATGGCTGGAAATGAACAAGGCTTAGCATCTAGCATATTTGTCCTTTTTAAAAGATCAAGAATATACTTAGTCTGAGATAGATGCATTGCAGTTGCACTTCTCTTAATTTCTAAGCCCAGGAAATAGTGAATGTTGCCTAAATCCTTAACTGGAAATGAATCAGAAAGTTTGGAGATAACCGATCACAAGCAAAGAAGTGAGGAACCAGTGATGAGTATATCATCAACATAGATAAGAATGATGATGATAACTGAACCATGCTTGAAGGTAAATAGAGAAGTATCTGCCTGTGAAGCTTCAAAACCAAGAGAAATAAGACACTCCATGAGCTTTTCATACCAAGCTCTTGGGGCTTGTTTAAGCCCATATATTGATTTATGAAGTCTGCATACATAGTCTGGTTTGTCAGGATCTTCAAAACCTGGAGGTTGAGTCATGTACACTACCTCTTTGAGATCCCCATGAAGAAAAGCATTGCTAATGTCAAGCTGCTTAACAGGCCAGTGATTATGAACAGCAAGAGCTAAAGTTAATCGAATAGTAGTAGGTTTAGCAACTGGACTAAAGGTTTCTTCATAGTCTATTCCCTTTTATCCAACATTCTCCCCTTATTTTCAAAAAACCAAAATAAAGAATATAAGAAGGTTTTAAAATTGGAGTGACTGCATCACCTAAGTGACTGCCTACGTACCCGAGTGGGATCAAGCCAACGTAGTTCAAGCTAAGTTGAGACAAAGCATCATCGTGGAAACCAATACATAAATGATAGGTACCTTTTGGGTTTGAACCTCCACTTAGTGTAAGATATTCAAAGCTTCATCGAGGTCCTATGGTGAATTATATCTTGAACCAAGTACCCCTTGTGATAAAGCGGAACCTCCACACATATTGATTTCGGGAAGTAGTGTGTTCCATAGCTCGCACATTAATGGCCTGTGCTTTCTCCGGATTCATGAGTCCTTTTCGAGAACGGTCTTCTTCTCATAGGAAACGGCCTGATTTCCAAATACTCATATAGGTAAGTCTCGAAGGTGTTTCGCGAGACACCTTGTGATAATAGTTAGACTTATTAAGGATTTTCATCCATCCCTAAGATCATACTGAGAATCACTACACTAGAAGGACAATGGGAAATTTTAGTTTAGTGTACCATAACCACTACAATAACTTGTTAGTACCACGTTGAACTTAAGTTTATCTTTTTCAAAATATAACATAAGTTGGGTTTCCGTTATTGGCGGTCAAACTTCTTTCACCCAGGACACTGAGTCCCATCTCCTTACACTTCATTGAATGCACATTCTTTGGTAGACACTTTGTGAAAGGGTCTGCACAAGTTCTTTTCCGATTCAATATAGGTAAATCGCAACTACTCCCCTTTTGAGTAATTGTCGACAATCGATGTCTAAGACTAGGATGTCTTGACTTTCCATTATAAGTCTTGTTTAGGACCTTATAGATTGTAACTGATTGTCACAGATTAATCATAAGAAGGAGTTGGCTTCATCCATAATGGGATTTCTACTAGTAAATTTCTAAGCCATTCTCGCCTCCTTACATGCATCCGTAAGTGCAATTAATTCTGACAACATTGTTGAATCAAAAATGCAGATGTCTGCTTCTTGGAACTCCAAGACACAGCAGCACCTCCCAATGTAAATATCCATCCACTGATAGATTTGGATTTGGATTCTACATTGTTCCAGTTCGCATCACTGTATCCTGACCGGGCAGGTCGATCCCCGACACAGGGGTAATGCCTTCAATTCAAGGGTTTGTTGAAAATATCCAACATTTCGAACTTGATCTGTTCATCAATAAACAAGATACTGGCTCTCATATCGATTATCCTCTCATTTGCATCTACAGTTTTTCTTTTCGTCGGTCGAATCTTCATAGTCTTGGGAGATCTTGAAATAGAATGCAGCGAGCACTGAAGAAAAAGAAAAAGAAAAAGAAATGTTCAAATACGCTGTAAAAATAAGAGAAGAAATAGAAAATTCAAAATCAACGTAAGCAAAAATATATACTTTATGAATTTTAACCAAAGATATATATGAAACAACTTACATTTGAGAGGAGAAATCATTGTGCCATCTAAAATTCATCGAGTTTTCCTCCAAGCCACGTATATGCAAAGATCCATAAACAAAATGAAAATTCACTTCAAAAACCATTTTACTTGTGTTTCTTTCGGATCAGAAAGAGCTGCTAATGTAAGAAGATCCGAGACTAGTGGATCAGGGAGGGAGAGATAAAAATGACAGCAAGAAATGAGGTTTTGAGAATTTATATGATCCTTGCTAGAGACTAGAGAGAAAGTGAAACCCTAATGAAGAGCACTGGATGACAAGTTGGCAACATGAAATGAAGCCCATATTAAGCCCAATGGGAATCGGAGGGATAGACTCTTACTCAGTTCTGCTTCTAGTTAGCCCAATGTGAACCACCTAAAATAAGCTCTCTAGGTGTAATTCAAACAATTGTATTAATATTTGTGAATCAAGTTGTTCCTAGCCACATGCTCGTAAGTTCGACATGTTAACCTAGGGTTGTCTTTTACACACTATTGCATACAAAATCCATTTGCGACAAATAGTGCAACGCTACTTATGTAAAGATTACTCTAACAATTACGGATCATAGTTCTCAATACTAGCATTAAAGTTGCATACGAGTTACCTAATTGCGCACTTAGATACCAAGCATACTTCTCATGGTCATATAAACGGTAAAAGACAATCAACAAAAGATTTTTATCGGAAGAATAACTTGCATAAGATTGATCAATAAATCATGTTCAGAGTTTTGAAATCTTCCCCAATCAATAAATCATGTTCAGAGTTTTGAAATCTTCCCCAAGGAATTAGCTACTCATAGTTTTGGTTCAACACAAAGATATATTCAAAATAATTTAGGTTTCAAAGCTAGAGAAAACTCGAAAGCAAACCACTACGGAAGTACTCAGCAGCTTGCGAAAACGGGTTCAGGGACTGGTTCTATGTAGATTCTTCTCTCATGAATTTCTGCGAACAATCTGCAAGCCCAAACTGGTGGTAAAAAGAGGTAGTTCTGTTGTGTCTCTGCGCCTCTCTTATATAGCTTTCTGTCTCTCCACAGTCTTGACCTAAAACAGCCCCAGCAATCCTTGTTCAATACAAACTCTGCCACATCCAAATCTCAGCCATACATCAACATAAAACTGATGGCCAAGTTAGAAAGATATATGCATTCCACTCTAGTCCTAAAATTTTCGCCTGATTGTGTTAGAAGTATTTGAAGCTGCACTAATAAAGGAAATGAGTTTCTGGACGGGTTGTAGAGAACTAGATTACCTTTTTCTGAAAGTTTCACTTCTGAAATTAATGGTTCAATGATGGCGGAGAGCTTATCTCTATTAGCGACTCAAACTACTGTTCACACCAAGACTTGGGCATACCAAGCGAAATTCAGGCAAACCCAGTAAATTATTGATGAAATATGCAAATAAGACCAACTTGAATGATGAGCATGTAGTGTTGGCTGGTAGATAAAAGATTGAACTCAACAATTCAATGAAGACCCAATCCCATCTATCTATGCTCAAGCAAAGTTGTTGATAAATTTTAATGGGAAGTGATAATAATATTGCTTACATTACAAATTCAGATCACCATATATGAACTGACATTCTGAGAATCGAGCTTTGGAAAAGACAAAATTTCCGTGGTATCAAAATCACGTCTATTGAATTCAGGAACTGATCTTGAATTGACATCTTCACTCACTTCTTCATCTCTTTTTCTTAGATCCACCACCAAGGCTTCAGGATCATCTCAATTGATATAAAACTGGATTGTGAGCATTTGATGTAGCTGCGAGACAAATTAGCAATTCTTCACCGGTTCTGGTTTCTGCAAGTTGGACAGTTTGATGTTCGCACTCTTGTGTCCATGTGAAACAAACTGATATTCTTCTCCGGTTCTGGTTTCTGCGAGACAAGTTGGACAGTTTGATGAGATATTCTTTTATGTTTTGCAATGCATGTTCGCACTCCTGTGTCCATGTGAACTTTGCTCCTTTCTTGAGGCAACTCCAATCTAAATCTTGTACATCAACAAGAACAAAAAAAAAAAAGGTTCTACCTATTTGCCACCCATATTTTTCCTATTTACCACTCACCTTAATTACCACCCTCATTTATCCTATTTACCACCCATATATTTTATAATATATCCTAAATACTACTCATTGACTTTTTATTTATACCCAGCCCTAAAACCACCCAAATTATAATCCAAAAAAAAATTAACCCTAAAACAACTATCCTTCGTTCCTTCTCTTCCCACCACAGTCACCTCACTGTCTATCCCTCCGAAAACATTACTTTGACTGATCGTGTTATGATGCAAAATTACTGGTCATTATCACTGCCATTATTGGGCAGCATGCGCCATTTGTATTTATATGAAATCTTATTTGACGTCACTCTAATAATGAAGGATTAAAAAGTTCATAAGATTTTGATGAACAATAATGGTTAACTCATTGGTTCTTCACATGAAACAGAGTAATCTGGGATCCACAAATAAGAAAATTGGATGATGTGAACCCCAAGTATATTACTTATGGAGTTGCTGGATTCACTTGCGTTAACACCAATGAAAGATCCAGTTGTTAGAATGGATCGTGCCATTATCCAAAGCCATATTTCCGAATCCCATGTTGATCCATTCACCAGAAGGTATCTTACCGGGGCTTGTCTAAGATGATAACTTGAATGCAAGGATTGTTGAGTTTCATTATCACTTCAAGAGCGCGAAGCAACGACAGTGATGCTAAAAATCTAATTTAGGTTTAATAGTTTATTATGTAGATCGGTGAAGAAGAAAATAAGAGCACTTATGGTCAAATTATATTTGACTTTTATAAGTGGTAAATAGGAAAAAATACAATTGAAAGTGAATTTATTTTAGAAATTCTAAGGTGGGTGGCAAATAGGAACAGTATGGGTGGCAAATAGGTGGAACCAAAAAAAACGAATAAAAATTCTAATTTATTAAATTGAAACTTAGGGAAAGTGAACATGGATTGAGCTGCAAAATTGGACATGTAGAGCCGAAATGGGATCTGAAATTGATCTCTTCTTCTTAAGAGATGGATCGGCACTAGTTGAAGTTAATTAAGGTTTTTAGTTCAGTACTGGAGTCAGCGATGGATTTTAGAAATTCAATACAGATGTGAGTTTCAAAAGCAGAGTATTTTTTTTATCTCAAATCAATTTTGCATTTCTAGCTCATCAAAGAAGTATCACAAATGTTAAAATGAGATCAGAATCATCCAAATGATACAAGCAGTTCTAGGAGTTGATAACTTCTGAATTTCAATTGAATTTCATTGATAATTATCACAAATCTGAATTTGATTGATAATTTCAAGATAAAATAAAACATCAACTACTACATTATCTCAGTATATACAAGCAGATCAACAAGAAAAATCGTTGTCCTGTAAAATGATTACTAGGAGTTGATCTTCCTCTTTGTAACGAAAATATCTTATACTAATATAAAGAAAAGAGGTAATTGTTTGGTGAAGCCTTTTCACATGACAATAATACCCCCATTAAATAAGATTTTAGTTAATATTTGTATATTTACAGGAATGTCATTGTTTTAAAAATAAATCAAAAAAAAATTAAAACTTAGATATCTTTAAAAATACACATCAGATTTTTGCAAAATTAATATATTTGGAAAGCTCTTTAAATTATCTACGGAATGAGTACAAAAAGGATATTAAATTTTTATTTTAAGATTTTTTTTCCATTATTATCAAATTTGGTGTTGTTAAAATAATCCAATTCAAGCATGTGCATCGCACATGTTAAAAGGGAAATTTGATAAAAAAAAATAAATAAAAAAGAGAGAAAAGAATGATTTAAAACAATATATCTAATGGATACTGTGAAGAAACTACAAGATCATCAAAGCGAGCTTCTTCTGTTACGCAGCTGTTCCGGGGTGTCCAAATTATATTTTGCTATGAGAACTACCAACCCTCTGGCTTTGCTTCAAGCTAAATCTCTTTTTGATCAGCGTTTGTTTCAATTTTTAAGACACATTGTCACAGGAGATGGCGCAGGCTTCGGACCCCTCCAACAGCGTTTTGCCACCTTGCCAATGAAAGAAGGCGGTCTTGGGGTTTACACCATGGAAGATACTCGCCACTATTGTTATATAGCCTCTTGTTTCCAGACTAGGGGTTTACAAGAGACCATGCTTAATGTGTCCTCCACTGACGAGCCAAGCAATAGCTTCCTTGAGGTATGTGGATTGTCTTCTTCTACCTTCAACCTCAATAATATTGCCCCCCCTCCCATGCGTTCTCGGCAGTGTTGTATTTTGATGTTGTTAAGAAGAATATTCCGTCAAACTTCACTATGTCCACTCGGGATTCTGTTTTATGGCAAAGTAACAGGATGACTCATGCTCAAGATTTTCTTAAGGCGATTCCAATTAGTGGTTTAAATCAAAGCCTAGGACCTCGTTTGCATAAAGAGAAGGGGCTTAGAAAAAGTTGAGGTAGCTGTGAGAGGATAACTCATTATGACATAAATCAAAGATGATTGTTCTGGTGTATGTGAGAATGATTCCCTAACTTGTATGATCATTTTGAAGAAGACAAAGAGAATCAATGGATTTCATTAAAGTAGAAGAGTAGATCTAATAAGTGTGAAGGATGCGACTGCAAGCTTAAGATAAAAGTGAAAGAGGCACACTCTTTTGGTTTAAGGATGTTTATATAGGACTAGGTATTACTCAAAGTCTGAAACCCTAGCTCACTAACAACAAACATGGGCCAATACCTAAACCTGAGCCCATTTCCCAAATATTAGCTAGCCTTTCGTTTGCTCCATCCATAAACATCTCGACTTGCAATGACAAAGATGGACATGGTAAAATGTAATTTATTATACTATCTTGAAATAGTAACGATTGTGTGCTAGAACTTTGAAAAACATTTTGAACTTTTTTGAGTAGGAAAGGTGATTAAGTTCGGTTTACAAAATAATGCGTGGTATTGGTCATTGACAAGAACACTTCAGGATCTTACCTGAACAATTCGACATTACTGTCTAAATTTAGTGTGGTTTAATTTTCAGATGAGATTCATGGAAATCGAATCAAATTGAATTTCGGCCAAGGCTAAGTCATGGACTCGCTATAGCCAAGCGCACTAGAGACTCTTTTTCACAGATTGGGAACCTAATGGCATGCAAAAAAAGCTTTGCCATTGCTAAGGCACGACCATCCACAGAAAAATAACTCGTGTGGCACTAGTTGTGTGGGTTGATCTAGGTGGGATGGACTGTCTTACTAAGTACAAGATTAAAGATGGATTTAGGTGGACATTGCTGCAAAACGTTAACTCGGGATCGATATTATCTGAATCCATGCATCAAACGGTAGTTGGGCTATGAGTCAGTGATTTCCTGGCATTGTAAATACCATTTAGGGGAAGAGCAACTCCAAATCCCTCTACATATGGAGAAGTCAGAAATACCTTCATTTCCATCTCAACTTGTGTAGAGAGATCTGACAGAGAAAATCCATGTTGCATCTAAAGACCACCTTCTAGTGTCAGGAGAGTTGGAGGAGAAGAGCCAATTGTAAGCATTAAGCACCAAGTTAGCAAATTCAGTAAGTTCCAGATTTTTTAAGCTTCTTTCGAATTCAAACCTCTAATTACAATCAGTTGTAACATGTTCTCATCTAGCTAGCTTAAAAGATCAGTAGGAAAAGTTTCCATTGGATCACACCCATTTGTCCAAGAATCAATACCAAATGACTGATTTACTAGGAATCCACAAATGACTCTTCCCCAGACAAAATCTCAAGCACCACTTTAGGAGTAAGGCTAGGTTCATGATGTTAATGTTAAGGATACCCAGATCTCCTTAAATTTTTTTGTTTTGTTTTGAAGCAATCTTCATACAATTACAAAACCATCAATACCCCATCTCGAAGAACCCATCACTACCTTCTCACTAATTACTTGGGATTTTGATTTTAAAGGAAAAATAAGAAATGAAAACATAGATTTAGAAATGGTTCTCATTTGATTAGAATTTATATTCCTTTGATTTGGGGGAGAAAAAATAAAAAAATAAATGGGAATTGGAACTTAGGGGATAATTTGAATGTAGATGTAGATGCAAATTTGATTGGGGTTCTGGAATGACATGTATAGTGATGAGAGCCGAAATGAGATCTGAAATTGAAGATGGACTTACTAGGGCTTTACGACTATATACTCTGCCCAATGAAATGACTAAGATTGCCCTCGAAAGTTCGTAGAATTACTACAAAGTCAACGGATTTATAAAGGCGCCTTATTTTCCGAATCAGAGCACATCGTAGTAGTCCATTTAGCTGCATCCACCATTTCCCTTTGACGGAAAAAATGAACATTTCCCTGAGACGACAAAAATCACAATTCGAAAGTCGCCAAGTCTCCTACTATAAATTGCAGTTGCAGGCGAGGCGACCCAATGTCAATTCAAAATACTAGATACTTTGTGTTGTCCCCCACAGATCGTGTGGTATAAAAAAGACAACTCGTTATTACACTCTCAAAATGAGCTTGATTTGAAAGTTTTAAAAGCTTTTCAAAAGTGTTGTTTACTTCTAAGGTCACCCTTTGTCCGACAAGATATCTCACTTCATTTTTGGATGGAAAACAAGTTGGAAAGTGATGAAAAAGAGTGAAATTGGAACCAGCAAATGACAGCTTAACGTGACCCCAAATCAAGTCATTTCCAAGTGAAACTCTTAAAAACCTAATGAAAATTAGTGTGTTAAACTGTTAATTGACACTACCTAGCAACCAAACAACACAGTGCACTAAAATGTGCCTCTTAAAAACAAATCTCAGACTCTTTAGTTACCAAGGCATTCCCGGTATTTATTCAAAGAAATGATCTTAGGGATTTACTTGATCCACTTTCGGGTGCAGAATTGCATATGCATCAGAAGCATACCTATTTCCGTCAACCAAATGGAACCTGTGAAACAAAAAATGCATTAAAACATGATATGAAGTAGGAAAAACAATCATTTTCTTCAAAAGTAAAGGTCAGTTTAGTCTTCAGAGAATGTAAATTATGAACTTACTTGCCAAAACCATTGGGTTATGTGGTCTAGACATCCGCCAAAGAAACCAATCAATTGGGGGACCTACATTTCATTTTTTTTTGAGAAAGGTTAAATTTCATTAAGAAAAAAAAAAACATACAAAGAAAAGAAAAATAAAAGATAAACAAGCTCCTATGGAGTCAATACAAGGTCAAGAACAGACCAATACGAGAAGCAACGGAAAAGCGAAGCAGGGACCACGAGTAGCAAAAGTAAAAACATCAAACGAGGGACCAACATTTCATACGAGATGAAATGATACACGAAGATATCCACAGTGTATAAACACAATTGCAAACAAAAAAATTCCTATTTACAAACAAAATATTCTGAGCTAGATTGAAATAACCTCCGGTGATACATTTTAAACATGAACATGAATACTTCTTTCTGGTTAGTCAATGGCAACCCAGAACTAAACTACAAGAATGCTCTTGTATACATGCCATGAAATCTAAGAGAATAGGTAGAATAGACACTTTGTTCCTGCTCAACACCTAACTGTCACCCACCAACTTGGATCTTCACAATGTCCGTCTTGAATAAGTTTATGTTCAACATCTAGTGGTTTCCATGTGTTATGAGGTGAATAAGGGAAGATAAATAGCTCGAGTAAGTTGGGGTACGAGGAAATCATAGAGCTAACCTGTTCCAGAATTATTGCAGTAAGAGAGTCAGGGTTAATAACATTGCTTGCGTTGCAAATTGAGATCACCATAAATTGATATTCTGAGAATCAGGGTTTGGATATGAAACAAATTGTGTGGTATCCAAATCACGTCTATTGAATTCAGGAACCGATCTTGAATCGACATCTTCACTCACTTCTTCATCTCCATTTGCTGGATCAACCACCAAGGTTTAAAGTTCATCTCACTTGATGAGATGAATCTTAATCCTACACAAAGAAAAAACGAATAAAAAATTTTATTTATTATTTCAGGTGAAGCAAGTAAGAATAATTGATTTGCAAGCTAATAAGTAATATCCATACTGACCAGCACGATCCAGTAGATTCTCGATTGCTACGAAATCATCGACCACAATTGATGTAATCCTTAAGGCAACGGCGAAGAACCGAATCATGGATACATCACTTAGTTTTGAGAGGAAATATCATAATGCTACTTGCCTTTCTGTTGTTCGATATTCCACCAGAATCCCATTGCCATACAATTACAAACCCAAAAATCCATCTTGAAGAACCCGTGACTACCTTCTTACTCATTACTTGGGATTTCGATTTTGAAGGGAATATAAGAAACGAGATTTAGGGTTTGATTTGGGTGGAAGGAAAAAACAAAAGGAATTGAAACGCAGGGGAAACTGAACATAGATGGAGCTGCAAAATTTGAGAGAGCCGCAATAGGGTTCTGAAATTGAAGACGGATTTACTAGGGTTTTACGACTATATACTCTACCCAGCAAAATGACTAAGATTGCCCTCATAAGTTCGAAGAATTACTACAAAGTCTAAGGATTTATAAAGGCGCCTTATTTTCCAACCAGAGCACATCGTAGTCCATTTAACTGCATCCACCTTTTTCTTTTGTGAAAAAAACCACAATTTGACAGTCGCCTAGCCCCTAATATATAAATGCCACGATTGCTAAAGGCTAATACCAGTTCTGCTAGGGGCGGGTACAATCCAGGATCCAACGGCTGATGTTACTTTGTCCTATATGGATTGGTATCCTCCCCATGACAAATGCAGTAACAGCCTTTAGTAATCATGATAAATGCTGGCAAGCAACCTGGTGTCAATTCAAATCAAATACTTTGTGTTGTTACCGACGGATCAGTATCTCAGTGTTAGGCCCATTTTGATTAGAAAATATGTTCAATTTTCCAGTTGCTTGCATTTTATTTAACTTGATAAATTACTAATTTATGATTCGAAAATGATATTTGAACATCATTTATAAACAACCTTCATGGACAGCTCCCTAGGTGGTGTCTAGGTGGACTAAAAACAAAATACCTTTCTGACCGGTTGACATTTTAATAAAATTTAGTCTGATTGATAAAATTTAATTTAATATTAGTAGATTGATATTGTTAATACAAATTAAACACTGTTAATCTTTTTTCATTTTCTTCTCCTTCACATCATCAGTCCACGGGCAAATACAAAAACTCCATTTGCTACCTAAAATTGATGGATTATCTTTTCAATAAAAACAGGTGTGCAAACTTGGCAGTGTCGTCCTTCTTAAACAATCCAAATTATTATTATGCTCAACTGTCGTGCTATTCAACACATTCAAGTTAGCAGGAAAAAGAGCTTTCTCTTAAACAACTTATAAAGTAAAGCAAGAACTGTCAAAACTTACGAAAGAAAAGGTCATCTTGATAATCAGAAGAGTACTACAAGTCTACAGAAAATACATCTCTACAACAAATCTTTCACAAGCTCAAAAAAATCAATTACACTGATAGAGTTCAAATCTTTAGCTTCAAAATATATAAACCCAAATATGCTCCAATTTGACTACTACTTACTGCAACTCCTATTTTTATGTCGATTTCAAGTCAAAATTTTGAAACCTAAAATCAAGCAAACCCCTATCAATCACAGTTGTTCCAACTAAGTTGTGCAAAGTGTTCTGCTGTTCTAGTTCAATCCAATTAAAGGGATATATTAGCACATTGGTAAATAATCTACTAAGTGGAACTTAGCAACCAAAAATATCAGTTGAACTCATTTCTGATGTGTATCCTGCTGATTCTTGCGAAGTAACATAACATTGTTTAAAATTTAAGATCTTCCTTGTTCAACAAAATAGTAGCAAAATTAATTTAAGTTGAAACTAACAATCCCATGATTTATCTAGATTTGGTTGATCACGTTTCCATTAGAGATACTGAAGCAAATTTTTAAAAAGAAAAAAAGAAACAGCTTACGATTAGATCAAAAAAAGAGAGAGGAAGAATTAGTAGATTGTTTGTTAGAGAGAGAAACAAATTTTAAAGAAATAAATACTCCCTCCGTTCCATTTTAGATGATGTTTTAGGGTTATTTTCTTGTTCCACAATACTTAAACTTTTCATATTTTTCCACAAAACTACCAATAATACCCTAACATATTTTTAAATGTACTAATAGCAATTAATGTTTGAAGACTTTTTTTATAGGTATAGTTGGACAATCTTCATTTCTCTCTCCATTTCTTAATCTGCGTGAAAACTCCTAGAACATCATCTAAAGTGGAACGGAGGGAGTAATGTAAAAATAAACTAATTCAACGTTTGGTTTGATCATTTATCTTTTTGTCCAGATGGAGGAGCTGTCTATCCGAGCGGGTTGCAAACGCTGTTCAAATAGCACGGTTGTTTATGATTATTGCTACTACATTATTAAGGTGAGCCTGATTTGGAAGTGTTAAAAACTTTTTATTAGACTCAGAAAGTGAGCTTGATTTCAAAGTGTTGTTTACTTCTAAGGTCACCCGTTGTCCGACAAGATATCTCACTTCTTTTTTGATGGAAAATCCCAACTTTAACTTGTGGGTAGATTTAGGAAAAAAAAGCATATTAACACCTAGTAAACTTATCTTCCTACCGCTGTTAAAATCTAATGGATAAAGGAAATAGAAAGTAGTTTATCAACACAAAACCAAGAATGCATGCAAAAAATACAACTAAGTTATATGCTGGAATTAACAAAGTAAAAGCTAAGATTGTGAACGAAGTTAAAGTTACTCTACTGCTTTGCTTGATTTCATTCCAATTAACCAAGTCTTTGTGGATTGGAATTCTACAGTGAGGCATTAAGCTATTGCAGGAACTACTGAAAAATATATGTAACCTTTTATTTCGGAAAAGAGTAAAAAAAACTAAAGACTAAAAGCGGTTGTAGTATTATATGTAGCACACCTAGGAGGCGCATAGCCAAGTCCGTCATTGGTTGGTGCGAGATTTATCTTGAAATACGAATTGAAATCAATTTTGCTCCTCTCACCGCAAACGCCGACTGGGGTGAGCCTTAGGTTAACTTTGAACCTCCTCTGGATGACAATCCTGCATAGCGTAAACATCAAGATCATGGGAATATTTACACATTCATCTCCAGCTTACAATAAAACTTTCCACAATATTGTTGCCGAAATTCAGATTTCTTATTAAGCCGCTCTCTTCACTGCCTACTAATTTTGAGAAAATATGGGGATTATTCTAATATTTAATACAAAGAAAATATGGCCAACCTTGGAGACGCATAGCCAGGTCCATCAGTGCCTGATGCAAATTTGTTCTTGAACACTTAACCGAAATTGAGTGAGGAGAGACTTGGAAGCTTAAATGTGAACTGCCTCGGGATGACAATCCTGCATCTCGTGAACATAGAGATTACACATTCATATCCGGCTTGTAATAAATCTTTCCGAAATATGTTTGCCAAAATTCTGATTTAGCCACTCTTTTTAGTTTTAACTGTTGTTGATGGTGGTTTTTAGACAAGGGGTAAAATCGTAAAACCCATTACCTAGTGTTACCCGCAACACATTAACTAAGAGCATTTAACTCAGGTGTAAATAATTAATAGGGGTATTTTTTCAAAATACCAGATTAGGGTTTTCAACACGTAACCCTCATTCCAAAACCAAGCCGCACCTGCGCATCATGGCAAGAATGCCAAACCAAGCCGCATCCCGCGCACCATGGCAACAATGCCAAACCAAGCCGCACCCTGCGCACCATGGAAACAATGCCAAACCAAGCCACACACTGCGCACCATGGCAACAATGCCAAACCAAGCCGCATACTGCGCACCATGGCAACAATGCCAAACCAAGCCGCACCCTGCGCACCATGGCAACAATGCCAAACCAAGCCGCATACTGCGCATCATGGCAGCAATGCCAAACCAAGCCGCATACTGCGCACCATGGCAACAATGCCAAACCAAGCCGCACCCTGCGCACCATGGCAACAATGCCAAACCAAGCCGCACCCGCGCACCATGGCAACAATGCCAAACCAAGCCGCATACTGCGCACCATGGCAACAATGCCAAACCAAGCCGCACCATGCGCACCATGGCAACAATGCCAAACCAAGCCGCATCACCCGCGCGCCATGGCAACAATGCCAAACCAAGCCGCACCCTGCGCACCATGGCAAGCAATACCAAGCCGCTATGCCTTTGGCCCACGCCAAATATAGCGCCCTAGGCTTGCAAGACTTGCAACTAAGTCAACATGGCCGCACGTGCCATTGGCACATGCCAACACGTGTCGCAAGCCATATTTCCAAGCCGCTATGCCTTTGGCCCACGCCAAATATAGCGCCCTAGGCTTGCAAGACTTGCAACTAGGTCAACATGGCCGCACATGCCATTGGCACATGCCAACACGTGTCGCAAGCCATATTTCCAAGCCGCTAAGCCTTTGGCCCACGCCAAATATAGCGCCCTAGGCTTGCAAGACTTACAACTAGGTCAACATGGCCGCACGTGCCATTGGCACATGCCAACACGTGTCGCAAGCCATATTTCCAAGCCGCTATGCCTTTGTCCCATGCCAAATATAGCGCGCTAGGCTTGCAAGACTTGCAACTAGGTCAACATGGCCGCACGTGCCATTGGCACATGCCAACACGTGTCGCAAGCCATATTTCCAAGCCGCTATGCCTTTGGCCCACGCCAAATATAGCGCCCTAGGCTTGCAAGACTTACAACTAGGTCAACATGGCCGCACGTGCCATTGGCACATGCCAACACGTGTCGCAAGCCATATTTCCAAGCCGCTATGCCTTTGGCCCACGCCAAATATAGCGCCCTAGGCTTGCAAGACTTGCAACTAGGTCAACATGGCCGCACGTGCCATTGGCACATGCCAACACGTGTCGCAAGCCATAATTCCAAGCCGCTATGCCTTTGGCCCTCGCCAAATATAGCGCCCTAGGCTTGCAAGACTTGCAACTAGGTTAACATGGCCGCACGTGCCATTGGCACATGCCAACACGTGTCGCAAGCCATATTTCCAAGCCGCTATGCCTTTGGCCCACGCCAAATATAGCGCCCTAGGCTTGCAAGACTTGTAACTAGGTCACCACGACCGTACGTGCCATTGGCACATGCCAACACGTATCGCAAGCCATATTTCCAAGCCGCTATGCCATTGGACCACGCCAAATATAGCGCCCTAGGCTCGCAAGACTTGCAACTAGGTCAACATGGCCGTACGTGCCATTGGCACATGCCAACATGCTCGCTGGTAGCCTAACATGCAAACCGTGCAACCTACCACCAAGGCATTCCGCACATGCCATTGGCACATGCCAAACACACACGCTAGTAGCCTAACTTGCAAACCGTGCAACCTACCACCAAGGCATTCCGCACATGCCACACGCGCCACTTGCACTCAAGATGCAACCAACACTCGAGACATCAACACAAACTGGGGGATGCTTCTTTAGGGTTTTGGTTTGGCGGTCACAGCATGCAGCGTACACTACGCTCACATTAAGAAAGCGTGAAAAGGAATAAAGCGGTCAAATAAAAGAGGAAATAATGGTGAAAACGTTTTCACCCATTAAACCATGCGGTTACCACCTCCTCCCATTATTTCACCCTTTACTCTCTTCCTTCATGAGGCCAGGGTACGTTTCAATCTCTACTTGTATAAATAGGTCTTACCTATTTCCACCAGACAACAAGTCTCGGTCGGAGAAAAATACTACACGCTCAGAAAGGCAACTTTGCAAGCTCTCCCAAAAGCTTTCATCTCTTGCGAGCTTCCCAAGCTTCTACTTTCGATACAAGTCGAGACGCTACTCTCCTAGAATTATTCTGGTCTCAACACCTTTCTTTGCTTCCCTCCCCAAATCAACCCTTCTCCTCCACTTTGTGACCGAAGCAAGTCTGGAACGGCCATTTGTTGGTTTAGGCCGGACTTGTACAGATTGATCTCTCGAATCTATAAAGTGCTCACGTGCAGCACATTTGTTTAGGGTTTGAATCAGTTTCTTACTCACCCACCGAAATTACCGAAATCAGCAGAAACGATTTTTACCCATAAACAATTGGCGACCACAGCGGGAGGATTGATCTATCGGCTACAATATCAACTCCAACTCCTGATTTCGTTTTCCGAACGTCAAATCCCAACATGGTGGAACTCAGATCTGGAGCGGCTGCCGAGAACATCAACGCAGAACGCATCCCTGATGGTGGCGTCTCCCTCCATAACGTTGTTACTTCACCAGTTGACAACAACAACATCGAATGCACTCCCTTAAGTGTAACACCGCCTATCACCAGGGCCAGAGCCGCTGCCTCCTATAGCGTCTGCACAACCCTCTAATCATGGCAACGAGAATATCTCTTCAGGTGTCACGCCCCCAGTCACCAGGGCTAGGTCCACCACCGCGACCCCGAATGCTTCTTCCAGCATGGCGCCTCCGATAACTAAGGCTCCAATTACCCCGCCGATGGGACGAGAGACCAGAGGGACCAGAGGAAGTCGTCCTTACGTCACCATCGCCGATTTGATGCAACGACAGGATACGCTCGCCAGAGCCCAGACAGACATGGTTTCAACACAGAAAGAGGTGCTCACCTTTCTCAAAACCATGACAGAGCGACTACCCCGTGAGTCGCATCCTCCAGAGACGCCTAGAAACATCTCCAACAACCCCGACGCCGGCACCTCGGCAGGGCACGCCTCCACGGATGAAGAAACTCGCACTAGAATCCCGTTGGAGAGAAATCAATCACCCAACTTCGTCACGAGACAAGATTTGGAACAACTCCTACGTGACCGAATCAAGCATTATGAGTTGGATGTACATCATCACCAACCCCCTTACCCATCCGAAATACAGAGAATCCCTCTCCCAAGGGGGTACTCTTCTCCTCAATTTACCCTGTACGATGGTACCGGGAATGCACGCGAACATGTTTATCTTTTCCTGGAATCCTTGGGTGAACATGAATATAATCACTTTCTTCGTTTAAGGGAATTTTCAAAATCACTTACTGGAAGGGCGTATACATGACCTCGGGAGAATGTAACAGTGGGATAACGAACATCCGAATGATTTCGTCAAAAGGTTCAGGATTCAAGCACTCGACTGTCACGACCCAAACGTGACCGAGCAACAATTGGTAAACGCATGCATCAATGGTATGGTCCCAATCTACCGCGCCCTGCTAGAAAACTTGTGTTTCCAAACGTTCTCTGAACTCCATGAGGCCGCCAGACGATCTCGCAACAACGAGCACCGGATTACTGGAAAGGACTAGGCCAACTCGAACTAAAGACGCGTGAAACTCGCGGGAGTAGACGCCTCATCAGCAAACAATTTAATGCCGTCTCATCCTCCGTGAACATAGTGAACGAAAGAGGAAAAAGGAAAGCCGCAACTACGAGCCACCAGTAGAAACGTGAAGCGCCGCAAGAACGGAACCCCTCACGGTGGAAGATCATCGCTAAAACTCCCGTGCAGAGATCGCGAGACCGAAGGAAATACCCTTGATTTCCCATTCCCCGTCGAGGAAGTGATTGACCTCAAGCCTCGGGTTCAAGATGATGTCATCAGACTGCCGCCACTCAGACGTCCGCCAACTGAAGCTGAGATGGCAAACCCTAAATACTGTCATTATCACAGGTTCGTTCACCACCCGACTAGCGATTGCAACAGACTAAAGCATATTTTCAAAGAAAGGGTAGAAGCAGGAAAACTCCAACTAGGAGACGAAAGAGTGCATCGAGACCCACTCCCCATAAGAAACTGCGGGTCCTATGGGAATTCCGTGCACGAGACTGTGCAATCCATGATGCAACATATATGCGAAATTCTCTATCTTTCCAAGGTGCAGCGACAAGATATTTTCGCAGCTCTCAATCGTGTTGTGTCCGAAAACGGCTTTTTCTCTCCCCGCACCCACGCCTTGGGGCCCAAGCTCTCAAACGGACGGAACCAAAAGGGGGAACTGGGACCGCTAACCACGTCCGTTTAAGAGGTAACAAATTTGATGACACGCTCATCGACACGACCTCCTACCACAACATCATTACTTTCAAGACACTAAAGGCAGCAGGATTTACAAAACAAGACGCTACCTATTCCCCGTCCGTGATTAAGAACTCGGGAGGAGAAGCTTTGAACGCGCATGGATACATCAACTTAGAGATCGAGATGGGAGACGCTATAACGCATAGCAAGTTCCACATTGTCATAGAACTAGATCATGACATGATTTTGGACGCTTATGGGTGCTCGACAACAAAGCGAAATTGGACTTACACCCTCTGCCGACATCCACGCCCGAAGGAATTCCCAACAAATCGTCCCACGAGTTATCGCATCAACGAGCTATTGAAGGAACCTGAGCATCCGGAGAGGACCCGTTGGCGCTAGCCCATGATTTTCAAATGCAAGTAAGTTTGACCGAGCAACCTTTTCTGCAACCGGCTTTTTCTCCCCCGTTCTCGTCATGGGGACTCAGCGCAACAACCTAAACACGAACGCTGTCAAAAAATGTGAATGGGGAGCTGGACCATTCGAACACTTTGCAAGAAGCTTGGAAGCTTCTAGCGAAACCAACGAAGCCAAGGCTCAAATGGTTACACGACGTCTGAACCCGTTTTCAATCGGAGATGTAGTGGTTAAGGAAAGCTCGTTTCAAGTTGGGAGGATGACAGTAAAGATGGATTTGCCCGAGGAAGGTGAAGGCGAGTTGTACCTGGTTGCGGATACCCTTTGGGAGGATATTGCAAGCTCATCAATACCGACACACCTGAAGGCGTGATAGTTCACTCGCGATGGCTCAAGGAATCCAATCCCTAAAATGCTGTACTTCCCAATCACTCCCCTTTTCAGTACTTCCTTTAAATCATTCCTCTTAATAGCTGTACTTCCCCAGGATGAATACACCGTTTGTATTTTTCCCTGGAGATCTCCCCTTTTGTCAAAAAAAAATAAAAAAAAATAAAAAAATCTCTTCCCGAGCGAATCCTTCAGATATCGATATCGGAGAAATACATCGAAGAACCCGAGAAAACCATTGCGTAAACCATCATACCACAACCTCTTTCAAAATATATATATATGAAGCAAAGGTTTGCGATGAAGAAGAAGGGGAAAGATGTGTTTACAAAAAAAAAAAAGAAAAAAAAAACATCAGGGAACTAAGCAGCTAACAGAAAAACAAAAGGAGGAACTAGCCCTCGAAGGATGGAGCGCAAGTCCCTTTGGGCAAAGCTATCTTCAAGCACTTCCCCCAGAAATCCTTCGGGCAACAAAGGTTCCATTCAGCGGTTTTAGCAGCGGCAACCTCAACATCCCATCCCGAAGCAGCCACAGCAGCAGCAGTGTCCTCCCCGACAACTATTCCAGCATACGCCACCATGACCCCTCCGGTATCATCAATAACACCTTTGGCATCAACTTCAAAGGCTGTCTCGCTTCTATCATATACTCCTTCGAAAGTTTTCTCATCGACACTTCGAAGGAAGTTTTTGATTCATCCACATCAAAATCAAGAATCATGGCGTTCTCCTCCGCGTCCACTGAACCCAAGAGAGTCCGAACATGCACCTGTTCTTCGTGAGGATAGATGGAAGGGAGGTCCTTAATAATTTCGTTAGCTTCATGGAATAAAGACTCAACCCCAACCAATACCTCCTCAAGAGAAGAAGATCGATCTCCACCGATTCTGAAGTCCTTTTCCAAAAAATTAAAGGCACGGCCGTCTATGGAAGATCCCATCATACACCGCAAGAAATGGAAAGATGATCAAGTTTCATCCTGTCTATACACATATAAAAAGAGGATAGCGTGAAAAAAAAAAACGCACCGGCAAAGCAAAGGAAAAGGGGAATCAACAGGAAGAACCCCTTCTCAAACAAGGGAGACGATACATTCGCGTTGGGTATGAATACGGAACCTTAAAAAGGAAAGGGAGCAATGAAGGACATAATGCTTCCAGATTTTTTTGCATGGATGATACCCTAATTGAAGCCACACGTGAAGGAAAGCAAAATAAGGAAACTTTGGTTATCTCGAAGAAACGCCTACTTCCTCTTTATTTACATAAGTCACGCCTGCAAGCACGGCTTCCAAGTTGCACCGGCCCCACCAATTACGCCGACCTCACTAGTGGAAAACCAGATTTTTAAGTCTGATTGTGTTTTATAGATAAGACTACCTTGGACTTTCTTTATATACTTTGGCTTCCGATGGTAGTCAGTTTTCACGGAAAAGCAAATCAAGCTCCCGTGGAAGTCGTAATACAAGGGGTAGTTCAGTAAATAAACTGAGCTTCTAGAAGGAGTATGATTAAGTCTGAGGGCGGAAATAGTTTTTCTGGTCCAACCCCCGAGGTTTTCCTTATCTTGGTCTGCCTCTGTTATCACTCCTCTCTCAGATCTTTCTCATTGCATCTCAGTTTTTATTCCTACACGAATGAAAACCCAAACCTAGTTTTTTTTCTCCGCCTCAATCTCGGATTCATCAAAACCCTAAGTTTATACATCTTAACTAAATCGAAATCATTCTTTTCTCCATGAAAATTTTGCACTTGTTTACATTGATGAAGATTTGAATCGACAACTCCAATTGTAATCTGAAAAATATTGCTGGTAATGAAAGAGCAGGAAGTGATTTTAATCAGATGTTTTATGACCTTGTAGATCTAAATCACGGCTTTTAAAATATGAGTTGTTGCATCTTTTAAATCTAATGATTAAGCTATTGAACAAGATAGTGAAGAAATTAGTAGTCTTATCCTCGTTAATTTTGTTATGTATATCTTAATTTTTCCGTTTAAATTTTGTGTAGATTGTAACTGAAGTGATCTGTATTTTATCATTTGTAGGTTAAGGATATTCATCTAAAGAGAATCCTAAAAGAAGAGAATCCTAGAAGATTCCAGTTTATCTCATTGGTGAAAAGGATTTTGAATGAACAAACAACAATTTCAAAGGTATACAAACATTATTAATTCCTCTAATTTCAATTTCTCAAATTAGGAAATTTTGGTGTTTTTGATTGATTTGAATTGTTTATGTTGTTAGTAGACATTCAATTTTGGTATGGGTTCTCAATATTTTTCTCCTCGTACGGGATTTCCTGAATGGAATAAAGTTGTATTTGAGTGGGGTTTTCATGCCATTTTATTTATTTTGTTGTATTTGGAGAATATATTTGATAGAGTTGCTTCAGATTTAGCAGTGGCTGCAATATATTGTTGAAGACCCTCCAGACTCCAGAGAAATGAGGAATGAGTACTAAAACCAATGGTATTTTTTGTAGGAGTAAGAAAGGTCCTGATTGTGTAACTCCAATTGAAGCTATTTCTGGGCCTAAAGAATCATTGTTTTATCTTACCTGTGTTTACTCAGGTATCAATCGTTTTTTATATCTGTTTTGAAGTTTCGTTTTACCTTCTCTGTTATGATTTTGTGGGGATTTGTTGTTTAGTATTAGAACCCTGAGATTTGATTCCTTTTTTGGGTTTTATTGAACACCTGAATGACTAGGTATGTAGACATAATTGTAATGCAAGTTTTTTAAATATTATCACTAATATTTGGAATGGTTTTCTTATAGTTCCTGCTAAAGGGCTATCTTTCCTCCTTTACGGAACCAAACCATCCTCGCAGCCCTTTGCTAGTTGTGTATACTTCAGTAAAGTACACGTCTATTTTAATTATTTTATCAGCTAGTCTTCTATGTTTTTTTTCGTATTCACCTTTACTTGTTTTCCAGTTACGCAAATTGCTAAAGGTGTATCTTAGTTTTGATCATAGGTTGTAATTTGGCTGATGCAAAGGAAGACAAATCCCACTTATATATAAACTATGTTCAAGTAAGGAAAAATACTTTTCTAATTTATGTTTTACAAGGACAACGGTTGCCTGTTTTATTTATGTACTTGCTAACAAGTGGGTCTCTACCGGGGCCATGGAGATGTATTCTGATTCCTCCAGCTAGTTGATTTGATTTGTAATCAACTATGTTTTTGACTTGTTATTTGCTGTTAAAACAAGCTTCGGATAGGTATCATTTCTATTATTGCAAACGTTCTGAATCATGCTAGAGATGCTCTCTAGTTTGGACGTCTTTATCTAAGTGTACGTAAATCAATTTGCTTGTCTATATGATGCAGATTCTCATGTTACTGCAATTTAGAGGATATTCTCTTGTGAAGAACTCAAAGAACCTGTTTCAAGGCTTTGGATTTGACGCATATCAAGTCATTGGCTTATCCTCTTTCAGGTATTATAGTCCCAAAGTCTAGTCATATAAGCTAGGGTAAATAATATTGCATCACTTTCTAATTTTTGTAAAAATGTTATTTAACCTTTTTGCTTAGTTCGTTAGCGTCTAGTATTTACATGAAGAGCTATGTGATTTAATAGCCTTGTGTTACATATCTATGCATCAGATGTATAATAAATTTGATTTTTGTTTGCCCTAATACTTTTATATTTAGGCATTAGAAGATTTTGCGCCTTTTCTGACCTACAATGTCACAAGGGAACCACACCTTAAACTTACCCTGAAGGGCGTCCACTAGTATATAAATTTATACATTTTGGAACCTTTTTGTCAATAAAATCTCATCGAAAAAATAATCATTTCGATAGTAGTTGGTTGTACCCACTTACTTGTGCCGAATGATTGGTTAGTATACTTTGGTCGCTCACTGACCCACTTCCTTAAGTTGTAAAGAGTTAATGTATGTATTTAGGATGAAAACCATTCTTGAAATTAGTAGCCGCGCAAGTGCATTATCGATCTTTGTCCCCGAACTCACCGTGGTCTTGTTCTATTATTGTAGGTGCCAACCCAGATCGCTACCAGATTTATATAAGGTCACTCACCAGTCTATCACTCTTCCATAGAGGAGGTTAGTGTTGGGTCTAATTTGCTTAATTTCTTCATGGATTTAACTGAATCCTAAGCAGTTGTTACTTAATGCATCCTTGCGCACGATTCTGTAATATTGTCCTCCCGTATATTGAGAATATGGACATAGGCCCTAGTTCCCACTATAGCAAATTATATTGTCTTCTTTGTATTTTATTTTTGACAAGTATTGATACATTGCTTTTATGCCCTCATGTAATCATTGAAGTAGTTTCGATGTAAATCTTTGTTCTAATTCCGGGTAGGGTGGATTCTCGTGCAATTTGTGGGGTTTTGATGCTATCATTTATGCTGCTGTTAGGATGGGTTTCGGTTGGTGAAGTCGATACTCTCGGTGTTATAGTTGGTCTTTATTCTTTGCTAGTCTTGGGTATGAAAGCTCATGGTGCTCAAGTTGCATTGAACTTATTTGATACTTTTTAGGTCAAGTTATGTAAGATGTTATGTAGCCGTGTGGAATGTTTTTGAAAACAATTGCTGTTAAAATTATAAATGGAATTGATGTTCGCATTGATCTTAGTTTTGGAGATTGAAGATGTGGACCTTGAGATTGTCTGGAGTTAAGTTGTAAAATTTCTATTTACTAATATTAAGTTGCCTTAATTTCTGATTCACTATTAGTTCTACCTTCACTTTTGATTTTATATTCAGCTGAATCAATTTTCATTTTTTTTTTTTATAAATTATGATCCGAAACAAACGATTTGTGCTTGACAGTTTGGACATTTGGACTGGTCATAGTAGTCGTAATGTAAAAAATTCAAGGAGTCTCAGGAACAGTCGTTTCGAGAAATAAGTCTACAATTCTAGGGCTCCCAGGCACAGTCCTTTTTAGTGTTTTTAAGTGTTTTTCTGGCAGCTGTTTTTTTTGTATTTTCCACTAGTGCCTCCCAATGGCCGCCCAAGTCACGCCTGCAAACACGCACGGTTTCTACACTTTGCGCCGGTCCCACCAGCTAGCACACTCAGTTTCCCAACTCACGCCAACTTCCCAACGTCGACCAAGCTGTACCGGCCCCACCAATTGTGCCAGCCTCCCGATTTGTGCAAAACTACCAGAGGCAAGGATTCCAAATCCTATTTATAAAAGGTCAACAAGCCTCCTTCAATTTTCCTTACGTTTTGCTGTTAATAGTTTATCACCATCTTATGCTTACCTCGCAACAAAGCCCCTGTTCCGAGCTAAGCAGGGGACTTAATGTTGATGGTGGTTTTTAGACAAGGGGTAAAATCGTAAAACCCCATGACCTAGTGTTACCCGCAACACATTAACTAAGAGCACTTAACTCAGTGTAAATAATTAATAGGGGTATTTTTTCAAAATACCGATTAGGGTTTTCAACCACGTAACCCTAATTCCAAAACCAAGCCGCACCCCCGCGCATCATGGCAGCAATGCCAAACCAAGCCGCATACACCGCGCACCATGGCAACAATGCCAAACCAAGCCGCACCCTGCGCACCATGGAAACAATGCCAAACCAAGCCGCACCCTGCGCATCATGGCAGCAATGCCAAACCAAGCCGCATACTGCGCACCATGGCAACAATGCCAAACCAAGCCGCACCCTGCGCACCATGGCAACAATGCCAAACCAAGCCGCACCCTGCGCACCATGGCAACAATGCCAAAACCAAGCCGCATACTGCGCACCATGGCAACAATTCCAAACCAAGCCGCACCCTGCGCACCATGGCAACAATGCCAAACCAAGCCGCATACTGCCCGCCATGGCAACAATGCCAAACCAAGCCGCACCCTGTGCACCATGGCAGCAATACCAAGCCGCTATGCCTTTGGCCCATGCCAAATATAGCGCCCTAGGCTTGCAAGACTTGCAAGTAGGTCAACATGGCCGCACGTGCCATTGGCACATCCCAACACGTGTCGCAAGCCATATTTCCAAGCCGCTATGCCTTTGGCCCACGCCAAATATAGCGCCCTAGGCTTGCAAGTCTTGCAACTAGGTCAACATGGCCGCACGTGCCATTGGCACATGCCAACACGTGTCGCAAGCCATATTTCCAAGCCGCTATGCCTTTGGACCACGCCAAATATAGCGTCCTAGGCTTGCAAGACTTACAACTAGGTCAACATGGCCGCACGTGCCATTGGCACATGCCAACACGTGTCGCAAGCCATATTTCCAAGCCGCTATGCCTTTGGCCCACGCCAAATATAGCGCCCTAGGCTTGCAAGACTTGCAACTAGGTCAACATGGCCGCACGTGCCATTGGCACATGCCAACACGTGTCGCAAGCCATATTTCCAAGCCGCTATGCCTTTGGCCCACGCCAAATATAGCGCCCTAGGCTTGGAAGACTTGCAACTAGGTCAACATGGCCGCACGTGCCATTGGCACATGCCAACACGTGTCGCAAGCCATATTTCCAAGCCGCTATGCCTTTGGCCCACGCCAAATATAGCGCCCTAGGCTTGCAAGACTTGCAACTAGGTCAACATGGCCGCACGTGCCATTGGCACATGCCAACACGTGTCGCAAGCCATATTTCCAAGCCGCTATGCCTTTGGCCCACGCCAAATATAGCGCCCTAGGCTTGCAAGACTTGCAACTAGGTCAACATGGCCGCACGTGCCATTGGCACATGCCAACACGTGTCGCAAGCCATATTTCCAAGCCGCTATGCCTTTGGCCCACGCCAAATATAGCGCCCTAGGCTTGCAAGACTTGCAACTAGGTTAACATGGCCGCACGTGCCATTGGCACATGCCAACACGAGTCGCAAGCCATATTTCCAATCCGCTATGCCTTTGGACCACGCCAAATATAGCGCCCTAAGCTTGCAAGACTTCCAACTAGGTCACCACGGCCGTACGTGCCATTGGCACATGCCAACACGTATCGCAAGCCATATTTCCAAGCCGCTATGCCATTGGCCCACGCCAAATATAGCGCCCTAGGCTCGCAAGACTTGCAACTAGGTCAACATGGCCGTACGTGCCATTGGCACATGCCAACATGCTCGCTGGTAGCCTAACTTGCAAACCGTGCAACCTACCACCAAGGCATTCCGCACATGCCATTGGCACATGCAAAACACACACGCTAGTAGCCTAACTTGCAAACCGTGCAACCTACCACCAAGGCATTCCGCACATGCCACACGCGCCACTAGCAACGCCACTTGCACTCAAGATGCAACCAACACTCGAGACATCAACACAAACTGGGGGATGCTTCTTTAGGGTTTTGGTTTGGCGGTCACAGCATGCGCCGTACACTACGCTCACATTAAGAAAGCGTGAAAAGGAATAAAGCGGTCAAATAAAAGAGGAAATAATGGTGAAAACGTTTTCACCCATAAATCCATGCGGTTACCACCTCCTCCCATTATTTCACCCTTTACTCTCTTCCTTCATGAGGACAGGGTACATTTCAATCTCGACTTGTATAAATAGGTCTTACCTATTTCCACCGGACAACAAGTCTCGGTCAGAGAAAAATACTACACTCTCGTAAAGGCAACTTTGCAAGCTCTCCCAAAAGCTTTCATCTCTTGAGAGCTTCCCAAGCTTCTACTTTCTGATACAAGTCGAGACGCTACTCTCATAGAATTATTCCGGGTCTCAACACCTTTCTTTGGTTCCCTTCCCAAATCAACCCTTCTCCTCCACTTTGTGACCGAAGCAAGTCTGGAACGGCCATTTCTTGGTTTAGGCCGGACTTGTACAGATTGATCTCTCGAATCTATTAAGTGCTCACATGCAGCACATTTGTTTAGGGTTTGAACCAGTTTCTCACTCACCTACCGAAATTACCGAAAATCGCGAAACGATTTTTACCCATAAACAATCGCTACTAAAATTTTGAGAAAATACGGTATTATTCCAACATTTTGGTCTCATAAGGTTCAATAACAAGAAACCATTCATTTGGGAGACACTGCTGGGATACATTAAATTGCTTTATTCGCAGCCTGGTACAGAAGACAAACGTTCATGCGATGCAATTATACCCAAGAAATCCACAACTACAAACAATTTTTTTTCATAATTTAAAAACAAAATATTCTGAACTAGACAGAATTAACTATCAAAGCAATCTAAGATCCATTTTAAACATGAACTTGAATACCTCTTTCATAACCAAAACTCTAAAACTACAAAATGTCTGTATATCCATATTATATAATCTAAGAGAATAGGTAGAACATACACATTTTTGCTGCCCCAACACACTTAATTGTCATCCGTAGTAGTGCAACCACAACAATATCAAATCGAGCTGGTGAATATGAAAGTAGGGGTGTCAGCATAAACCTACCTATACACCTAATCCACGTATTCTGGTCTTATCGGTTTTCTTCCAAATTCCAACAAATTGATACTTTGTCAGCTCCTCTTACTAATTAAAAATAAGGTTTTATCACATCGCACCTATGTTATTCACATATCATGTCACATTTATTATATCAAACTGAAGCAACAGGAAATGTATCACATAATTTGGCTCCAAGGAACAAAAAGGAAGATCATGGATAAGAATGCTATAAACACAATTGGCTATTGGTGAATTTAGGATCACATAAATTGCTCAACACATAGTCCTAACTTTCTAACATTTCCCTGTATCCTAAATCATGTGTTGTACTGGTACACAACAACACATAGAAAGCCTAAATCACGTGTATCTGTCTACTAGTTACGAAGCAAGGAACATGTGAAATGTTGTTACCTTGAATGGTTATAATGAGGCAGAATATAACAGTGATGATCATGGCATATAAATTACTATTAGATGATGCAAATTTTGCATCTTTCATCTTATTATGTGCTGTCATACATTTAATTCTCAAGACTCTTTCCCAAGACACTCCTAGTATTTATTCAAATAGATGATCTTCAGGTTTTACTAGATCCACTTTCGTGTGCAAAACATTGCATAAGCATTAACAGCATCTCTATTTCCGTCAACCAAATGGGACCTGTGAAACAAAAAAAAACATTAAAACATGATACGGATTTAGATATCATCAGAATTAATCCCTTGAAAGTGCAATAAAGTAATAGATTGTTAATATATTATGTCCTTGTGAAGTGCACACTGATAATGCATGGTACAGATCTTAAACTAACACAACATAGTGAACAGAAAGCCTATTTAGCTGCATATAACCATGTTCTTTTACTTAGTAGGTATAACAACATATCATGTTCCCACCTAATGCTCAAGATAAAAGAAGTTCGGCAAGGAACAGATCCACACACTACAGAACATTGCGGGAATCCGATATATTGTTTAATAAAATTAAAACCTAAATCATTGGACTATAATTCAATTGATTGAAAAAAAAATCATAGAAACAACGAGGTTAAGAGGAAGAAGTAGAACAAACCTGTTTCTCAGGAACACATAAATAATTAAGACTCTCCAAGCATCTGCATAATGTTCCTCTTGAATTCTAAATCTAGTGGTTTCCATGTGTTATCATGTGTTTTTCTTTTAAAACCTGTAAAGAGAAAAGAACAAACAAGATAAACAGCTTGGGTAAGTCGGAGGACAAGGAAAATAGAAATATTGCAGTAAGAGTCTTAACAATTGTGTTGATTCTCAACTATAAATTGCTTACATTACAAATTGAGATCTCTATGAATTGAATCAATTTCTCTGCTACCGAAATCACGTCTATCGAATTCAGGAACTGATGTTTTCTCACTTCTTCATCTCCATTCGCCGTATCCAGCAAGAAGACCTCCTTACATTACAAATGCAAAACCCATTTTATTTTGATGCAGTAGGCGTTGAACCAGTATTTGAGGGCCAAGATCCAAAAGATGTGCTAGCACATCCCTGACATTAAGAAAAAAAAATGAAAAAACATTAGAAATTAAGACTGAAATTAAGACTGCAATTAGAATTTATGGACTCCTTTTTTTTTTCATACAAACCTATGACTCTGAGAAGTTGTTGCTGCACATCATTGGGGATGGAAGACCAGGGCAAATCCAAAGGTTGATTTTGAGAGGAAATATCATAATGCTGTCATATTTCCTCCCTCCATCCACAGAATCCCATACAATTACTAATCTAGTATTCAGTCTTGAAGAACCCATCACTACCTTAGTGTATGTCTTCTTACTCAATACTTAGGGTTTTGATTTGGGTGGAAGGAAAAAAGAAAAGAAGAGAGAATTAAGAATTCAAACTTAGGGAAAATTGGAGATTTAGAGCCGAAATGGGATCTGAAATTGTTGAAGACGGACTGAGACTGATTGACTAGGGTTTAAAAACTCACCATCTAATCTGTCCACTTAAATGACTACGATAGCCCTTTTGATAAGGTAGAATTACTACTATAAATACTACGAATTTTTGAAAACACCGTCTTTTTCAATCATGGCCCTAGTTAGCAACTCGGGATTCGGCAAACGTACGGAACGACAAACGTACGACTATTATACGGTTTTGTGAAACCCAGATTCGGTCCAAAATTCGGTCAACGGGACGTGATTCGTCAGTAATTCGCAACGGCATACGTACGTGTATAATTCGATTTATAAATGTGAGTTAGGCTCTATTCGGTATCTATATATAACAAATAATTTGTATTTATAAGGTCATAGACCAATTTTTATGCATATGTGTGAGTTATTTAAAGAAAAAATAAACTTAATATGATGATATTAATAATTTATACAACATTAGTCATTCAAGAGGACGTGGTATAGTGGTTTAGATGCTTGGTTAGTGAGTTAGAGATCTCTCTCACCTTCACCTTCAAATCTCTTCGGTCATTTTAGTTTCATAAAAATTACAACGTCTAATATTGGGTCGTGTATGCTCGAGAGGCAGTAAAGCCCAAATAGTGGGGCCTTTGAAAACGTAAAAGCTAAAGAATTTACGGCGAATTAAGCGGATGTATCATTCGGGATATGTAAAATTCGTGAACGATTCGCGAATAATCCGGAAATGCCACATAATACGCGAATTGGGTTCGGAGTTGCAAACGTACACGAATAAGACGGTAAAATTCGTGATATGGAAAAATTCGCGACTGATTCGCGAATCATTCGCGACCTTACTAACTAGGATCATGGGACATCCTAGATTCTAAGACCTAGAAGCACGTCGTGGTCCGTTTAACTGCATCCACCTTTCCTGCAAAGGAAAAATGTTGTTTAGAGGAGGTTGGGATTGATTCTTGCAGGATTTGGGAAATGGCCGTTTGTTGGTTTATGGTGATTAAGGAGTTATTGTTGGAGTTTAGATGTGTTGTAAGGTGAGTGAGCACGGTGTGCTAGACTTTCATTGCAATATACCAAATATCAGTGAATGAGCATGTGTTTGGTTGTTTCCGGTTCAATATTGCAACAGGGACAAAGGTCAGTGTTCGTAAGGTTAATGCATCTAAGAATAGAGTTGATTTCTTTGCACAAAAAATACTGAATTTTCGGTGGACATGGTAACGTACACAAGAATTTGGTAATTGGTAAGGGGTTTCGGTGGGAGTGGTTAGTTTGTTGTATGGGGCATTTGGAAACGGTAGCGATGGTGTAGTTTCCATATTTTCATCAGCAAAGCTTTTTTGTGATAACTACTTTGTGTTATACCTAACCCCCTTCAAATATTGGTTTGCTTGCCCCAATCCGTAGGATGAAGTTATTTAACGGAAGAATCGTTTCCCTAGAAAAATCCCTGATGATATAATCAATCAATCAAATACTTGGTGTTGTCAAAGACAAATTTTGTGGTATGGAAAAAAATAACTTCATATGAGGAGATTGTCGACAAATACATACAATTTACAACCATGGCATATCATCTTTATGCTCATTCTGCTAATAAATTTGCATTTATCAACTAACTCAATTCTGAATCCATAACACCTAAATTTAGTTTCTTAAGTACTCCCGGGAGTTTCCCAAATATGTTATAAAAAAGGTTAAAATTCGGATTGATATTCTAAATCAGGGGCATGGTTAACTTGGTTTTTTTACCTTTTTGTCGGAGTAAACATTATCTTAGTTTTTTGATGCAAAGAAGAATGAAATTACTAACTGAAATGAGGTACAAAGTTTCATCCTCATCCAATGCAGAAGCAATGAAATTGGGAGGACTTATCGACTAAGTACTAGAAGTTTTAAAGACTCTTCCATGCCTAGCTATCTTATCTGCTGGCTTATTACATTCTCTACTAAAAGACTTGCAAGACCATAATGGTTGTCTGCATAACAAAGACTTAATATCTATTATAAGTGACTGATTCTCCCAAGCGACTTTATGGTGATCTTCATGACTGCTTCAACTACAGCTTTCGCATCAAGCTCGTGAGCAGCCTGTTGTATTCCTATCTCTTGTGCCCATTCCATAGCCAGGAGAATACCTCCACATTCCGGTTGTTCTGCATTCACATATTAATGGGCATAGGCACATCTCCCCCATTCAAAGGAACCTGCAAAATTCCATATAACTAGTTATATGCCTAAATGATGAATATTATGCAGTTTCTTATAAGATGCATCACAAAAAATTGAAATAAAAGGAGCAGTAGGTGGAATCCAAGACAATGAGATTCTGGTTTGTTGTTGGGCTTGAACTGCTTTAATCTCTTGTTTTTCCTGTCCCTAAATTCAACAAAATGAGCACACTTTACTACCCCAACTGCAAAGAGGTTGTATGTCTTAGAAAGTATGATTACAGCGAGCCTTCCAAATTTCCCATGCCGTGTTTGCCATTCTAACTATCCAGTCATCAACTAGATCATTCATTGTATCCGTGAACTAGCTTCGGATCCATTCTGCAACATTGCCACCATCACATCTCCTAGGTATGTGTTTTTGAAGAATTTTATTGGCATCTACTTGAATGAAGAGGTGCCGTATTAACTGAGCATTCCATGTCTTAGTTTGTTGATCAATTAACTTTAATACGAACTTGTAGTTGTTTGCTTCTTCTTCTAGAAATCACTGGTGAAAAAGCGGGGGTACAACAACCACACCCAATATTTCTCTTAGATATCTGTATGGACAAACTCCAATATACTTTGTAGAGAATCAACTAGACAGTCAGACTCAATCTAGAGAAAAGTATATCGAGGAGTTAATATCCCTCTCACTTGATTTGATCTTTACTCAAGCAAATACGAGTCTTTATCAAATACAAGGAGATAACTTGGATGGTACCAAAGACCAATATCCAAGTGTCAATCAATTTAAATCAACAACCAAAAGGTCGGATATTCTAATTGATTGAACAACGCACAACCTGTGGTTCAATTATACAACAAAATATAATGCGAAATAGAAATAACACACACACCGGAATTTTGTTAACGAGGAAACTGCAAATGAAGAAAAACCCCGGGACCAAGTCCAGATTGAACACATACTGTATTAAGCCTCTACAGACACTAGCCTACTTCAAACTAACTTCGGTCTGTACTGTAGTTCAACCCCAATCAATCTCACACTGATATAAGGTACAATTATGCTCATACGTCTCTGATCCTAGCAGGATACTACGCACTTGATTCCCTTAGCTGATCTCACCCACAACTAAGAGTTGCTACGAGCCAATGTCGAAGAGTTTGATATATATAAATTTGTATCATACAGAAAAGTCTAAAAAATAGATAAATCTGTCTCCCACGAATATACCTACGATTTTTGTTTCTTATTTTGATAAATCAAGGTGAACATAAACCAATTGATAACCCAGACTTATATTCTCGAAGAACATCCTAGTATTATCAATCACCTCACAATAATCTTAATGACGCGACGAAAGAAGATATTGTGGAATCACAAACGATGAGAAGAAGATGTTTGTGACTACTTTTTATCTTGCCTATCAAAGATATCAATCTCAATCCAATCCTTACGATTGTACTCATACGATAAAAACAACAAGATCAGATCACACGACTATGAGAAAGTAGTATCAGTCTGGCTTCACAATCCCAGTGAAGTCTTTGAGTCGTTAACCTGGTTTAGATAAGAAACCAAAGGTTAAAGGAGAATAAACTGTAGCTTACACAACTAGTATCACACGGAAGGTGTGGGGATTAGGTTTCCTAGTTGCTAGAGTTCTCCCTTATATAGTCTTTCAAATCAGGGTTTGCATTCAATGTTAGCTTGCTGCAAAAGCATTCAATATTTAAGCTAATATTTCTCAACCGTTAGATCGAAAGCTTAGCTTGTTACACAAAAATGAAATGCACGTTTCTAGGCTTGTGTAACCGTACCCAAACATGTACATTTGTTGGTTCAACAATAGTTAACCAAATGGTTAGCCATATGAGCAATTTCATATCAACCATATTCTTCTTCACCATAACTAGTTCAAATGACTCAAATGAACTAGTTAGAGAGTTGTTAAATTGCTTAGATCTTATGTAACTACACAAGACACGATCGAAGCAAAAATGATTTGGTTCACTCGAATCGGTTCATGAACTTTATAGACACGGTTTGCAAAAGCATTCCTTAGTTTATATAAACATGAGTTCAAGAACAATCGTCTTTAGATATAACCAAATCAAGTTCGCGGACTGGGTTCGCGGACTTAAGTTCCCGGAAGGAGTTCACAAACTCCAGCAGATTTTCTCGGGTCGATAACTTCCGCCAGTTCACGGATCTTGTTCCGGTTCTCTTGATCAACAAAGTTCGCAAACTTCGGTTCAAGGAATAAGGACTTATATATTTATGTGTTCCACAACAATGCTTATATCCACCAAGGGACACAGTAGCAAGAAGTAAAAACATTAAACGAGGGACCAACATTTCATACAGATGAAACGATACACGAAGATATCCACAGTGAATAAACACAATTACAAAAAAAAAAAAAAAAAAAAAATTCCTCTTTACAAACAAAATATTCCGAGGTAGATTAAAATAACCACCGTTGATACATTTTAAACATGAACATGAATACTTCTTCCTGGTTAGTCAAATACAGCCAAGAACTAATTTACAAATATGCTCTTGTATACATACCATGAAATCTAAGAGAATAGGTAGAATAAACACTTTCTTCCTGCTCAACACCTAACTGTCACCCACCAACTTGGATCTTCACAATGTCCCTTTTGAATAAGTTTATGTTCTAAATCTAGTGGTTTTCATGTGTTATGAGGTGTTTTCCTTTTGAAACCTGCAAAGGGTAGATAAATAGCTCGAGTAAGTTGGGGTACGAGGAAATCATAGAGATAACTTTGTTCCATAATTATTGCACTAAGAGTCGTGGTTAATAACATTGCTTGGGTTGCAAATTGAGATCACCGTATAAATTAATATTCTGAGAATTAGGGTTTCGATATGAAACAATTTGTGTGGTATCAAAATCACGTCTATTGAATTCAGGAACCGATCTTGGATCGAAATCTTCACTCACTTATTCATCTCCATTTGCTGGATCAACCACCAAGGTTTAAAGTTTATCTCAGTTGATGAGATGAATCTAAATCCTACACAAAGAAAAAACGAATAAAACTTATATTTATTATTTCAGGTGAAGCAAGTAAGAGTAATTGATTTGCAAGCTAATAAGTAATATCCATACTGACCAGCACGATCTAGTAGATTTTCAGTTCCTATGTAATCATAATCCACAATTGAAGTCTTGGGATTTTCAATAAAATTACATAGAACCGAATCATCCATACATCAATTAGTTTTCAGAGGAAATATCATCATGCTGCTATGATTGTACTTGTGTTATTCTTCGTTCCACCGGAATCCCTTTCATATAAAACAAAACTAGTAATCCGTATTGAATCCATCACTATCATATTAAGGTTTTGATTCGGGGGAAGAAAGAAAAAAATAAGAGAAATAGTAGTTGAATTTAGGGCAGATTGATTGAACAAAGATGGAGCTGCTGCAAAATTTGACATGTGTAGTAATGAGAGCCGAAATGGGATCTCAAATTGAAGATGGACTTACTAGGGTTTTGGGAACTCAATTTCTTTCTAGTATGTATATATACTCACTCTATCGAGTGAAATTACTATGATTGCCCTCGTCAGGTCGTAGAATTATTACAAACTCTACGAATTTATAAAGGCACATTTTTCCCCAATAAGGGCACCTACTAGTCCATTTAATCGCATCCTCCCCAATTTGACTTTGAGAGTCGCATGTTCCATATTCACTTCCCCCATTGACAATTAATTTGTGTTATGTTTAGTTTCTTCAGTGTGGTTTACCTTTTATGAGTGTGTTTATGGGTAAAAATCGTTTCCGCTGATTTCGTTAAATTCGGTAGGTGAGTGAGAAACTAGTTTAAACCCTAAATAAATGTGTTGCACGTGAGCACTTTTTAGATTCGAGAGATCAATTTTTACAAGTCCGGCCTAAACCAAGAAATGGTCGTTCCAGAATTGCTTCGGTCACAAAGTGGAGGAGAAGGGTTGATTTGGGGAGGGAAGCAAAGAAAGGTGTTGAGACCCGGGAATAGTGCGGGAGAGTAGTGTCTCGACATGTATCGTAAAGTGAAAGCTTCGGAAGCTTGCAAGAGATGAAAGCTTTTGGAGAGCATGAAAAGTTTCCTTTTCTGAGAGTGTTGTATTTTTCTCCTGACCGAGACTTGTTGTCCGGTGGAAATAGGTAAGACCTATTTATACAAGTCGAGGCTGAAACATACCCTGGCCTCATGAAGGAAGAGAGTAAAGGGTGAAATAATGGGAGGAGGTGGTAACCGCAAGGTGTTTATGGGTGAAAACGCTTTCACCATTATTTCCTCATTTATTTGACCGCTTTATTCCTATTCAGGCTTTCTTAATGTGAGCGTAGTGTACGCTGCATGATGTGACCGCCGAACCAAAACCCTAGAAAGCATCCCCGCCTTGTGTTGATGTCTCGAGTATTGGTTGCACCTTGAGTGCAAGTGGCGCTGCTAGAGGCGCGTGTGGCATGTGCCATTGGCATGTGCGGAATGCCTTGGTGGTAGGTTGTACGTTGAGTGTAAGTGGCAATGCCGTAGCCGCTAGTGGCGTGTGTGGCATGTGCCAATGGCATGTGCGGAATGCCTTGGTGGTAGGTTGTACGTTGAGTGTAAGTGGCAATGCCAGAGCTGCTAGTGGCGTGTGTGGCATGTGCCAATGGCATGTGCGGAATGCCTTGGTGGTAGGTTGCACGGTTTGCAAGTTAGGCTACCAGCGTGTGTGTTTGGCATGTGCCAATGGCATGTGCGGAATGCCTTGGTGGTAGGTTACAAGGTTTGCAAGTTAGGCTACCAGCGTGTGTGTTTGGCATGTGCGGAATGCCTTGGTGGTAGGTTGCACGGTTTGCAAGTTAGGCTACAAGCGTGTGTGTTTGGCATGTGCCAATGGCATGTGCGGAATGCTTTGGTGGTAGGTTGCAAGATTTGCAAGTTAGGCTACCCGCGTGTGTGTTTGGCATGTGCGGAATGCCTTGGTGGTAGGTTGCACGGTTTGCAAGTTAGGCTACCAGCGTGTGTGTTTGGCATGTGCCAATGGCATGTGCGGAATGCCTTGGTGGTAGGTTGCACGGTTTGCAAGTTAGGCTACCAGCGTGTGTGTTTGGCATGTGCCAATGGCATGCGTGGCCGTTAGGGCCGTGGCCTTGGTAGGAAAAGCTACCAGCGAGCATGTTGGCATGTGCCAATGGCATGCGTGGCCGTTAGGGCCGTGGCCTTGGTAGGAAAAGCTACCAGCGAGCATGTTGGCATGTGCCAATGTCATGCGTGGCCAACTTGACCTAGTTGCACGTTTTGCAAGCCTAGGGCGCTATATTTGGCATGTGCCAATGGCATAGCGGCTTGGAAATATGGCTTGTGGCACGTGTTGGCATGTGCTAATGGCACGTACGGCCATGTTGACCTAGTTGCACGTTTTGCAAGCCTAGGGCGCTATATTTGGCATGTGCCAATGGCATAACGGCTTGGAAATATGGCTTGTGGTACGTGTTGGCATGTGCCAATAGCACATACGGCCATGTTGACCTAGTTGCACGTTTTGCAAGCCTAGGGCGCTATATTTGGCATGTGCCAATGGTATAGCGGCTTAGTTTGGCATGGTTGCCAATGAGTGCGATATGTAGTTTGGTTTTGCGTCGCCATTTGCCATGGTGCGCAGTGTGCGGCTTGGTTTTGGCGTCGTTGCCACGGTGCGCGAGTGTGCGGCTTGGTTTGGCATCGTTTCCACGGTCAGCAGTGTGCGGCTTGGTTTGGCATCGTTGCCATGGTGCGCAGTGTGCGGCTTGGTTTTGGCGTCGTTGCCATGGGGCGCAGTATGCGGCTTGATTTGGCGTCGTTGCCATGGTACGCAGTGTGCGGCTTGGTTTGGCGTCGTTGCCATGGTGCGCAGTGTGCGGCTTGGTTTTGGCGTCGTTGCCATGGTGCGCAGTATGCGGCTTGGTTTGGCATTGTTGCCATGGTGCGCGAGTGTGCGGCTTGGTTTGGCATTGTTGCCATGGTGCGCAGTGTGCGGCTTGGTTTTAGAATTAGGGTTCGTGTCGAAAACCCTAATCGGTATTTTGAAAAAATACCCTATGAATTATTTACACCTGAGTTAAATGCTCTTAGTTAATGTGTTATGGGTAACACTAGGTCATGGGGTTTTACGATTTTACCCCTTGTTGAAAAACCACCATCAACACTACAAATTGAGATCACCATAAATTGACATTCGAGAATCGGGGTTGAGAAATGAAACCATTTGTACGTATCAAAATCACATCTTTGAATTCATGAACTGATCTTGTATGACATCTTCACTCACTTCTTCATCTCGCAATTGCTAAATCCACCACCAATGAACTCAAATGATGAGATCATTCTAAATCCCGCACACGTAGAAAAATCAAATAAAAATTCAATTTACTAAATTGTTTCAGTGAAACAAGTAAGAGTAATTGATTTGCATCTAATTCAATTTACTAATTGATTTCCCGAAAGTAGTTGTAGAATAAAATGTAGCCAACCTCATAGACATAGAGCCGGAGTTCATTTTAAACATGAACATGAATACTTCTTTCTCGGTTAGTCAATGACAACCAAGAACTAATTTACAAAAATGCTCTTGTATACATACCATGAAATCTAAGAGAATAGGTAGAATAGACACTTTTTTCCTTCTCCAACACCTAACTCACACCCACCAACTTGGATCTTCACAATGTCCCTCTTGAATAAGTTTATGTTCTAAATCTAGTGGTTTCCATGTGTTATGAGGTGTTTTCCTTTTGAAACCCGGCAAAGGGAAGATAAATAGCTCGAGTAAGTTGGGGTACGAGGAAATCATAGAGCTAACCTGTTCTGAATTATTGCAAGAAAGTGGGTTAATAACATTGCTTGCGTTGCAAATTGAGATCACCATAAATTGATATCCTGAGAATCAGGGTTTGGATATGAAACAATTTGTGTCGTATCAAAACCACGTTTATTGAATTCAGGAACCGATCTTGGATCGACATCTTCACTCACTTCTTCATCTCCATTTGCTGGATCAACCACCAAGGTTTAAAGTTTATCTCAGTTGATGCGATGAATCTAAATCCTACACAAAGAAAAAAACGAATAAATATTTTATTTATTATTTCAGGTGAAGCAAGTAAGAGTAATTGATTTGCAAGCTAATAAGTAATATCCATACTGACCAGCACGATCCAGTAGATTTTCAGTTCCTATGTAATTATAACCCGAACTGATGTCTTGGGATTTTCAAGGAAATTACATAGAACCGAATCATCGATACATCGCTTAGTTTTGAGAGGAAATATGATCATGTCATTATGATTGTACTTGTGTTATTCTTCGTTTCACCGGAATCCCATTCACATACAACAAAACCAGTAATCCATCTTGAATCCATCACTATCAGCTTAAGGTTTTGATTCAGGGAAGAAAGAAAAAGAAGAGAAATAGTAATTGAATTTAGGCAGATTGAACAAAGATGTCAGCCGCAAAATTTGACATGTGTAGTGATGAGAGCCGAAAAGGGATCTCAAATTGAAGATGGACTTACTAGGGTTTTGGGAACTCAATTTCTTTCTAGTATGTATACTTTATCGAGTGAAATGACTATGATTGCCCTCGTCATGTCGTAGAATTATTACAATCTCTATGAATTTATAAAGGCACTTTCTTCCCCAATCAGGGCACCTACTAGTCCATTTAACTGCATGATCCTCCGCAATTTGACTTTGACAGTCGCATCTTCCATATTCACTTCCCCCCATTGGCAATTAATTTGTGTTATCCAGACAAATCGTGATCGGAGGACAATTCCCGAATCTCGAGATATAGTTTTTGGCCGCATTCCTCCATTTGTGTTTGCTTCGCTTAGCTACAACAATTACAAGTCGTTTGCAAAAATTCCTAGATTAGCCTAATTTAAATCAAATTTTAGTGCTTACTGCAAATCAGTCCATCCATGACAAGAGGAAGATTATATTCAAAACAAAACACTCAATGTTGGAAACTGAATTTTAGGTTACATTGAAACCATGAAAACTAAGAGACAACGAGAAGTAGATGTAGATATTCAAATACCGAAATATCGGATTCACAGACTAAAATTAGTCGTACAAGAATCTGGATTAATAAATTATTCCTTGAAAAATAAAATACAATTATCGTTGGATTAATGAAATTTATAGATCTCCTCTTCACTGATTTTGCAAAAAAAAAAAAAATCCGAAATTTAAAATTTGTAGTGACCTCAAAAACACAATGCTTCACTCAGATTTACACGCAATAGACTCTTTTTGGAACTGAGGATTATTAAATTAAATTTAGAAGATACATTCCTAAGACACCCACAACGGCACAACCACTCAAATCTTGAAGATTGAGATGCATTTTGAAGACGCCCACCAATTGAAAATGAAGATTCTAATCACCCGAGGCGTGTTTTAACCCAAGAAGTGGAATCGGGTGAGACCAAGAGTTATCCAACAGACTAATTGCTTTTGAGAGGAGAAATCATTATGCTAGTATCTTCTAATTATTGATCGATAATCATACACATCTCGAATCCATGATCTAATTTTGAAGTTGTTGTGTTCTCGAGATGGGCGTGACACAGAAGAAGAAGAGAGGCAAGTAACCAACGATGAAAATAAGAAACCCTAGGCTAAAACCGATAAGCTTAAATAGTACTCGGAGTAGTAGGGTAAATAGAGACACTAGAAAACAACTCACAGCCGTCCGATTCGTGTGACTGGTTAAATCGAATCAAAAGAAAATCCTTGCAGTTGAGCGGTCAACGAGTGGGAATTGTTGGGCTACGAATAGGGATGGCAATGGTGCGGGGACCTTGAATCCCCTCCCCTACCCTGTTCAAAAAACCAAAACCCATCCCCTACCCGTTCCCATAAGAATGGGGCGAGGACGGGTATGGGGAATCCCTGTAGGGGATGGGTTTCCCATGAGCTACCATAACATTGCAATAAATATTTAAAATTATGTAAATAATAATAATTTAAAAATAATTATAATGGTGCAAACAATGATAATAACCTAAGCAGTGCATTTTAAAATTTAAGTTTATAATAACCAAGTAAAACTGAAAAGTAAAGGAAACAATTGATCCACAATTAAGTATTATGGTTCCTTTTACTTCTTAGTTCCTCACTATTAACCATCTTCCTCCATGTTAATCATCTCATCATGATCTTCTTCGTTATCTTCCAAAAAAGTTCTTTGATCAAATATAATAGGTTATGGTATGGACGTATGGGGCGGGTATGGGGTGGGGACCTTGAATCCCATCCCCACCCCATCCCCGCATCACTACTTTCGGGGATTCCCCGTACCCGCCCCGTTCCCCATTTATACGGGTAAAACCCTAACCCATAGGGACGGATCCCCACGGGGATGGGTTTGGGTGGGGCAAATTGCCATCCCCTACGAAGCATTAATTGGCTCGAGGGTGGCAAAAGACTAGAAAGATGTGGTTGCAACATCTCGTACAGCTCTAAGGACTAACAATGAGACATCTTATAAAAACAAGGATGTAGTAATGTTATCAAAGACTAGAAAGACTAGAAAGCACCTTGATCTATTGGGAGCGTTTTTTTCTGTTTTTATCTCTCATGGCGATTTTTTACCCAATTTTCAAACTCAAAATTCCTCTCAATCGAATCAATCTTGATTGATTCGGATTGACAATCACTAGTCCGTAAAGGGCTCTAAATCACGCTTTTAAATGACAGATTAATTATGTGATTAGAATTTCACAAATAAATTCCGTCATATTACATGAAAATAATCGGGTCCACCATTTAACATAAAAAAACTGTTATTTTAAAGCGTGATATTTTTCTAGGCGTGTGATTTAAGATGGACCATAAAAATTACGGAATACATCCGTCATATATTTTGATCTTTATACGCCCATCATTATTCCTTTACTATGTGCCCAAAAATGGTTAGCCAAATGCTTAGCAAAAGCATCTGAAATGGTTAGCCACCAGCATACTTGCCATCCTCCCATAATCTTTAGCCAGCGTCTTAGCAAAATGCATCTGAAATGGTTAGCCACCAAAGACACTTGCCATCCTTCTTTCAAGTTCACATCTAGCAAACCCCCAAAACCAGTTCCCTCTGAAACCGCCGGCGTTATTTTCGCTCCGGAAATCTAACTACCCAAGAGGAGAAATATCGATTCATCTTCAATACAGAATCGATCGTAAGAAGAAGACGATATTGAGTAAGTAAACCCTTTCATCTTTGAACTTGTTTTTGCTTAAGTTTCTTTTTTCGTTTTCAAATCTATAATCCATAATTGTAAAGATTTTGATCATTATACTTATAATCGGAAAGGAATGAATTGGTTTGATCATTAAGTGTATACTTTCATGTGTTTCTGAATTGCCCCTTTTAATGATTACTTGATTAATGTCTGGTTGTTGATTAGGTATTCCATATTAGGTATGAGGTTCTTTAAATACGAGTTTTAGTTGTGAAAAATTGAAACAAAGCATTACCCATTATATAGGATAAGGATTACAGTGTTATGGCTATCTCAGGATTTTTAAACCCGAGAAAATCTGTATCCATTTTCTAGGGTTTTAGGAATAAATTAGATTATGAGGGGCAATTGGAGAGGGATTTGAGGGGGATTTTTTTTGTTTTGATTTAGAGGTGGAAGGAGATGAAAAGATGATAGCATCAGGGGTAAATTTGGTGATGATAGTAATTGGGTTTGCATGTAAGTACGATGTTTATTTTATTTGTATATACAAGACTCATTTGTGCTAGATTCAGTTGAATACTGCTAGGCGTTCATTTCAGCAGCTACAAGATCTGATATCGGAATGGTAATTTGCACCTTCCTTCTCGGAATTCGGTTGAATGCTGCTAAGCGTTTATTTCCAGCAGCTACATGATATAATGAGATTAATTATGCTGATCTTCTGTAATTTCTACCGAATTGGAATGTATTCTTTTGGTTTTCTGTTTGATTGGCACCATCCAAGTGTTAGTAACATATAGAAGCCCTTGAAATCACTGAAATACTAAAAATTTGGGTAAACCGTGCTTTTTGTTCAGTCTTTGGGGTTTACCCCGTTGTTTTGACTGGACAATTGAACTAAGTAACTGAAATGTGTTTAACTGAAATATGTTTATCAAGGCTTGTGCTGTCTCTGTCAATAGATAGCCATATCTATTAGTTGGTAATTGAAATATATGGGAACAAGAAATCCCTGCTAATTTTCAAGGTGATTTTCTTCAAAAAATTGGATTTTTTGAAGACCAAAAATTGGCTAGTTACTTCGAATGATTCCTTTTATGGTTCAGTTCTTTTGCGAATAGATGATTAGGGGGCACAATAACATAACTCCTGTCCAAATCTTGCATAAGTACGTTATTTGCTTGACTTTCAGCCTCTGCGTGTCGTGAATATGACTAGTTTATTCGATAGACTCCATGTTTAGACTAGTTTATTTGGAAGGTGCAATTGGTTGTGTTTCAGTAATGTAATAGGTGGTTCTAGACTTTGTAATTTGTTCATCACGAATATAATATTGGGGATTCTCGTGCTCGATGCAGCTTCTGGGGACATAACTTACCATGACCTAGGCTAGATTAAGAGTGTGTACTTTTTAATTGAGTTTTGTGGCTTAATTACTCTACATATGTATCCTGCTTATCCATACAGATAAACGTACAAGCTTTGGATTTTTCCCCGTATCAGTCCCCGTAAGCAATATGTTTTCATTTCATAGTTCTTATATCTCGTCCCCTTGTTCGCAATTAATTCGGTTCACGATACTCGTTGTAGCTTTGTCACTCCACCTCCACCACTGGAGTTTTGTGCAAGAGTCATAAGCCCTTTTTTCGCAAGTGTTTAGGATTAGACCATCTTAAAATTTTCTATTGCCTGGTATGCAAGCACTGTGGTAGATAATTTCCGGGTTCTTAAAGTTGAGCCGGAATTAGATTGAAACATTTAATCGCTATCTTTATTAATCTCATCTCGGAATTCATTGAAATGCTGCTAGGCATTCATTTAAACTCCGACTTCTCTCAGACACCACTACTGTCTCAATCCATCTCAACTGCAATCGAGCTGTTGAATTAAAAAGCTTTTAATTTGTTGAACGATTTCCAACCCCATCTCGTCTACATCAACTTGTATCACTCCCTTGATAAAGGGTTATTGGATTTGAGTTTTGTTTATTGCGCCACACAATTGAGCCTTTCGTGATCGCGTGTGATTACGATATATGTGTAACGTGTTTCTGTCTATTTTGCACAGGCTGGAACCTGGGAGGAGAAGAACTTTAATTCCTGGGCTAGTGGTCGGATAAAGGTATCTAACTTTTCTAATGTCCGTTATTTTTCACAACTTCACATGACATCTGTAACAAATATATTGTGGACCTAGGAACAAATCTTTAACTATTTTCTTGGTTTCCTATAAGTTCTACTAAAGGCAAAAATTCAAAGTGTGTGAATGTTCGATCCGAATCGTTTGAGCCTCCTATTAAGTATTAATATAAAACTGATTCTTCATTCTTGTATATCTCGAATTTATACATGATTTGATTTCGATCTGCATCAGCTCATATCCTGTATCACCACCACTGCAGCTTCTTTTGAAACTCGGATGGTTGAACCGCAGCCCTTTTCCTTTTCATGTCCAAAGAATTTTTCACTCCTGTTAGCAGGACATTCAACTCCAACACTTTGAACAGTAGTAGGTTCCACCTTGACATGAGTATCTCATATAGGGGAGTTTTACCTTCGAGAGGTTGGTTGCTTCCCATGTTTAGATTTCCGAGCATATAAAGAATTCACCATGCTCTTTACCTGAACAGATGAATCCAATTTCTTTGAAGTTGTCTGTGATTTGAGATTGGACGGACCATTTGCAAAATTATCCAGAGTACCTAAGCCATTTTTCAATTTTTTATTTCTGAAACTATTAACACCACTACGTAATTTCGGCTTCTTTTCCAACTGTTCCCTCTCAAGCTCAAGTGCATGACGAACCTGGTTTATGAGTGTGATTTGATCCTTCACAGTCTTACAGATTATTGACTTGTCATCATATTGTATTTTTATGTATGTCATTTAGGTTTACTTGAAGTGATGTCTATTACACCTCCAAGCAAAGAATGGATGGATGCTCCACGACAGTCGGCTCAATTTTTGCAAGGAGTTGAATCCTTTATCAGGTTCGCAAAAGATACCGGAGGGGCGGATAGATTATACCGTTGTCCATGCTCGAAATGTAAGCTCTTTAAAGCAAAAAAAACTATATTCTCTAGAGGAAATACATCTGCATTTGCAAAAATCTGGTATCCATAAGCCATACAGAATTTGGATACATCACGGAGAACAGCCTCGTTCAGATGTTGTCAATGTTAATATAGCTCCTAATTTACCTGGTAATAATGTTCATTGTGAAGATTCTAGTCGGAGAATGGTTGACATGTTCAGTGACCTACAACGACGTATTGACCTCGATAACAACATGAAAGAGTGTTCCAGTGACCCTAATCAAGAGAGTGATGCTAATGTTGAAGGTGATCAAGGTGCTGATAAAAATTACAAAAAGAGGATCGAAGATTCGATGCAACCACTATATCCTTCTTGTGATGGGCAGCATACGAAGTTGTCTGCAACAATTGAGTTGCTAAGTATGAAAGCAAGGCATAATTGTTCTGATGGTTTCTTGACCGAGCTGTTGCAATTTATGAAGACGGTTCTACCTGGCTGGGAATACATTACCGAAATGACCAATAAAGCCAAGGCTATGATTAAACCTTTTCGATTGAAGTGTGAAATTATACATGCTTGCCCGAATGATTGCATTCTTTACAGAAGGAATATGCTTGACATGGATGAATGTCCTAATTGTAAAGCAAGTAGATGGAAACCAGCAGATAAGAAGAAGCCACGTGCCAAAAGAGTGGCGATGAAGAAACTAAGATATTTCTCGATTCTTGAAAGGTTGTAGCGCATGTTTAGTACACCATGGATAGCAGAGCCGATGAATTGCCATGCTAATGGAGAGGAAAGCAAAGACACACATGCGGCCTCCCGTGGACTCTCCTTGTTGGAAGTTTATAGATAGAAAGTGGCCCGAGTTTTCTATGGAGAAGAGGAATGTGCGTTTAGGACTCGGCAACCGATGGATTTAACCCTTTCGGAATGCTCAATCCCCATAGTTGTTGGCCCGTTATGCTTGTACCATTGAACTCGCCCCCATCACACCGCATGGCTAAAGAATTCACTATGTTAACACTGCCGATTCCTGGTCCAACCGAACCAGGCCATAACATCGATGTTTATTTGCAGCCGTTAGTCGACGAGTTGAAAGAGTTATGGCCTGGTTGGAAAGTTGACATATGATGCTCATACAAAGAGTAACTTTACGCTGAAAGCAATGTTAATGTGGTGTGTGCATGACTTTCCGGCCTATGGACATGTTTCTGGTTGTAGAACATCGGGAAGATTTGGTTGTCCTGTGTGTGTGAAAAGACAGATGCAATCAGGCTAAAGAATGGACGTAAATTCACTACATGGGTCATAGAAGATTCTTACCAAATTGAGCACCCCTTCGATATGCAAAAGCAAAATTTGATGGAACCGAATAACATGGAGATGCTCCATGCCGTTTGACGGAGCCCAATTGTTGACGAAGATGAATAGTGTGCGAACGTAATTTGGGAAGTTCACAAGGAAGGAAACAACATCAAATTCTAGTGGTAAAAGGCGTTTGACGGTGTCCAACCGTTAAAAACTATGAGTCGTGTACGCACTGAATCTTGTCGGGCAACAGGTAAGAGGAAACGGACGGTAGATACAAGTATTCCGCCATCGATGAAGAAGAGATCAGTTGATACAAGCACTCCGTGGTCAAAAAGATCAATCTTATTTGATCTACCTTACTGGGAGGTAACTAATTTAACAGTCTACTTGAATTACTACATATAGGAACCATTTACCTTTGATATTTCTTAAGTTTTTTTTTTTTTTTTTTATATTGTTTTGGTGTCATTTATTCTTCCAATTATTAATGTATGGATGTTGTTACTAACTTTCCTAGTTTACTTTAGGATCTGCTGGTTCGACACAATTTGGATGTAATGCACATTGAGAAGAACTTTGCTTTGAGATTTTTTTGGAACCATAATGGACAATAAGGATAAGACCAAGGATGGGATTCTCGCACGCAAGGATCTGCAAATCCTTAAGATAAAGAGGAACTTGTGGTTGAAGGAGCGAGGAAATGGCAAACCTCCGAAAAATGCCGCCAAAGACCTTATCGTTTGTCTATAGAAGAGAGGAAACTAGTATGCATGTCTCTTAGCAACCCGAAGGTTCCTATTGGTTACTTTCATGAACTGGAAAGGCAAAGTATGTTTGCGTGAATTTCAGCTCAAAAGCATGAAATCTCATGATTACCATATTCTAATGCAGGGATTGCTACCTGTTTTTCTGATGTACTGTTTCAAAGGGCATCGTCAATTGCTTGAGGCCATTCGACAGGTGTCATTATTCTTTAAAGTTCTTTGTTCTAAGGTTATTGATATTGCCGAGCTTCGCATCTTGCAACAACGTCTCGTGGAGTCTATATGTGTGTTTGAAATGTATTTCCCGCCTGCTTTTTTTGTTACAATGATACATGTCGTCGTACATTTGGCAGAAGAGGCAGAAACATTGGGTCCCGTTACAACTCGATGGATGTATCCTTTTGAAAGGTGAGTCAGTTGATTGAGTAAATTTTTTGGTTTAGTTTTTCATGGAAGTAAATTGACTTTTTTATTGTTGTTGTTGTGATTACCCTGTAGGATGATGAGAACATTCAAAGTTTTTGGTCGTAACAAGAACTATATAGAGGGATCTATTACAGAACAATATCTATTAGCCGAAGCGTTGAGACATTGTATGGAGTACATTCTGAATGGTAGGGAGAAGTGCTACAAGAAAAAGGGAAGGATATCTAATGACGATGACATTCAGGAAGGTCCATACCCGCCAAATATGTCTGAAGGGAAAAAATATCGTATACCCAACCCACAGTACGAACAAGCACGCAGATGGGTTTTGATGCATTCTGAAGAAAATATTGAATGGAAAAAGTAAGTAATACTTTCAAATTTTCTTATCATTTCTTAGTACAATAACTTACTTCCCTGTTGAGACTTACTAGTTAGGGATGAATGAACATATGAAACCAATTGAAATAGTTAGTGATGAATGAACAAACAAATTTGTAGAGTATGGAATGGTAATTGTATATGTTCATTACGGAAGTATGACGCATATGTTGTAAGATTTAATCAACATGTTAGAGGAAGAAGGAATTCAACGAAGCCTGATGATTACATGAAATGGATAACGCAACAATTTCAGGGCAAAGACATGACAGATTTTAAGCGACTCGTTGATGGTCCATCTAGATATGCAATATCACATAATGCATATGCAGTAAATGGATATATCTTTTATACAAAATGATGCGAGAAAAAGTATGTCCACCCAGAATAGTGGAGTGTCCATGAATGCCACAACCACATTCGAGCAAGTGCCGGAGATCGAACACGGTGGACGAAGAAGTTCCATATTTCGGAATTGTTAAACAAATTCTAGAACCTGGATTACACCACCTTCAAGCAAACCGTATTTTATTGTGATTGGGTTCGTGTCCAAGACAAGGTGAATGGATGGTATGTGGATCCTAGGTTACAAGACAGATTTATGTAAACTTTGAACGATTTATGGAAAACACAAAAGACACCGATGAGCCATTTATCCATTCTTCTCAAGCTACTTCGCTTTTTATTGCAAGGATGAGAGTAGGCCTGATAGGAAGTGGCATATTGTTTTAGAATCTCCAAAACGACGAGGTCCTTATGTGAATGCTTTTGAGGATCCTTTTGTCTTTACTGGCATAGCTAAAGAATCTTCCCTAACGGCATCAAACTTAGATGATAACAATAATTTGGAAGAAGATGCATTTGTAAGTTTAAGTTTTTTGAATTGAACTGTTTCTTTATTTTATTGATTTGTCGTACTTATTAATTATGATGTTACAGGAAAATTAGGGGAGGCGGAAGTTCAACATCAGTAAGCGTCCCAATGGCTCGCGATAAAATTTATCAAGATCGGATTTTGAGTGGAATTTTTCATTATGATAAAATTGTTACTTTGAAATTTTTTGTAATGTACTTCTTGAATTTTTTTACCTTGGGTCTTGTTTGAAATTAATTCTTTAGATATTCAATCAATTATGATAAAAAATTATTGAGTTTAATCCTTTTTATTTATTATATTCAAAAATAAATATTATATCTAAATTACAATTAAAAAAGGGATTTTTTTATCATAATTACACAATTCTGATGCAAACTCGGTCATATTTTCAACCGAATTGTCGATTCTTGATTATGTAACTAAGTTTTGACGCAAATCTTCAGAATTTGAAATGATGAAGTTCCGGTTTCCTCGGTTTTGCTCGAACTCGTTCCAATTCGGTCAAATTTTCAACCAAATTGTTGATTCTTGATTATGTAACTAAGTTTTGACACAAATCTTCTCAATTTGAAAAGATGAAGTTCTAGTTTCTTCAGTTTTGCTCGAACTCGTTTCAACTCGATCAAATTTTCAACCAAATTGTCGATTCTTGATTATGTAACTAAGTTTTGACGCAAATCTTCTGAATTCGAAAAGATGAAGTTCCGGTTTCTTCGGTTTTGCTCGAACTCGTTCCAATTCGGTCAAATTTTCAACCGAATTGTCGATTCTTGATTATGTAACTAAGTTTTGACACAAATCTTCTCAATTCGAAAAGATGAAGTTCTGGTTTCTTCAGTTTTGCTCGAACACGTTTCAACTCGGTCAAATTTTCAACCGATTTGTCAATTCTTGATTATGTAACTAAGTTTTGACGCAAATCTTCTGAATTCGAAATGATGAAGTTCTGGTTTCTTCAGTTTTGCTCGAACTCGTTTCAACTCGGTCAAATTTTCAACCGAATTGTCGATTCTTGATTATGTAACTAAGTTTTGACGCAAATCTTCTGAATTCGAAATGATGAAGTTCCGGTTTCTCCGGTTTCTTCGGTTTTGCTCAAACTCGGTTTTGCTGAATTCGAATTAAATTTTCAACCATGAAAAATGATACTTCGCGTCAGGAAAACTTATACTTTCGCTCCGTGTCATGAAAATTGATACTTTCACCCCGTTTCAGGAAAAGTGATATTTTCGTGCCGTGTCAGGAAAAATGATACTTTGCTCCGTGTTGGGGAAAATGATATAGTTTCACGCCGTGTCAGGAAAAATGATACTTTCACTCCGTATCCGGAAAAGTGATACTGTGAAAGTGTTTAATTTTGCCTATTTTAGATAAAAATAAAACTGTGAAACTGTTTCTTTTTTCTGAAACTAAACTTACATCTTCGCTTTACAAATTTACAAGTACTCCGACTCTGTGTCATTATGCTGGAAATAAATTGTGAGTATAAAATTTAGTTTTTCTGCGTCAATTTTTTCGGTCGGTCGTCCCACCGTGACAGCGGTCATCTAGTTTTAATCAATGTTGTGTGGTATTAGTATAATTTTGATATGCTTGACAAATTAATTTAACAATTTTTTTTTTCTTATTGGTAAAAGTCAACAGTCAAGGATCACTAATTAAAAATAAAATACCAAAATGTCTTTAGTGGTGCACTTGGGCCGTGGACGCCCAACTAAAAGTACACCCAACTAAAGAAAAGAAAAAAAAAAGAGAAAACGAAAACAGTACGCGTGTTCCGATGTGAACATTCTAAACATAGTTTTCTTCTCCCCGAGAGAAAAAAACAGATCTAGCATATTTCATCACTTCATCCCCATCTCTATCTGTACAGAAGATTTTTCCTCATCTGATATTTTGGCTGAAAATTAGGTTATTCATTGCGCTTTGTTCTACAATTTTGGAAATATTTCTGCATCGCCGTAGGATGATGGTGTTGATTATTTTGAGAAGGAATGGAAGAAGAATATCATGCGACAATAATCTCGGTCAAAAAACTTTCGATTTGAGCCCTAACAATTTTTGGGCGGGATGAAAATCAAAACAAAATTGTTTTAGGCGGGGATTATTCCCGCTTGGTGTTTTTTGGGATAGCTATAAATCTCAACCCTAAAATAATTTAAGAGATGTTCAGAGATATATCTGTTTTGGGGAATTATCGTAGATCAAAAACAGCAAGGTATATCTTTTTTATAGCTAAATTATTTTTGATTTTTGATTTTTGATTTGGTAGATGCATGAGTTCATATTAGACTCTTTCTTTGATTGAATCTGAAATTGGGGTTACATAGGATTGATTTAGTTTAATAATAATAATGTAATCTTATGCTTGTCTCTAGATTGAATCTGCACCTGGGTTACACAAGATTGTTATAGTTTTGTAAAGTGGTATTCAGATTTGATTATCGTGTATACTAACCATTGTGCTAGAGGTAGGACAACTACCAACATCATCAAATCTTTATTCTTGGTCACAATAGTACATGTGTGGTACTGGTACTAGCACAAGAAAAAGAGAACATTAGCTTGACTAGATAAATCTCCACCTGATTCTTGCACTGACACAACACCTAATATTCTACATATTTTTAATTGGTGCTTTATTAGTAATATGCGACTATTTTCATGTCGATTTAGTTGATGTTGTGTCCTTGCAATAAATCAGTTCACTAGAACTATTACACTGTTGGTAGAGTAGTTGTTTATTGATGAATATGAAAGGGTACTCATCCTCTGAACAAATAAAAAATCAGTTCATTATCTAACTAACTTATAAGAGTTTCATATTAGGCCAACTTTGATTGAATCAAGTGGTATTTAGTCTACGGTGTGCAATATATCTTATGGATCTGAAGATCAGAATTTCTTGTATGTCGATCTGATTTTGATTATGTATAGGGTGTTTGTGTGTTTAAAATCTTTGGGTCAAAATGAAAAAATCAGTCTGATATAAAGGTTATTGGTTTAAGCTATAAAACTGACTACTACAATTCCACTAGATTGTCATGTGTTATGTTACATTCTGTTGTTCCAGCCGACTAAAATATCATCTCTTGCCAATTTAGTCTCCGTTTTCTTTTCTTTATTTGTTTTCATATAGCTCTGTATGCCTATTCAATAGGTTTGTTGATGTTTCAGATGCCAGAAGGATGTATGACCACTTTTTATTCGAGGTAAAGCAGCCCAACATCTAACTGGTCTCCCGATTCTCATAGACGCAGCCCCATATTGTCTGAATCAAGTCATGATGAACCGCATGGAACTGACTCTGCTCTTACTTCTCAAGATAATGAAATTGATAATATTGCTGAAAACTCTAATGGTAATTGCGGATATCTTTTCATTGATTTCCTTCGTTTTTAAGTTATATCAACTACAGATTGAGAACATTCCTGAAAAAATTGAGAACATTCCTGAAAACTATAAGGGTAATGTTAGATATCTTTTCAATGATTTCCCTAGTTTTGTTCATTGAAATACATTGTTTTCTAAATCAGTGATGGTTTATTACTTACGCGAATTTGGTTTTTCCAAACTAGATGAGCGTTTGCCAGTGTTCTTCAATGAGCACGGGCAATGGAATGGGTCAGGACAATTTGCATCCTGGATTGGAGATATTACCAGGTCACATATAAAATTAGGGTATAAGAACTGGAAAGAGGTTCCCTGATGAGTACAAAGAAGATATTTGGAACTCTGTTAAAGTGAGTCCAGTTCGCTTTATTTGCCCTAAGCTTATGCTCATATGTCATTCTATATTTTCTTGGCTTTCTATAACCTTACCAAGTGCTGAAGAACCCTTGCTCTGCATTTTGTCGATATCATAGTTCTGACTGAGTGTATCCTTTTTTTTTTTTTTTTTTTTACGTAGTACATACCAGGTAACCCATATTCATAAAAAATATGTGTTAACCAAAGCAAACAGTGCTTGGAGAACTGAAAAATCAAAACAATGGCGAAAGGTCAATGGTGCTACAACTATAACAAAGAAGATTGGGAGAAGTTCATTGATAACAACACTTCTGAAAAATTTCAGGAAAAAATCAACAAGGTGCCAAAGCACGGTCACAAGTGAAGGCTCAATATACAGTGGTAGGAAAGGTGTACCTAGCGAGGTGGCTTGAAATGGTAAATTCTTAACACTATATTGCATTTTAAACTATTATTCTAATGTTATTTCATTTGTTTCATTAATTGGGATAGCATAAGAAGTTTTTGTATGCCAAGAGTACTTGTTTTTGCTAGTTCCGTTGGGTCTTGTTAATTCCTTGCATTATTGCTTCCTACTGAAAGGGTCACTTACTAGTTTCAATCCATTTGGTTTTTAAAGCGCATTAACTGAAGAAACCCAACTGGTTAGGTTGTAAGGCGTGATGTTATAGAATAATTACTTATCTAAGCAAATAATGGAATTTTGATGCACTTATCTTGGCAAAGAAACCTCATCTTTATTATGTTTTGTAGATGTCGTCTTTTGATACAAAATTGTGCAAGTATTTGATGCATTGTATTGTCGCGGGAAAAGAAAGTCCTACTTTGGTGAGATATATAGGCCAGACGTGTTTCAAGACACATAACGTCACCCCGAGATGATAATCCTCATCTTCTAAATCACCGGCAAATTAAAATTAGTAAGTTCTCATGTTTTGTCTAATATTATTTATTCATATTTATGATATCAGTTGACTTTAGTTGGCTTCTGTTGATGTGTAGGCATTGGTGCAGGAGGAATATGATAAAGATCCTTCAGCACAAAAGTGTTTGGGAACCGACGCTGTTACCAAGGTTAGTGGTGATAGTGGTTACGTTGCTCTTTTATAGTAATGCTTACCGATTTGGTTTGAAATTGTTTTCAATCTCTTACAATCACACCGCCATACCGTAATACCGCCTGTAATATCGTTGCATCCGTAATCTTTGTTGCACTTATTTCAAGTAGCCAAAGACCAAGATGCATATTTCATTAGTTTTTATATGTTTGAAGACATAAGTGCTAGACTCGTAAATGAAAAATTTGTTAATAACTCGAAGTTTCCCTCTATGTGTATACTTGTTATTTATGCCTTGTGAATTGCCTAAGACTTTCCAGTATGCAGTAGTCAAAAAATGACCTTGTGTTACGTTAATTATTTAATCAATTTCATGGAATTTGAATTTGCTTCTTAAATATGGCTAGATATTTGGCGATCGAAAGGGATACATACGCGGAATGGGTGTTTGGTGTTTCTAAATCTCGCTTGCTTCTGAGTTTATGAAGGCTAGGTTGCAGGAAGAGAAGCACAATGTGCTGAAAGAGAAGCAGAAAAACGAAGCTTTGAAAGCACAATTGGATGCTGAAAGACAAAAAAACAACACTGGAGTACATGATCATATCTCTAATAGCTCTTACCAGCAGGTAACTTCTAATATCTCTTATTAATGTCTAGTCAGATGCATACAATGTTGCTATCATGATTTCTTAAACTAACTTGGTCTTGTTTGTTAAATATACAGGAAATTGGCGTGCCAGTAATACCCTCGTCGTTTGGTCTTTTCTTTTTGAAGAACTTAAGGAAAAAGCCGGTTGCAGTTGCATATGTCGATACTAAGGTGTTGATTGATGACGATTACGACTGCATGCTTCACGTAATCATTGAGCCAGGTGCAATGTTGTGTGACAGAGATGATGGTGTACTTCGGGATGTTCCTATTGGTACTTGTATTAGGTGGCCAAAGGCCTATGTGACTCCCGTAGGAGAGCTGTCTAGTTAGAGCGGCAGTGACGGTAGATTGGTTACTTTTTTGATTTTTAGTATGTAACTTGTTAGGATATGTCTTCTAATTTATGTTGGAATATTCTATATATTCTTTTAAAAAATAATTAATAAAGTCAATTTTTTTAACGTCTATTTCCACTTTTGTTTTTTAATGTGGATGAATTTCTGACACAACAAATATAATTATGAACGGATTCATATTTCTGAATGGATTTTAGATTCCAATCGGTAGCCAGAAAAATGATAGAACTTTCTCGTTAGAATAAAAAAAATTATTTTAATAAAAATACCTCGAATTATAATAGGTGTGAACCATTATTTTATTTAACATACATCTTCGTTGTTTTTAAATGGCATATTTCAACCGTTATTATATTTTACATATAGTAACTTGGGATGATTTTTTATGACAATAATCAATCATTATTATATGTTACATACAATAACCGTGATACTTAATAATAGATTCTGTATGTGATTATAAATCACAAAATTTAGTCGTCATACTTAATAACATTATCTATCCGTTATTTATAAAAAGTCACACCAAATAAGTAACGGTTCGAATGACAGATGAAAACCGTGATAAATCATGTTTTATAACAGAATTTGATCGTCATTTATGGCCCCTTTTGGACTAGTGAGTGTGCTAACTGAACTTCTCCGCCGTCTAAGGACGGATCCTTGATCCCTCCCCTTAGGGCCGGGATTTATTGGTTAGTGGAGTTTGATAATCGCTTTTCTTTTAATCTTTTAAAAAATTTTAGGTTTTTTTTTTCCCACTCTTTCCTTATGATTACTGGACGATCCAAGGCAAGAACAACGAGAATGATAATGAATCAGCAACACAGAGAGGGTGCATCATCTATGTCAATTGAAAAAGAAGCAGGGAGATATGATGGTCCAAAGGATCCGGAGAGAAGATTGTTTCAACTGGAACGAAAATCTTTTTCGATAGAAATAGAGTATTACGGCAAAACCAGGATTGTGAAGATAATGGAAAGAGGAAGGAACGGTTATAGGGCTTGGTTGGCACTCCACCCTCAGATGATCGATTGGTTGAAGAAGATAATTGACAGCATTATTGAGGAAGATTCGGAGGATGATAAATGGAAGGAAAAGGTAGGTGACGATATTTACTTAGCACAGATTCAAAACAACACTGAAGGCGTATACTTAAGAGTGTCAAGATTCAGGAGTAGTGCAGAGGGTAAACCATATAGCCTATGTTTTCCTTGCGGAGAAAACTACCAGTGTTGGCATGCTTTATCACTAGTTTTGCAGCATTTCGTAACTCAAAGCTCAGTTGGGCAAAGGAATCTAATAGGTAGTTTGCGATCTGAAGCAGCTTATCCAGAGTTATCTATACAGAAGGAATTGAAGGGAGTTGTTAAAGTGTCAAAGAACATAGGCTGGGGAAGAATTGCTGCTATAATTAAATGAAGATTTGGATGGAACAAATTTTTGAAGATGGATGAAGCTAACAAGCTTACTGCTCTTGTAAATCTAGAAGGCCCGGAGTGGACAAGATTATGGAAGCCATGCATTTGGGAGGAGAATGGTGTAATAATAAAAATTTACAAGTGGCAAGGTGAGGAGATTTTAAAATTTCCGAATTCAAGTCAGGAGAAGGTTAGGGAAAAGGCAAACATCACAGACTCGGCCAAGTTTAAAGTTGGGATTGAGAATATAATTCCTATGGAGACGGTAAACAAATCTGAGCATTGGCTTAAGATTCGTGGTCTTCCATTAAAGTTTTGGGGGGAGGATAACTTCAAGTCCATTGCAGAAGAGTTAGGTGGAATGATTTCAATTTCATCTGAAACTTTAAGCATCAAACAGGCTACCAAGGCTCATTTCTTTAGGATATCGGTTGGGGGTGACATAACAAAGGTTCCGACGATAGTACTAAAGGAAATTGGAGGGGTGAAGATGGCATTCACAGTACAATGGGATTTATACTACTCTCCATTGCAAATCTGGCCGCAACAGGAATATATGGGAAAAGTGAAGCAATTTGAGAACAATATACTGGAATATGCGAAATATGTATCCACTACTGATCAGCTTTCAAATTCTGTGTATGCAAACAATGGGGATGGATACCAGAGTGGACGTGTAGAAAGGAGCAGTAGAATGGAAGGTAACGTATCACAAAACTCTGAGCCTGGACACGTAAATCTGGAGAATACAGAAGATAGTTGGGCACTTATTCCAGGGCGCAATAGTGAAGGTGGTCGTAACGAGAGTACTAGCCGAAGCACAGGCACAAGAATAAGCAATGGCTCTAGATACTCTAACCAAAGTACAGATTCTAACACATATACTGGCTCTAGGTTCTTGCCACTAACGCACAATGTGAATTCAGGGGGGTACGAGTCACATGAGACATCTGAGAACACGTCTTCAACAGCGAAGTCTCGAAATGCGCTGGAAGACAAAGTGGTCCAGGAACTAGAAGAAGTGAAACAAAATAATGCATAAGAAGAAGGAATCCTAATAGAGAACACAGTTCAATCTCTAGTTCAAGTGGCCTGTAGTTACGGCACTATAAATCAAGCGCAACAGGAAACTTTAAAAAACAACATGACAGCTTTGGTACTACGGTATCGACAGAGATTTAAAAATCCAGAGGCTGCTGGTGGTGTGGAAGTAGGAGTTAATCATAATGATGATAGTTCCGATGGGGAAGACATTAATATGGAGCATGTAGAGGAGAATGCGACGGTGAATGGAAGTGAGGAAGAACTGAACAGTGCAGAGGAGATTCGTGCTGCAAGGGAAGAAATAATTACCAATGGATTTTAAAATTATTTGCTGGAACATAAGAGGCATGAATGACTTTGATAAACAAGTCTCCGTGAAGAATTTGATACTTTCGCGAGAGGTGTGCAACTGCTTGATTCAGGAGACGAAAATGCAAAGTATGTCAGATTGGTTTGTTCGGCAGCTTTGGTACGATGAGAATTTTGGATGGTCTTATATACCTTCTAATGGAAATAGCGGAGGCATATTAACCATTTGGGACAGCAGCAGGTTTGAGAAGATGGACGAGAGATTTGGAATGAATAACATCGCTACAACTTTCTCGACAAGAATAAATGGGTTCCAATGGGCTGTTTGTAATGTGTACAGTCCTTGTGATCATATACTTAGAACGGAATTCTGGCAGGACATGTCTGAAGTGAGGAACTGGTGGCCAGGGCCTATTTGTATCGCTGGAGATATGAATGCTATACGTTCTAGTGAGGAAAGGAATCGTGGAGAAGGAGACAGCCGCAATACAACAATGTTAAATTCTTTTATTCTGGATAATGAGTTAATTGACCATCCTTTGATAGGTGGTGCTTTCACATGGTCAAATAATCAAGTCGATCCGCTGCTATGTAGACTTGATTGTTTTTTGTTCAGCCATGACTTTGAGGAGGTGTTCCCGAATGCGTTACAGGTGGTGTTGACAAGGACAATTTCAGATCATAACCCAATTTTGGTGATTTCTGAACCAACTTTGCCTGCAAAACCGTATTTCAAGTTAGACAGGTTGTGGTTAGAGCATAAAGATTTTGCCAAGAATATAAAAATTTGGTGGGAGAGCTTGTCGTTTACGGGCAGTGCAAGTACATGCTTCTTTCTCAAGTTACAGAATTTGAAACATCTTATTAAGCCTTGGAAAAAGCAACATTATGGTCATATCTCTAGAGATAAAAATGAGCTCACGGCTAGAATTCATGAGATAAACATTTTGGAGGAGACTGTTAGGCTTCAACATAATCAGATGGAAGAAAGAACTCAATGTAAATTGAAGTTGAGGAATATTGAAGCAATGGAGGCAAAGAAATGGCATTTGAGGTCGAAACAAAACAACTTTATGTGGGGAGATTCGAATACTAGATACTTCCATAGTATAGCTAGTGCAAGGAAAAAGCGAAATACAATTGCTAAACTTCAGGTGGGTGTAGTAGATTGTTTTGATCAACAAATTATCAAGGAAGAAATAAGAAGTTTCTATATTAACCTGTTTACACAGAGGGAAGAGGTGAACTCAAGTATGGAAAATTTATATTTTCCAAAAAATTCCGTGAGGTCGATAGATTGTGGCTTGAACGGGAGTTCACGGAGGAGGAAGTATGGGATGTGGTTAGGAAAATGGGTAGCAACAAATCTCCGGGGCCAGATGGCTTTACTGCTGAATTTTTCAAGACTTGATGGAGCACGTTAAAGGAAGATTTCATGAAGCTAATCAAAGACTTTCACAGGTTTGGATCAATCACTGGTGAAAAAGCGGGGGTACAACAACCACACCCAATATTTCTCTTAGATATCTGTATGGACAAACTCCAATATACTTTGTAGAGAATCAACTAGACAGTCAGACTCAATCTAGAGAAAAGTATATCGAGGAGTTAATATCCCTCTCACTTGATTTGATCTTTACTCAAGCAAATACGAGTCTTTATCAAATACAAGGAGATAACTTGGATGGTACCAAAGACCAATATCCAAGTGTCAATCAATTTAAATCAACAACCAAAAGGTCGGATATTCTAATTGATTGAACAACGCACAACCTGTGGTTCAATTATACAACAAAATATAATGCGAAATAGAAATAACACACACACCGGAATTTTGTTAACGAGGAAACTGCAAATGAAGAAAAACCCCGGGACCAAGTCCAGATTGAACACATACTGTATTAAGCCTCTACGACACTAGCCTACTTCAAACTAACTTCTATTCATGCCAGTAGTTCAACCCCAATCAATCTCACACTTGATATAAGGTACAATTATGCTCATACGTCTCTGATCCTAGCAGGATACTACGCACTTGATTCCCTTAGCTGATCTCACCCACAACTAAGAGTTGCTACGAGCCAATGTCGAAGAGTTTGATATATATAAATCAGATCATACGTAAAAGTCTAAAAAATAGATAAATCTGTCTCCCACGAATATACCTACGATTTTTGTTTCTTATTTTGATAAATCAAGGTGAACATAAACCAATTGATAACCCAGACTTATATTCTCGAAGAACATCCTAGTATTATCAATCACCTCACAATAATCTTAATGACGCGACGAAAGAAGATATTGTGGAATCACAAACGATGAGAAGAAGATGTTTGTGACTACTTTTTATCTTGCCTATCAAAGATATCAATCTCAATCCAATCCTTACGATTGTACTCATACGATAAAAACAACAAGATCAGATCACACGACTATGAGAAAGTAGTATCAGTCTGGCTTCACAATCCCAGTGAAGTCTTTGAGTCGTTAACCTGGTTTAGATAAGAAACCAAAGGTTAAAGGAGAATAAACTGTAGCTTACACAACTAGTATCACACGGAAGGTGTGGGGATTAGGTTTCCTAGTTGCTAGAGTTCTCCCTTATATAGTCTTTCAAATCGTGGTTTGCATTCAATGTTAGCTTGCTAACAAAGCATTCAATATTTAAGCTAATATTTCTCAACCGTTAGATCGAAAGCTTAGCTTGTTACACAAAAATGAAATGCACGTTTCTAGGCTTGTGTAACCGTACCCAAACATGTACATTTGTTGGTTCAACAATAGTTAACCAAATGGTTAGCCATATGAGCAATTTCATATCAACCATATTCTTCTTCACCATAACTAGTTCAAATGACTCAAATGAACTAGTTAGAGAGTTGTTAAATTGCTTAGATCTTATGTAACTACACAAGACACGATCGAAGCAAAAATGATTTGGTTCACTCGAATCGGTTCATGAACTTTATAGACACGGTTTGCAAAAGCATTCCTTAGTTTATATAAACATGAGTTCAAGAACAATCGTCTTTAGATATAACCAAATCAAGTTCGCGGACTGGGTTCGCGGACTTAAGTTCCCGGAAGGAGTTCACAAACTCCAGCAGATTTTCTCGGGTCGATAACTTCCGCCAGTTCACGGATCTTGTTCCGGTTCTCTTGATCAACAAAGTTCGCAAACTTCGGTTCAAGGAATAAGGACTTATATATTTATGTGTTCCACAACAATGCTTATATCCACCAAGGGACACAGTAGCAAGAAGTAAAAACATTAAACGAGGGACCAACATTTCATACAGATGAAACGATACACGAAGATATCCACAGTGAATAAACACAATTACAAAAAAAAAAAAAAAAAAAAAATTCCTCTTTACAAACAAAATATTCCGAGGTAGATTAAAATAACCACCGTTGATACATTTTAAACATGAACATGAATACTTCTTCCTGGTTAGTCAAATACAGCCAAGAACTAATTTACAAATATGCTCTTGTATACATACCATGAAATCTAAGAGAATAGGTAGAATAAACACTTTCTTCCTGCTCAACACCTAACTGTCACCCACCAACTTGGATCTTCACAATGTCCCTTTTGAATAAGTTTATGTTCTAAATCTAGTGGTTTTCATGTGTTATGAGGTGTTTTCCTTTTGAAACCTGCAAAGGGTAGATAAATAGCTCGAGTAAGTTGGGGTACGAGGAAATCATAGAGATAACCTGTTCCATAATTATTGCACTAAGAGTCAGGGTTAATAACATTGCTTGGGTTGCAAATTGAGATCACCGTATAAATTAATATTCTGAGAATTAGGGTTTCGATATGAAACAATTTGTGTGGTATCAAAATCACGTCTATTGAATTCAGAACCGATCTTGATCGAAATCTTCACTCACTTATTCATCTCCATTTGCTGGATCAACCACCAAGGTTTAAAGTTTATCTCGATTGATGAGATGAATCTAAATCCTACACAAAGAAAAAAACGAATAAAACTTATATTTATTATTTCAGGTGAAGCAAGTAAGAGTAATTGATTTGCAAGCTAATAAGTAATATCCATACTGACCAGCACGATCTAGTAGATTTTCAGTTCCTATGTAATCATAATCCACAATTGAAGTCTTGGGATTTTCAATAAAATTACATAGAACCGAATCATCCATACATCAATTAGTTTTCAGAGGAAATATCATCATGCTGCTATGATTGTACTTGTGTTATTCTTCGTTCCACCGGAATCCCTTTCATATAAAACAAAACTAGTAATCCGTATTGAATCCATCACTATCATATTAAGGTTTTGATTCGGGGAAGAAAGAAAAATAAGAGAAATAGTAGTTGAATTTAGGGGCGATTGATTGAACAAAGATGGAGTCTGCAAAATTTGACATGTGTAGTAATGAGAGCCGAAATGGGATCTCAAATTGAAGATGGACTTACTAGGGTTTTGGGAACTCAATTTCTTTCTAGTATGTATATATACTCACTCTATCGAGTGAAATTACTATGATTGCCCTCGTCAGGTCGTAGAATTATTACAAACTCTACGAATTTATAAAGGCACATTTTTCCCCAATAAGGGCACCTACTAGTCCATTTAACTGCATCCTCCCCAATTTGACTTTGAGAGTCGCATGTTCCATATTCACTTCCCCCCATTGACAATTAATTTGTGTTATCTTTAGTTTCTTCAGTGTGGTTTACCTTTTATGAGTGTGTTTATGGGTAAAAATCGTTTCCGCTGATTTCGTTAAATTCGGTAGGTGAGTGAGAAACTAGTTTAAACCCTAAACAAATGTGTTGCACGTGAGCACTTTTTAGATTCGAGAGATCAATTTGTACAAGTCCGGCCTAAACCAAGAAATGGTCGTTCCAGAATTGCTTCGGTCACAAAGTGGAGGAGAAGGGTTGATTTGGGGAGGGAAGCAAAGAAAGGTGTTGAGACCCGACACTAGTGGGAGAGTAGTGTCTCGACATGTATCGAGAAAGTGAAAGCTTCGGAAGCTTGCAAGAGATGAAAGCTTTTTGGAGAGCATGAAAAGTTCCCTTTTCTGAGAGTGTTGTATTTTTCTCCTGACCGAGACTTGTTGTCTGGTGGAAATAGGTAAGACCTATTTATACAAGTCGAGGCCGAAACATACCCGGCCTCATGAAGGAAGAGAGTAAAGGGTGAAATAATGGGAGGAGGTGGTAACCGCAAGGTGTTTATGGGTGAAAACGCTTTCACCATTATTTCCTCATTTATTTGACCGCTTTATTCCTATTCAGGCTTTCTTAATGTGAGCGTAGTGTACGCTGCATGATGTGACCGCCGAACCAAAACCCTAGAAAGCATCCCCCAGTTTGTGTTGATGTCTCGAGTATTGGTTGCACCTTGAGTGCAAGTGGCGCTGCTAGAGGCGCGTGTGGCATGTGCCATTGGCATGTGCGGAATGCCTTGGTGGTAGGTTGTACGTTGAGTGTAAGTGGCAATGCCAGAGCTGCTAGTGGCGTGTGTGGCATGTGCCAATGGCATGTGCGGAATGCCTTGGTGGTAGGTTGTACGTTGAGTGTAAGTGGCAATGCCGCGAGCCGCTAGTGGCGTGTGTGGCATGTGCGGAATGCCTTGGTGGTAGGTTGCACGGTTTGCAAGTTAGGCTAACAACAGCGTGTGTGTTTGGCATGTGCCAATGGCATGTGCGGAATGCCTTGGTGGTAGGTTGCACGGTTTGCAAGTAAGGCTACCAGGCGTGTGTGTTTGGCATGTGCCAATGGCATGTGCGGAATGCCTTGGTGGTAGGTTACAAGGTTTGCAAGTTAGGCTACCAGCGTGTGTGTTTGGCATGTGCGGAATGCCTTGGTGGTAGGTTGCACGGTTTGCAAGTTAGGCTACAAGCGTGTGTGTTTGGCATGTGCCAATGGCACGTGCGGAATGCTTTGGTGGTAGGTTGCAAGATTTGCAAGTTAGGCTACCGCGTGTGTGTTTGGCATGTGCGGAATGCCTTGGTGGTAGGTTGCACGGTTTGCAAGTTAGGCTACCAAATAAGGTGTGTTTGGCATGTGCCAATGGCATGTGCGGAATGCCTTGGTGGTAGGTTGCACGGTTTGCAAGTTAGGCTACCCGGCGTGTGTGTTTGGCATGTGCCAATGGCATGCGTGGCCGTTAGGGCCGTGGCCTTGGTAGGAAAAGCTACCAACGAGCATGTTGGCATGTGCCAATGGCATGCGTGGCCGTTAGGGCCGTGGCCTTGGTAGGAAAAGCTACCAAATGAGCATGTTGGCATGTGCCAATGTCATGCGTGGCCAACTTGACCTAGTTGCACGTTTTGCAAGCCTAGGGCGCTATATTTGGCATGTGCCAATGGCATAGCGGCTTGGAAATATGGCTTGTGGCACGTGTTGGCATGTGCTAATGGCACGTACGGCCATGTTGACCTAGTTGCACGTTTTGCAAGCCTAGGGCGCTATATTTGGCATGTGCCAATGGCATAACGGCTTGGAAATATGGCTTGTGGTACGTGTTGGCATGTGCCAATAGCACATACGGCCATGTTGACCTAGTTGCACGTTTTGCAAGCCTAGGGCGCTATATTTGGCATGTGCCAATGGTATAGCGGCTTAGTTTGGCATGGTTGCCAATGAGTGCGATATGTAGTTTGGTTTTGGCGTCGCCGCCATGGTGCGCAGTGTGCGGCTTGGTTTTGGCGTCGTTGCCACGGTGCGCAGTGTGCGGCTTGGTTTGGCATCGTTGCCATGGTGCGCAGTGTGCGGCTTGGTTTGGCATCGTTGCCATGGTGCGCAGTGTGCGGCTTGGTTTTGGCGTCGTTGCCATGGGGCGCAGTATGCGGCTTGATTTGGCGTCGTTGCCATGGTACGCAGTGTGCGGCTTGGTTTGGCGTCATTGCCATGGTGCGCAGTGTGCGGCTTGGTTTTGGCGTCGTTGCCATGGTGCGCAGTATGCGGCTTGGTTTGGCATTGTTGCCATGGTGCGCAGTGTGCGGCTTGGTTTGGCATTGTTGCCATGGTGCGCAGTGTGCGGCTTGGTTTTGGAATTAGGGTTCCGTGTCGAAAACCCTAATCTGGTATTTTGAAAAATACCCCTATGAATTATTTACACCTGAGTTAAATGCTCTTAGTTAATGTGTTGCGGGTAACACTAGGTCATGGGGTTTTACGATTTTACCCCTTGTTGAAAAACCACCATCAACAGCTACAAATTGAGATCACCATAAATTGACATTCTGAGAATCAGGGTTGAGGAAATGAAACCATTTGTACGTATCAAAATCACATCTTTGAATTCATGAACTGATCTTGTATGACATCTTCACTCACTTCTTCATCTGCAATTGCTAAATCCACCACCAATGAACTCAAATGATGAGATCATTCTAAATCCTGCACACAGAGAAAAATCAAATAAAAATTCAATTTACTAAATTGTTTCAGGTGAAACAAGTAAGAGTAATTGATTTGCAGACTAATTCAATTTACTAATTGATTTCCTGAAAGTAGTTGTAGAATAAAATGTAGCCAACCTCATAGACATAGAGCCAGGTTCATTTTAAACATGAACATGAATACTTCTTTCTGGTTAGTCAATGACAACCAAGAACTAATTTACAAAAATGCTCTTGTATACATACCATGAAATCTAAGAGAATAGGTAGAATAGACACTTTTTTCCTTCTCCAACACCTAACTGTCACCCACCAACTTGGATCTTCACAATGTCCCTCTTGAATAAGTTTATGTTCTAAATCTAGTGGTTTCCATGTGTTATGAGGTGTTTTCCTTTTGAAACCTGCAAAGGGAAGATAAATAGCTCGAGTAAGTTGGGGTACGAGGAAATCATAGAGCTAACCTGTTCCAGAATTATTGCAGTAACAGTCAGGGTTAATAACATTGCTTGCGTTGCAAATTGAGATCACCATAAATTGATATCCTGAGAATCAGGGTTTGGATATGAAACAATTTGTGTCGTATCAAAACCACGTTTATTGAATTCAGGAACCGATCTTGGATCGACATCTTCACTCACTTCTTCATCTCCATTTGCTTTGGATCAACCACCAAGGTTTAAAGTTTATCTCAGTTGATGCGATGAATCTAAATCCTACACAAAGAAAAAAACGAATAAATATTTTATTTATTATTTCGAGTGAAGCAAGTAAGAGTAATTGATTTGCAAGCTAATAAGTAATATCCATACTTGACCAAAGACGATCCAAAGAGATTTTCAGTTCCTATGTAATTATAACCCAGAATTGATGTCTTGGGATTTTCAAGGAAATTACATAGAACCGAATCATCGATACATCAGTTAGTTTTGAGAGGAAATATGATCATGCTGTTATGATTGTACTTGTGTTATTCTTCGTTCCACCGGAATCCCATTCACATACAACAAAACCAGTAATCCATCTTGAATCCATCACTATCAGCTTAAGGTTTTGATTCAGGGAAGAAAGAAAAAAGAAGAGAAATAGTAATTGAATTTAGGGCAGATTGAACAAAGATGCTGCTGCAAAATTTGACATGTGTAGTGATGAGAGCCGAAAAGGGATCTCAAATTGAAGATGGACTTACTAGGGTTTTGGGAACTCAATTTCTTTCTAGTATGTATACTTTATCGAGTGAAATGACTATGATTGCCCTCGTCATGTCGTAGAATTATTACAATCTCTATGAATTTATAAAGGCACTTTCTTCCCCAATCAGGGCACCTACTAGTCCATTTAACTGCATGATCCTCCGCAATTTGACTTTGACAGTCGCATCTTCCATATTCACTTCCCCCCATTGGCAATTAATTTGTGTTATCCAGACAAATCGTGATCGGAGGACAATTCTGAATCTCAGATATAGTTTTTGGCTGCATTGCTCCATTTGTGTTTGCTTCTGCTTAGCTACAACAATTACAAGCTGTTTGCAAAAATTCCTAGATTAGCCTAATTTAAATCAAATTTTAGTGCTTACTGCAAATCAGTCCATCCATGACAAGAGGAAGATTATATTCAAAACAAAACACTCAATGTTGGAAACTGAATTTTAGGTTACATTGAAACCATGAAAACTAAGAGACAACGAGAAGTAGATGTAGATATTCAAATACTGAAATATCAGATTCACAGACTAAAATTAGTCGTACAAGAATCTGGATTAATAAATTATTCCAAGAAAAATAAAATACAATTATCGTTGGATTAATGAAATTTATAGATCTCCTCTTCACTGATTTTGCAAAAAAAAAAAAAATCCGAAATTTAAAATTTGTAGTGACCTCAAAAACACAATGCTTCACTCAGATTTACACGCAATAGACTCTTTTTGGAACTGAGGATTATTAAATTAAATTTAGAAGATACATTCCTAAGACACCCACAACGGCACAACCACTCAAATCTTGAAGATTGAGATGCATTTTGAAGACGCCCACCAATTGAAAATGAAGATTCTAATCACCCGAGGCAGAAGCGGAACCCAAGAAGTGGAATCGGGTGAGACCAAGAGTTATCCAACAGACTAATTGCTTTAGAGAGGAGAAATCATTATGCTAGTATCTTCTAATTATTGATCGATAATCATACACATCTGAATCCATGATCTAATTTTGAAGTTGTTGTGTTCTGAGATGGGCGTGACACAGAAGAAGAAGAGAGGCAGTAACCAGCGATGAAAATAAGAAACCCTAGGCTAAAACTGATAAGCTTAAATAGTACTCGGAGTAGTAGGGTAAATAGAGACACTAGAAAACAACTCACAGCCGTCCGATTCGTGTGACTGGTTAAACTGAATCAAAAGAAAATCCTTGCAGTTGAGCGGTCAGCGAGTGGGAATTGTTGGGCTACGAATAGGGATGGCAATGGTGCGGGGACCTTGAATCCCATCCCCTACCCCGTTCAAAAAACCAAAACCCATCCCCTACCCGTTCCCCATAAGAATGGGGCGGGGACGGGTATGGGGAATCCCTGTAGGGGATGGGTTTCCCATGAGTTACCATAACATTACAATAAATATTTAAAATTTTGTAAATAATAATAATTTAAAAATAATTATAATGGTGCAAACAATGATAATAACCTAAGCAGTGCATTTTAAAATTTAAGTTTATAATAACCAAGTAAAACTGAAAAGTAAAGGAAACAATTGATCCACAATTAAGTATTATGGTTCCTTTTACTTCTTAGTTCCTCACTATTAACCATCTTCCTCCATGTTAATCATCTCATCATGATCTTCTTCGTTATCTTCCAAAAAAGTTCTTTGATCAAATATAATAGGTTATGGTATGGACGTATGGGGCGGGTATGGGGTGGGGACCTTGAACCCCATCCCCACCCCATCCCCGCATCACTACTTTCGGGGATTCCCCGTACCCGCCCCGTTCCCCATTTATACGGGTAAAACCCTAACCCATAGGGGCGGATCCCCACGGGGATGGGTTTGGGTGGGGCAAATTGCCATCCCCTACGAAGCATTAATTGGCTCAGAGGTGGCAAAAGACTAGAAAGATGTGGTTGCAACATCTCGTACAGCTCTAAGGACTAACAATGAGACATCTTATAAAAACAAGGATGTAGTAATGTTATCAAAGACTAGAAAGACTAGAAAGCACCTTGATCTATTGGGAGCGTTTTTTTCGGTTTTTATCTCTCATGGCGATTTTTTACCCAATTTTCAAACTCAGCCTCTCAATCGAATCAATCTTGATTGATTCGGATTGACAGTCACTAGTCCAGAAAGGGCTCTAAATCACGCTTTTAAATGACAGATTAATTATGTGATTAGAATTTCACAAATAAATTCCGTCATATTACATGAAAATAATCGGGTCCACCATTTAACATAAAAAAACTGTTATTTTAAAGCGTGATATTTTTCTAGGCGTGTGATTTAAGATGGACCATAAAAATTACGGAATACATCCGTCATATATTTTGATCTTTATACGCCCATCATTATTCCTTTACTATGTGCCCAAAAATGGTTAGCCAGCGGCTTAGCAAAAGCATCTGAAATGGTTAGCCACCAGCATACTTGCCATCCTCCCATAATCTTTAGCCAGCGTCTTAGCAAAATGCATCTGAAATGGTTAGCCACCAGCACACTTGCCATCCTTCTTTCAAGTTCACATCTAGCAAACCCCCAAAACCAGTTCCCTCTGCAAACCGCCGGCTGTTATTTTCGCTCCGGAAATCTAACTACCCAAGAGGAGAAATATCAGATTCATCTTCAATACTGTAACTGATCAGAAGAAGAAGACGATATTGAGTAAGTAAACCCTTTCATCTTTGAACTTGTTTTTGCTTAAGTTTCTTTTTCGTTTTCAAATCTATAATCCATAATTGTAAAGATTTTGATCATTATACTTATAATCGGAAAGGAATGAATTGGTTTGATCATTAAGTGTATACTTTCATGTGTTTCTGAATTGCCCCTTTTAATGATTACTTGATTAATGTCTGGTTGTTGATTAGGTATTCCATATTAGGTATGAGGTTCTTTAAATACGAGTTTTAGTTGTGAAAAATTGAAACAAAGCATTACCCATTATATAGGATAAGGATTACAGTGTTATGGCTATCTGTGATTTTTAAACCCGAGAAAATCTGTATCCATTTTCTAGGGTTTTAGGAATAAATTAGATTATGAGGGGCAATTGGAGAGGGATTTGAGGGGGATTTTTTTTGTTTTGATTTAGAGGTGGAAGGAGATGAAAAGATGATAGCATCAGGGGTAAATTTGGTGATGATAGTAATTGGGTTTGCAGTAAGTACGATGTTTATTTTATTTGTATATACAAGACTCATTTGTGCTAGATTCAGTTGAATACTGCTAGGCGTTCATTTCCAGCAGCTACAAGATCTGATATCGGAATGGTAATTTGCACCTTCCTTCTCGGAATTCAGTTGAATGCTGCTAAGCGTTTATTTCCAGCAGCTACATGATATAATGAGATTAATTATGCTGATCTTCTGTAATTTCTACTGAATTGGAATGTATTCTTTTGGTTTTCTGTTTGATTGGCACCATCCAAGTGTTAGTAACATATAGAAGCCCTTGAAATCACTGAAATACTAAAAATTTGGGTAAACTGTGCTTTTTGTTCAGTCTTTGGGGGTTTACCCTGTTGTTTTGACTGGACAATTGAACTAAGTAACTGAAATGTGTTTAACTGAAATATGTTTATCAAGGCTTGTGCTGTCTCTGTCAATAGATAGCCATATCTATTAGTTGGTAATTGAAATATATGGGAACAAGAAATCCCTGCTAATTTTCAAGGTGATTTTCTTCAAAAAATTGGATTTTTTGAAGACCAAAAATTGGCTAGTTACTTCGAATGATTCCTTTTATGGTTCAGTTCTTTTGCGAATAGATGATTAGGGGGCACAATAACATAACTCCTGTCCAAATCTTGCATAAGTACGTTATTTGCTTGACTTTCAGCCTCTGCGTGTCAGGTGAATATGACTAGTTTATTCGATAGACTCCATGTTTAGACTAGTTTATTTGGAAGGTGCAATTGGTTGTGTTTCAGTAATGTAATAGGTGGTTCTAGACTTTGTAATTTGTTCATCACGAATATAATATTGGGGATTCTGTGCTCGATGCAGCTTCTGGGGACATAACTTACCATGACCTAGGCTAGATTAAGAGTGTGTACTTTTTAATTGAGTTTTGTGGCTTAATTACTCTACATATGTATCCTGCTTATCCATACAGATAAACGTACAAGCTTTGGATTTTTCCTGTATCAGTCCCCTGTAAGCAATATGTTTTCATTTCATAGTTCTTATATCTGTCCCCTTGTTCGCAATTAATTCAGTTCCTGATACTCGTTGTAGCTTTGTCAGCTCCACCTCCACCACTGGAGTTTTGTGCAAGAGTCATAAGCCCTTTTTTCTCGCAAGTGTTTAGGATTAGACCATCTTAAAATTTTCTATTGCCTGGTATGCAAGCACTGTGGTAGATAATTTCCAGGTTCTTAAAGTTGAGCCGGAATTAGATTGAAACATTTAATCGCTATCTTTATTAATCTCATCTCGGAATTCAGTTGAAATGCTGCTAGGCATTCATTTAAACTCCGACTTCTCTCAGCACACCACTACTGTCTCAATCCATCTCAACTGCAACTGAGCTGTTGAATTAAAAAAGCTTTTAATTTGTTGAACGATTTCCAACCCCATCTCGTCTACATCAACTTGTATCACTCCCTTGATAAAGGGTTATTGGATTTGAGTTTTGTTTATTGCGCCACACAATTGAGCCTTTCGTGATCGCGTGTGATTACGATATATGTGTAACGTGTTTCTGTCTATTTTGCACAGGCTGGAACCTGGGAGGAGAAGAACTTTAATTCCTGGGCTAGTGGTCGGATAAAGGTATCTAACTTTTCTAATGTCCGTTATTTTTCACAACTTCACATGACATCTGTAACAAATATATTGTGGACCTAGGAACAAATCTTTAACTATTTTCTTGGTTTCCTATAAGTTCTACTAAAGGCAAAAATTCAGTGTGTGAATGTTCTGATCTGAATCGTTTGAGCCTCCTATTAAGTATTAATATAAAACTGATTCTTCATTCTTGTATATCTCGAATTTATACATGATTTGATTTCAGTCTACATCAGCTCATATCCTGTATCACCACCACTGCAGCTTCTTTTGAAACTCGGATGGTTGAACCGCAGCCCTTTTCCTTTTCATGTCCAGCAATTTTTCACTCCTGTTAGCAGGACATTCAACTCCAACACTTTGAACAGTAGTAGGTTCCACCTTGACATGAGTATCTGCTATAGGGGGAGTTTTACCTTCAGAGGTTGGTTGCTTCCCATGTTTAGATTTCCGAGCATATAAAGAATTCACCATGCTCTTTACCTGAACAGATGAATCCAATTTCTTTGAAGTTGTCTGTGATTTGAGATTGGACGGACCATTTGCAAAATTATCCAGAGTACCTAAGCCATTTTTCAATTTTTTATTTCTGAAACTATTAACACCACTACGTAATTTCGGCTTCTTTTCCAACTGTTCCCTCTCAAGCTCAAGTGCATGACGAACCTGGTTTATGAGTGTGATTTGATCCTTCACAGTCTTACAGATTATTGACTGTCATCATATTGTATTTTTATGTATGTCATTTAGGTTTACTTGAAGTGATGTCTATTACACCTCCAAGCAAAGAATGGATGGATGCTCCACGACAGTCGGCTCAATTTTTGCAAGGAGTTGAATCCTTTATCAGGTTCGCAAAAGATACTGGAGGGGCAGATAGATTATACCGTTGTCCATGCTCGAAATGTAAGCTCTTTAAAGCAAAAAAACTATATTCTCTAGAGGAAATACATCTGCATTTGCAAAAATCTGGTATCCATAAGCCATACAGAATTTGGATACATCACGGAGAACAGCCTCGTTCAGATGTTGTCAATGTTAATATAGCTCCTAATTTACCTGGTAATAATGTTCATTGTGAAGATTCTAGTCGGAGAATGGTTGACATGTTCAGTGACCTACAACGACGTATTGACCTCGATAACAACATGAAAGAGTGTTCCAGTGGACCCTAATCAAGAGAGTGATGCTAATGTTGAAGGTGATCAAGGTGCTGATAAAAATTACAAAAGAGGATCGAAGATTCGATGCAACCACTATATCCTTCTTGTGATGGGCAGCATACGAAGTTGTCTGCAACAATTGAGTTGCTAAGTATGAAAGCAAGGCATAATTGTTCTGATGGTTTCTTGACTGAGCTGTTGCAATTTATGAAGACGGTTCTACCTGCTGGGAATACATTACCTGGAAATTGACCAATAAAGCCAAGGCTATGATTAAACCTTTTCGATTGAAGTGTGAAATTATACATGCTTGCCCGAATGATTGCATTCTTTACAGAAGGAATATGCTGACATGGATGAATGTCCTAATTGTAAAGCAAGTAGATGGAAACCAGAGATAAGAAGAAGCCACATGCCAAAAGAGTGGCGATGAAGAAACTAAGATATTTCTCGGTTGCTGAAAGGTTGCAGCGCATGTTTAGTACACCATGGATAGCAGAGCTGATAAATTGCCATGCTAATGGAGAGGAAAGCAGCACACACATGCGGCCTCCTGTGGACTCTCCTTGTTGGAAGTTTATAGATAGAAAGTGGCCTGAGTTTTCTATGGAGAAGAGGAATGTGCGTTTAGGACTGGCAACCGATGGATTTAACCCTTTCTAATGCTCAATCCCCATAGTTGTTGGCCCGTTATGCTTGTACCATTGAACCCGCCCCCATCACACCGCATGGCTAAAGAATTCACTATGTTAACACTCACCGATTCTGGTCCAACCGAACCAGGCCATAACATCGATGTTTATTTGCAGCCGTTAGTCGACAAGTTGAAAGAGTTATGGTCTGTTGGAAAGTTGACATATGATGCTCATACAAAGAGTAACTTTACGCTGAAAGCAATGTTAATGTGGTGTGTGCATGACTTTCCGGCCTATGGACATTTTTCTGTTGTAGAACATCGGGAAGATTTGGTTGTCCTGTGTGTGGTGAAAAGACAGATGCAATCAAAGCTAAAGAATGGACGTAAATTCAGCTACATGGGTCATAGAAGATTCTTACCAGTGAGCACCCCTTCGAGATATGCAAAAGCAAAATTTGATGGAACCGAATAACATGGAGATGCTCCATGCCGTTTGACGGAGCCCAATTGTTGACGAAGATGAATAGTGTGCGAACGAGAATTTGGGAAGTTCACAAGGAAGGAAACAACATCAAATTCTAGTGGTAAAAGGCGTTTGACGGTGTCCAACCGTTAAAAACTATGAGTCGTGGTACGCACCGAATCTTGTCGGGCAACAAAGAGGAAACGGACGGTAGATACAAGTATTCCGCCATCGATGAAGAAGAGATCAGTTGATACAAGCACTCCGTGGTCAAAAAGATCAATCTTATTTGATCTACCTTACTGGGAGGTAACTAATTTAACAGTCTACTTGAATTACTACATATAGGAACCATTTACCTTTGATATTTCTTAAGTTTTTTTTTTTTTTTTTTTTATATTGTTTTGGTGTCATTTATTCTTCCAATTATTAATGTATGGATGTTGTTACTAACTTTCCTAGTTTACTTTAGGATCTGCTGGTTCGACACAATTTGGATGTAATGCACATTGAGAAGAACTTTGCTGAGATTTTTTTTGGAACCATAATGGACAATAAGGATAAGACCAAGGATGGGATTCTGGCACGCAAGGATCTGCAAATCCTTAAGATAAAGAGGAACTTGTGGTTGAAGGAGCGAGGAAATGGCAAACCTCCAGAAATGCCGCCAGCACCTTATCGTTTGTCTATAGAAGAGAGGAAACTAGTATGCATGTCTCTTAGCAACCCGAAGGTTCCTATTGGTTACCGGGAACCTGGAAAGGCAAAGTATGTTTGCGTGAATTTCAGCTCAAAAGCATGAAATCTCATGATTACCATATTCTAATGCGGGGATTTCTACCGTTTTTTCGATGTCTTGTTTCAAAGGGCATCGTCAATTGCTTGAGGCCATTCGACAGGTGTCATTATTCTTTAAAGTTCTTTGTTCTAAGGTTATTGATATTGCCGAGCTTCGCATCTTGCAACAACGTCTCGTGGAGTCTATATGTGTGTTTGAAATGTATTTCCCGCCTGCTTTTTTTGTTACAATGATACATGTCGTCGTACATTTGGCAGAAGAGGCAGAAACATTGGGTCCCGTTACAACTCGATGGATGTATCCTTTTGAAAGGTGAGTCATTGATTGAGTAAATTTTTTGGTTTAGTTTTTCATGGAAGTAAATTGACTTTTTTATTGTTGTTGTTGTGATTACCCTGTAGGATGATGAGAACATTCAAAGTTTTTGGTCGTAACAAGAACTATATAGAGGGATCTATTACAGAACAATATCTATTAGCCGAAGCGTTGAGACATTGTATGGAGTACATTCTGAATGGTAGGGAGAAGTGCTACAAGAAAAAGGGAAGGATATCTAATGACGATGACATTCAGGAAGGTCCATACCCGCCAAATATGTCTGAAGGGAAAAAATATCGTATACCCAACCCACAAGCATTTAACAAGCACGCGGATGGGTTTTGATGCATTCTGAAGAAAATATTGAATGGAAAAAGTAAGTAATACTTTCAAATTTTCTTATCATTTCTTAGTACAATAACTTACTTCCCTGTTGAGACTTACTAGTTAGGGATGAATGAACATATGAAACTGAATTGAAATAGTTAGTGATGAATGAACAAACAAATTTGTAGAGTATGGAATGGTAATTGTATATGTTCATTACAGGAAGTATGACGCATATGTTGTAAGATTTAATCAACATGTTAGAGGAAGAAGGAATTCAACGAAGCCTGATGATTACATGAAATGGATAACGCAACAATTTCAGGGCAAAGACATGACAGATTTTAAGCGACTCGTTGATGGTCCATCTAGATATGCAATATCACATAATGCATATGCAGTAAATGGATATATCTTTTATACAGCTGATGCAGAAAAAAGTATGTCCACCCAGAATAGTGGAGTGTCCATGAATGCCACAACCACATTCAGAGCAAGTGCCAGAGATCAGAACACGGTGGACGAAGAAGTTCCATATTTCGGAATTGTTAAACAAATTCTAGAACTGGATTATACCACCTTCAAGCAAACTGTATTTTATTGTGATTGGGTTCGTGTCCAAGACAAGGTGAATGGATGGTATGTGGATCCGGTTACAAGACAGATTTATGTAAACTTTGAACGATTTATGGAAAACACAAAAGACACCGATGAGCCATTTATCCATTCTTCTCAAGCTACTTCAGTTTTTTATTGCAAGGATGAGAGTAGGCCTGATAGGAAGTGGCATATTGTTTTAGAATCTCCAAAACGACGAGGTCCTTATGTGAATGCTTTTGAGGATCCTTTTGTCTTTACTGGCATAGCTAAAGAATCTTCCCTAACGGCATCAAACTTAGATGATAACAATAATTTGGAAGAAGATGCATTTGTAAGTTTAAGTTTTTTGAATTGAACTGTTTCTTTATTTTATTGATTTGTCGTACTTATTAATTATGATGTTACAGGAAAATTAGGGGAGGCGGAAGTTCAACATCAGTAAGCGTCCCAATGGCTCGCGATAAAATTTATCAGTACTGGATTTTGAGTGGAATTTTTCATTATGATAAAATTGTTACTTTGAAATTTTTTGTAATGTACTTCTTGAATTTTTTTACCTTGGGTCTTGTTTGAAATTAATTCTTTAGATATTCAATCAATTATGATAAAAAATTATTGAGTTTAATCCTTTTTATTTATTATATTCAAAAATAAATATTATATCTAAATTACAATTAAAAAAGGGATTTTTTTATCATAATTACACAATTCTGATGCAAACTCGGTCATATTTTCAACCGAATTGTCGATTCTTGATTATGTAACTAAGTTTTGACGCAAATTTTCAGAATTTGAAATGATGAAGTTCCGGTTTCCTCGGTTTTGCTCGAACTCGTTCCAATTCGGTCAAATTTTCAACCAAATTGTTGATTCTTGATTATGTAACTAAGTTTTGACACAAATCTTCTCAATTTGAAAAGATGAAGTTCTAGTTTCTTCAGTTTTGCTCGAACTCGTTTCAACTCGATCAAATTTTCAACCAAATTGTCGATTCTTGATTATGTAACTAAGTTTTGACGCAAATCTTCTGAATTCGAAAAGATGAAGTTCCGGTTTCTTCGGTTTTGCTCGAACTCGTTCCAATTCGGTCAAATTTTCAACCGAATTGTCGATTCTTGATTATGTAACTAAGTTTTGACACAAATCTTCTCAATTCGAAAAGATGAAGTTCTGGTTTCTTCAGTTTTGCTCGAACACGTTTCAACTCGGTCAAATTTTCAACCGATTTGTCAATTCTTGATTATGTAACTAAGTTTTGACGCAAATCTTCTGAATTCGAAATGATGAAGTTCTGGTTTCTTCAGTTTTGCTCGAACTCGTTTCAACTCGGTCAAATTTTCAACCGAATTGTCGATTCTTGATTATGTAACTAAGTTTTGACGCAAATCTTCTGAATTCGAAATGATGAAGTTCCGGTTTCTCCGGTTTCTTCGGTTTTGCTCAAACTCGGTTTTGCTGAATTCGAATTAAATTTTCAACCATGAAAAATGATACTTCGCGTCAGGAAAACTTATACTTTCGCTCCGTGTCATGAAAAATGATACTGCCGTGTCAGGAAAAATGATACTTTGCTCCGTGTTGGGGAAAATGATATAGTTTCACGCCGTGTCAGGAAAAATGATACTTTCACTCCGTATTTGGAAAAGTGATACTGTGAAAGTGTTTAATTTTGCCTATTTTAGATAAAAATAAAACTGTGAAACTGTTTCTTTTTTCTGAAACTAAACTTACATCTTCGCTTTACAAATTTACAAGTACTCCGACTCTGTGTCATTATCTTTGAAATAAATTGTGAGTATAAAATTTAGTTTTTCTCGTCAATTTTTTCTATTCGATCGTCCCACCGTGACAGGTCATCTAGTTTTAATCAATGTTGTGTGGTATTAGTATAATTTTGATATGCTTGACAAATTAATTTAACAATTTTTTTTTCTTATTGGTAAAAGTCAACAGTCAAGGATCACTAATTAAAAATAAAATACCAAAATGTCTTTAGTGGTGCACTTGGGCCGTGGACGCCCAACTAAAAGTACACCCAACTAAAGAAAAGAAAAAAAAAAAGAGAAAAACGAAACAGACGCGTGTTCTGATGTGAACATTCTAAACATAGTTTTCTTCTCCCCGAGAGAAAAAAACAGATCTAGCATATTTCATCACTTCATCCCCATCTCTATCTGTACAGAAGATTTTTCCTCATCTGATATTTTGGCTGAAAATTAGGGTTATTCATTGCAGTTTTGTTCTACAATTTTGGAAATATTTCTGCATCGCCGTAGGATGATGGTGTTGATTATTTTGAGAAGGAATGGAAGAAGAATATCATGGGACAATAATCTCGGTCAAAAAACTTTCGATTTGAGCCCTAACAATTTTTAAGCGGATGAAAATCAAAACAAAATTGTTTTGGGCGGGATTATTCCCGCTTGGTGTTTTTTGGGATAGCTATAAATCTCAACCCTAAAATAATTTAAGAGATGTTCAGAGATATATCTCTGTTTTGGGGAATTATCAGAGATCAAAAACAGCAAGGTATATCTTTTTTATAGCTAAATTATTTTTGATTTTTGATTTTTGATTTGGTAGATGCATGAGTTCATATTAGACTCTTTCTTTGATTGAATCTGAAATTGGGGTTACATAGGATTGATTTAGTTTAATAATAATAATGTAATCTTATGCTTGTCTCTAGATTGAATCTGCACCTGGGTTACACAAGATTGTTATAGTTTTGTAAAGTGGTATTCAGATTTGATTATCGTGTATACTAACCATTGTGCTAGAGGTAGGACAACTACCAACATCATCAAATCTTTATTCTTGGTCACAATAGTACATGTGTGGTACTGGTACTAGCACAAGAAAAAGAGAACATTAGCTTGACTAGATAAATCTCCACCTGATTCTTGCACTGACACAACACCTAATATTCTACATATTTTTAATTGGTGCTTTATTAGTAATATGCGACTATTTTCATGTCGATTTAGTTGATGTTGTGTCCTTGCAATAAATCAGTTCACTAGAACTATTACACTGTTGGTAGAGTAGTTGTTTATTGATGAATATGAAAGGGTACTCATCCTCTGAACAAATAAAAAATCAGTTCATTATCTAACTAACTTATAAGAGTTTCATATTAGGCCAACTTTGATTGAATCAAGTGGTATTTAGTCTACGGTATGCAATATATCTTATGGATCTGAAGATCAGAATTTCTTGTATGTCGATCTGATTTTGATTATGTATAGGGTGTTTGTGTGTTTAAAATCTTTGGGTCAAAATGAAAAAATCAGTCTGATATAAAGGTTATTGGTTTAAGCTATAAAACTGACTACTACAATTCCACTAGATTGTCATGTGTTATGTTACATTCTGTTGTTCCAGCCGACTAAAATATCATCTCTTGCCAATTTAGTCTCCGTTTTCTTTTCTTTATTTGTTTTCATATAACTCTGTATGCCTATTCAATAGGTTTGTTGATGTTTCAGATGCCAGAAGGATGTATGACCACTTTTTATTCGAGGTAAAGCAGCCCAACATCTAACTCGGTCTCCCGATTCTCATAGACGCGACCCCATATTGTCCGAATCAAGTCATGATGAACCGCATGGAACCGACTCTGCTCTTACTTCTCAAGATAATGAAATTGATAATATTGCTGAAAACTCTAATGGTAATTGCGGATATCTTTTCATTGATTTCCTTCGTTTTTAAGTTATATCAACTACTGATTGAGAACATTCTGAAAAAAATTGAGAACATTCCTGAAAACTATAAGGGTAATGTTAGATATCTTTTCAATGATTTCCCTAGTTTTGTTCATTGAAATACATTGTTTTCTAAATCAGTGATGGTTTATTACTTACGCGAATTTGGTTTTTCCAAACTAGATGAGCGTTTGCCGTGTTCTTCAATGAGCACGGGCAATGGAATGGGTCGACAATTTGCATCCTGGATTGGAGATATTACCAGGTCACATATAAAATTAGGGTATAAGAACTGGAAAGAGGTTCCTGATGAGTACAAAGAAGATATTTGGAACTCTGTTAAAGTGAGTCCAGTTCGCTTTATTTGCCCTAAGCTTATGCTCATATGTCATTCTATATTTTCTTGGCTTTCTATAACCTTACCAAGTGCAAGAACCCTTGCTCGCATTTTGTCGATATCATAGTTCGATAGTGTATCCTTTTTTTTTTTTTTTTTTTTAATTACAGAGTACATACCAGGTAACCCATATTCATAAAAATATGTGTTAACCAAAGCAAACAAAGTGCTTGGAGAACTGAAAAATCAAAACAATGGCGAAAGGTCAATGGTGCTACAACTATTCAAGAAAAGAAAAGGAAGGTGCCGACTACTATAACAAAGAAGATTGGGAGAAGTTCATTGATAACAACACTTCTGAAAAATTTCAGGAAAAATCTGAACAAGGTGCCAAAGCACGGTCACAAGTGAAGGCTCAATATACAGGTGGTAGGAAAGGTGTACCTAGCAGGTGGCTTGAAATGGTAAATTCTTAACACTATATTGCATTTTAAACTATTATTCTAATGTTATTTCATTTGTTTCATTAATTGGGATAGCATAAGAAGTTTTTGTATGCCAAGAGTACTTGTTTTTGCTAGTTCCGTTGGGTCTTGTTAATTCCTTGCATTATTGCTTCCTACTGAAAGGGTCACTTACTAGTTTCAATCCATTTGGTTTTTAAAGCGCATTAACTGAAGAAACCCAACTGGTTAGGTTGTAAGGCGTGATGTTATAGAATAATTACTTATCTAAGCAGCTAATGGAATTTTGATGCACTTATCTTGGCAGTAAACCTCATCTTTATAATGTTTTGTAGATGTCGTCTTTTGATACAAAATTGTGCAAGTATTTGATGCATTGTATTGTCGCAGGAAAAAGAAAGTCCTACTGGTGAGATATATAGGCCAGACGTGTTTCTGAAGACACATAAAGTCACCCCAGATGATAATCCCTCATCTTCTAAATCACTGGCAGCTGCAAAATTAGTAAGTTCTCATGTTTTGTCTAATATTATTTATTCATATTTATGATATCAGTTGACTTTAGTTGGCTTCTGTTGATGTGTAGGCATTGGTGCAGGAGGAATATGATAAAGATCCTTCAGCACAAAAGTGTTTGGGAACCGACGCTGTTACCAAGGTTAGTGGTGATAGTGGTTACGTTGCTCTTTTATAGTAATGCTTACTGATTTGGTTTGAAATTGTTTTCAATCTCTTACAATCACACTGCCATACTGTAATACTGGCCTGTAATACTGTTGCATCTGTAATACTGTTGCACTTATTTCAAGTAGCCAGCACCAGCATGCATATTTCATTAGTTTTTATATGTTTGAAGACATAAGTGCTAGACTGTAAATGAAAAATTTGTTAATAACTGAAGTTTCCCTCTATGTGTATACTGTTATTTATGCCTTGTAAATTGCCGGTGACTTTCCAGCTGTACAGTAGTCAAAAAATGACCTTGTGTTACGTTAATTGTTTAACTGAATTTCATGGAATTTGAATTTGCTTCTTAAATATGGCTAGATATTTGGCGCTGATCGAAAGGGATACATACGCGGAATGGGTGCTGGTGTTTCTAAATCTCGATTTCTTGCTTGAGTTTATGAAGGCTAGGTTGCGGGAAGAGAAGCACAATGTCTTTGAAAGAGAAGCGAAAAAACGAAGCTTTGAAAGCACAATTGGATCTTTGAAAGACAAAAAAACAACAACTGGAGTACATGATCATATCTCTAATAGCTCTTACCAGCAGGTAACTTCTAATATCTCTTATTAATGTCTAGTCAGATGCATACAATGTTGCTATCATGATTTCTTAAACTAACTTGGTCTTGTTTGTTAAATATACGAGAAATTGGCGTGCGATAATACCTAAATCGTTTGGTCTTTTCTTTTGAAGAACTTAAGGAAAAAGCGGTTGCGGTTGCATATGTCGATACTAAGGTCTTGATTGATGACGATTACGATGTGCATGCTTCACGTAATCATTGAGCCGAGTGCAATGTTGTGTGACGAGAGATGATGGTGTACTTCGGGATGTTCCTATTGGTACTTGTATTAGGTGGCCAAAGGCCTATGTGACTCCCGTAGGAGAGCTGTCTAGTTAGAGCGGCAGTGACGGTAGATTGGTTACTTTTTTGATTTTTAGTATGTAACTTGTTAGGATATGTCTTCTAATTTATGTTGGAATATTCTATATATTCTTTTAAAAAATAATTAATAAAGTCAATTTTTTTAACGTCTATTTCCACTTTTGTTTTTTAATGTGGATGAATTTCTGACACAACAAATATAATTATGAACGGATTCATATTTCTGAATGGATTTTAGATTCCAATCGGTAGCCAGAAAAATGATAGAACTTTCTCGTTAGAATAAAAAAAATTATTTTAATAAAAATACCTCGAATTATAATAGGTGTGAACCATTATTTTATTTAACATACATCTTCTGTTGTTTTTAAATGGCATATTTCAACCGTTATTATATTTTACATATAGTAACCGTGATTTTTTTATGACAATAATCAACTGTTATTATATGTTACATACAATAACCGTGATACTTAATAATAGATTCTGTATGTGATTATAAATCACAAAATTTAGTCGTCATACTTAATAACATTATCTATCCGTTATTTATAAAAAGTCACACCAAATAAGTAACGGTTCGAATGACAGATGAAAACCGTGATAAATCATGTTTTATAACAGAATTTGATCGTCATTTATGGCCCCTTTTGGACTAGTGAGTGTGCTAACTGAACTTCTCCGCCGTCTAAGGACGGATCCTTGATCCCTCCCCTTAGGGCCGGGATTTATTGGTTAGTGGAGTTTGATAATCGCTTTTCTTTTAATCTTTTAAAAAATTTTAGGTTTTTTTTTTTCCCACTCTTTCCTTATGATTACTGGACGATCCAAGGCAAGAACAACGAGAATGATAATGAATCAGCAACACAGAGAGGGTGCATCATCTATGTCAATTGAAAAAGAAGCAGGGAGATATGATGGTCCAAAGGATCCGGAGAGAAGATTGTTTCAAACTGAACGAAAATCTTTTCGATAGAAATAGAGTATTACGGCAAAACCAGGATTGTGAAGATAATGGAAAGAGGAAGGAACGGTTATAGGGCTTGGTTGGCACTCCACCCTCAGATGATCGATTGGTTGAAGAAGATAATTGACAAAGATTATTGAGGAAGATTCGGAGGATGATAAATGGAAGGAAAAGGTAGGTGACGATATTTACTTAGCACATTCAAAACAACACTTGCGAAGGCGTATACTTAAGAGTGTCAAGATTCAGGAGTAGTGCAGAGGGTAAACCATATAGCCTATGTTTTCCTTGCGGAGAAAACTACCAGTGTTGGCATGCTTTATCACTAGTTTTGCAGCATTTCGTAACTCAAAGCTCAGTTGGGCAAAGGAATCTAATAGGTAGTTTGCGATCTGAAATGACTTATCCCGAGTTATCTATACGAAGGAATTGAAGGGAGTTGTTAAAGTGTCAAAGAACATAGGTCGGGAAGAATTCTTTGCTATAATTAAATGAAGATTTGGATGGAACAAATTTTTGAAGATGGATGAAGCTAACAAACTTACTTGCTCTTGTAAATCTAGAAGGCCCGGAGTGGACAAGATTATGGAAGCCATGCATTTGGGAGGAGAATGGTGTAATAATAAAAATTTACAAGTGGCAAGGTGAGGAGATTTTAAAATTTCCGAATTCAAGTCAGGAGAAGGTTAGGGAAAAGGCAAACATCACAGGACTCGGCCAAGTTTAAAGTTGGGATTGAGAATATAATTCCTATGGAGACGGTAAACAAATCGAGCATTGGCTTAAGATTCGTGGTCTTCCATTAAAGTTTTGGGGGAGGATAACTTCAAGTCCATTGCGAAGAGTTAGGTGGAATGATTTCAATTTCATCCAAACTTTAAGCATCAAACAAAGCTACCAAGGCTCATTTCTTTAGGATATCGGTTGGGGTGACATAACAAAGGTTCCGGCGGTAGTACTAAAGGAAATTGGAGGGGTGAAGATGGCATTCACAGTACAATGGGATTTATACTACTCTCCATTGCAAATCTGGCCGCAACAGGAATATATGAGAAAAGTGAAGCAATTTGAGGACAATATACTGGAATATGCGAAATCTGTATCCACTCTTGATCGACTTTCAAATTCTGTATGCAAACAATGGGGATGGATACCGAGTGGACGTGTAGAAAGGAGCGAGTAGAATGGAAGGTAACGTATCACAAAACTCGAGCACGGACACGTAAATCTGGAGAATACAGAAGATAGTTGGGCACTTATTCCAGGGCGCAATAGTGAAGGTGGTCGTAACGAGAGTACTAGCCGAAGCACAGGCCCAAGAATAAGCACTGGTTCTAGATACTCTAACCAAAGTACAGATTCTAACACATATACGACTATAGGTTCTTGCCACTAACGCACAATGTGAATTCGGGAAGTCGAGTCACATGAGACATCCGAGAACACGTCTTCAACAAATGGAAGTCTCGAAATGCTACTGGAAGACAAAGTGAATCCAGGAACTAGAAGAAGTGAAACAAAATAATGCGAGAAGAAGAAGGAATCCTAATAGAGAACACAGTTCAATCTCTAGTTCAAGTGGCCTGTAGTTACGACACTATAAATCAAGCGCAACAGGAAACTTTAAAAAACAACATGACAGCTTTGGTACTACGGTATCGACGAGAGATTTAAAAATCCAGGAGGCTGCTTTGGTGGTGTGGAAGTAGGAGTTAATCATAATGATGATAGTTCCGCTGGGGAAGACATTAATATGGAGCATGTAGAGGAGAATGCGACGGTGAATGGAAGTGAGGAAGAACTGAACAGTGCAGAGGAGATTCGTGCTGCAAGGGAAGAAATAATTACCAATGGATTTTAAAATTATTTGCTGGAACATAAGAGGCATGAATGACTTTGATAAACAAGTCTCCGTGAAGAATTTGATACTTTCGCAGAGGTGTGCAATCTGTTTGATTCAGGAGACGAAAATGCAAAGTATGTCGAGATTGGTTTGTTCGGCAGCTTTGGTACGATGAGAATTTTGGATGGTCTTATATACCTTCTAATGGAAATAGCGGAGGCATATTAACCATTTGGGACAGAGACGGGTTTGAGAAGATGGACGAGAGATTTGGAATGAATAACATCGCTACAACTTTCTCGACAAGAATAAATGGGTTCCAATGGGCTGTTTGTAATGTGTACAGTCCTTGTGATCATATACTTAGAACGGAATTCTGGCAGGACATGTCTGAAGTGAGGAACTGGTGGCCAGGGCCTATTTGTATCGCTGGAGATATGAATGCTATACGTTCTAGTGAGGAAAGGAATCGTGGAGAAGGAGACAGCCGCAATACAACAATGTTAAATTCTTTTATTCTGGATAATGAGTTAATTGACCAGCCTTTGATAGGTGGTGCTTTCACATGGTCAAATAATCAAGTCGATCCGCTGCTATGTAGACTTGATCGTTTTCTCTTCAGCCATGACTTTGAGGAGGTGTTCCCGAATGCGTTACAGGTGGTGTTGACAAGGACAATTTCAGATCATAACCCAATTTTGGTGATTTCTGAACCAACTTTGCCTGCAAAACCGTATTTCAAGTTAGACAGGTTGTGGTTAGAGCATAAAGATTTTGCCAAGAATATAAAAATTTGGTGGGAGAGCTTGTCGTTTACGGGCAGTGCAAGTACATGCTTCTTTCTCAAGTTACAGAATTTGAAACATCTTATTAAGCCTTGGAAAAAGCAACATTATGGTCATATCTCTAGAGATAAAAATGAGCTCACGGCTAGAATTCATGAGATAAACATTTTGGAGGAGACTGTTAGGCTTCAACATAATCAGATGGAAGAAAGAACTCAATGTAAATTGAAGTTGAGGAATATTGAAGCAATGGAGGCAAAGAAATGGCATTTGAGGTCGAAACAAAACAACTTTATGTGGGGAGATTCGAATACTAGATACTTCCATAGTATAGCTAGTGCAAGGAAAAAGCGAAATACAATTGCTAAACTTCAGGTGGGTGGAGTAGATTGTTTTGATCAACAAATTATCAAGGAAGAAATAAGAAGTTTCTATATTAACCTTTGTTTACACGAGAGGGAAGAGGTGAACTCAAGTATGGAAAATTTATATTTTCCAAAAATTCCAGAGGCTGATAGATTGTGGCTTGAACGGGAGTTCACGGAGGAGGAAGTATGGGATGTGGTTAGGAAAATGGGTAGCAACAAATCTCCGGGGCCAGATGGCTTTACTGCTGAATTTTTCAAGACTTGCTGGAGCACGTTAAAGGAAGATTTCATGAAGCTAATCAAAGACTTTCACAGGTTTGGATCAATCGATTGGCGGTTTAATTGTTCTTTTATCACTCTTATTCCAAAAAAGGAGGACTCTTGCACTCCTAAAGACTACAGGCCTTTAAGTCTTATTGGTATGGTGTATAAGATTATTTCTAAGACTCTCGCAGTTCGGTTGAAGACGGTGATGCCAATGTTGATCTCTGACTTCCAGGGAGCTTTTATTCATGGTAAACAAATTTTGGATGGTGTTTTAATCGCTAATGAATGTGTTGATAGCAGACTGAAGGCTAGTAAACCTGGAATTCTGTGCAAGATAGATATGGAGAAAGCTTTTGATAATGTTAACTGGCAAGCTCTGTTTATAATCTTGCAAAAGCATGACTTTGGTGATAGATTGATATCTTGGATCAAATGGTGTGTAACTACTACTCATTTATCTGTACTCGTGAATGGTGGATCCAGTGAGAAATTTAAACCAAGCAAGGGTTTAAGGCAGGGTGACTCTTTATCTCCGTATCTTTTCCTTTTGGTGGTAGAAATTCTCTCAAAACTAATCAATGATGCGGTGGAGAGAGGCCAATTATCTGGTTTTCAAGTGGTGGAACATGGCTCTATCATTTCTCATCTTCAATTTGCAGATGATACTTTGATTTTTATTGATGCGACAGTGGAGGAAGTTAGACGCTTATTTATTATTCTGGCTGTTTTTGAAACCATCACGGGGCTAAAATTGAACTTAGATAAGAGTACCATGATCAGTGTGGGAGCTGATGGGGTAATTGATGATCTTTCTCGTGAACTAGGATGTAAGACAGAGAAGCTTCCTTTCACTTATCTTGGTATGCCAATTGGATCCCATTGGCGTAACACTTCTTTTTGGGATCATGTATTGCTCAGAATGGAACAAAAGTTGGCGTCGTGGAAGAAAAGGCAACTTAATAAAGCTGGTAGGTTAGTTCTTATCAAGAGTTGCCTTGCGAGTTTACCAATTTATTATCTTTCGCTTTTTCATCTTCCGGTGAGTGTGGAAAAGAGAATGATTAAAATTATGCGTAACTTTCTTTGGGGTGCGGTTGAAGGAAGGAGGAAAATGGTGTGGGTTTCTTGGAAGAAGTCTTGTCTTCCAAAGGAAAACGGGGGTTTAGGTGTGAAGAATTTGAGGAAAATGAATCAATCCTTGTTAATCAAGTGGATTTGGAGGTTTTCAAGGACCAAAAATAGCCTTTGGAGGAAAATGGTAAATGAAAAATTCTCTCACAATACTTCTCTTTTAGTCCTTTGATGTGGATAATTCTTCTCAAGGTAGGAGTCTTTGGAAGAATGTCACTAATATGGTTCCAACAATTCAAACCATGGCGAGTTTCACGGTAGGGAATGGGAAAGGTATTCGGTTTTGGAAGGACCATTGGCTAGATAGAGGCATATTGAAGGATCTTTTTTCCAGTTGTTTTCAAGGCGGTGAGGTCAAGAATGCTACAATCTCGGACATGATAGTGAATGGAGAATGGGTTTGTGATTTCAAGAGGGTATTAAATATGAATGAGCAATTAGAATGGGATTTACTAAAACGTGATATACATCATGTGCCTGTTTTGGTGGAGGAGGATGATAAAATTGAGATTATGGAAAACTTTAGCACCTCGAAATGCTACGAGAAATTCATAGGTGATTTGGACGATTGCGGTTTCAACCGATTTCTTTGGAAAGCTCATATTCCCAACAAGGTTAGTTTTATTTTGTGGGCAACTTTTCATGATTCTCTTCCAACTAGGGATATGTTGCTTCATCGTGGTGTTAACTTAGATAGTGAGCAGTGTGTTTTATGCAATCGCGTTAGGGAATCTGCAAACCATTTGTTTATACACTGCTCATATTCTTTTGAGATTTGGAAATATTTCATTAAGGCTTTCAGAATTGCTTGGCCTATGCCAAGCACATTACTCCAATTATTTGAAGCTTGGTCTTCCAATGTGTTGCGTGGTAAAGGAAGAGAAGTTTGGCAAATCTTACACTATGCAATTTGTTGGGGTTTGTGGAAGGAAAGGAATGGAAGGGTTTTTGGAGGTAGACACAAGTGTGTGCAAGAAGTTATTGTGACAAAGATACTTTCAAGTTTGTAGATCCTAGTTTAATTTGGAGTGATTGGGAAATTCTAATGTGTATGTAACTCTTTTTTTTTTTTTTTTCGGACCTTGGTTTGAACCTTGGCTCTCTCTTTTTCTCTTTAATATAAACTTCTCTTTCAAAAAAAAAAAAAAATTATCAAAGATAATGTTGTATTGTCTCCACGTAACGCTATTGGTAGTGTGTAGCCAACTTGGACGCGTTCTTTTCGAACCAAGAGTTACCGTCTTTTACCGATCAAAAAAAAAAAAAAAAAAAGAGTTACCGTCTTTGGTTGAAAACAAATGAAGAGACTATATATTGAAAGTACATTACAATGAAATGCTTTTAAACTTAAATCTTAAATCAATTCATCATCAAACTGATAAATTTCATGGTTCGGATTGAACATTCTCCAAGATTAACAAGTATACGATGAGCCAATCCATCAGGAAAACAAACCCAACCATGAAAATCATGTTTCCTTGTAGTAACACTTAACCACAGTCCACAGCCTAGATCATATCGATTAGAACCAATTAACACCCTGCAAGTATTCAAACATTCAATTCATCCATTCATTAGAAATCAAGCTGAACCCAAAACCAAATCTGTTTAAATTATAAAGAGCTTAATCAATTATTAACACAGTATGTATTCTTATAATAAATTCCTTTTTTTTCTTGGGAAAATTAAAAATTAAAAACACCAAAAAGAAAAAAAAAATCAAACTTCATTTATTTGACTTCAAGAGAAACTTCTAACTTCTACAAATTGGTTGAGATTCATACCATTTACTCAGCTAATTACGCATCGGAAGATAATAGTCGAAGGAAAATGTGACTGAATTGTAACCGATTGGCGTATTCTCGTAGTTTCACTATCTTTTTTTTTTTTAATAAAATCATAACCTTTTTTTGCGCAAAAAAAAAAAAAAAAAAAAAAGAGAAAATTAGAAAGAAATAAGTGGAAATACATTACAAAAAATAACAAGAAGATCAACTGACCCCCACACCACTACAATTTAGAGAAGCAGTTGCACTTTCTACCAGACATGATAAGTTTATGTTCTAAATCTAGTGGTTTCCATGTGTTTTTCTTTTGAAACCTGCAAAGAGAAAAAGAAAAAGAAGATAAACAGCTTGGGTAAGTCGGAGGACAAGGAAAACATAGAGTTAGTTAGAGTCTTTGATAAGATCAACTTTTTTTCAAATACTGATTACATTACAGGATGATCAGAATTTGGAAATGAAACAATTTTTCTGTGTATCAAAATCACGTTTACTGAATTCAAGAACTGGTCTTGTATCCCTATCTTTTCTTACTTCTTCATCTTCATTTGCATCCGAAATTGATGAGATCAATTAAATGCAAATCCCATTTTAAACAATCATTCATCCTCTTCTACGTGGATTCCTTTTTGCATATAAACCTATGTCTCTAAAAAAGTTGTTAGGCTCATCTTTTGAGATAGAGAGTCTGGGCAAGTCGAAAGATTGATTTTGAGAGGAAATATCATAATGCTGTTGAGGTCGCCTTTGTGTTCTTCATCATCATTCCACCATAATCCCATTCCCATACAACAAAACGAATCCTCCATCTTGAATCCATCATTGCCTTAGTCTATGTCTTCGCACAGAATTTTTTTAGGGTATTGATTTGGATTGAGCAGAATTTTTTTTTTGATATTTTCAGATTTCGATAGAGTTTTGAGCCGAAATGGGATCTCAAATTGAAGAAGACTATAAGAACGGGCAATAATTGACTGACTAGGGTTTTACAAACTATGTTCAGTTAAATGACTAAAATGGCCCTTTCAAAATCGTAGAATTAATACTATAAGGACTACGAATTTGTAAAGACACCTTTTTTTTCCAATCCAGAAGCACATTTTTGGCCCATTGAATTGCATCCACCTTTCCTTTGAGTGTAAAACCACAATTTGACAGTCTCCTAGTAGGAAAATTATTGCCCGTTCCAATTATTTATGTTGTTTTGAAGCTTTGGATAAGATGTCTTCACGGTCTAAGTCGGTGAAGATTTGGATAAATCACAGTACAATTTTTGGTGTCAAAATGCGCTTGCATTTCATGTTGTTTGGTATACAACATATCTCCCTCCTATAATTGACACCCAGTGCATAAGCATCCCAAGATCATATGCGCTACTGACTTGGCTAGACTGGGAATCGTAAGTAAATTCGAGGTTGAGATTTTTACAAAACTATCTTTACTATCACATTGCAAAGACGTATTACTAAGATACCCATGCACCAGTTGAATTTCGAAGATACCATGGAGGTCTGTCAACGATGCAAACATTCACAATTCTGATCATCCTGCTTACAAACTTGTTTCACTTGAGACGATAACAGAATGTAATTGTAAATGTAATTCTATTTCATCTCAGTGATTGAAGCAAAGGTTTTATATTCGCTTTTCCAAATCACTATGGAATTGTTCCATTTTAATACAAAATGATTGACTCCAGTTAGGTCTATTTCTAGTTTGAAAATTTCCCCTTCAGTGTATTAGAAGTATTTGAAGCTGAACTAATAAAGGAAATGAGTTTCTGGACGGGTTGTAGAGAACTAGATTACCTTTTTCTGAAAGTTTCACTTCAGAATTAATGGTTCAATGATGGCGAAGGGCTTATCTCTATTAGCGACTCAAACTACTGTTTACACCAAGCGAAATTCAGGCAAACCCATTAATTTATTGATGAAACATGCAAATAAGACCAACTTGAATGATGAGCATGTAGTGTTGGCTGGTAGATAAAAGATTGAACTCAACAATTCAATGAAGACCCAATCCCATCCGTCTATGCACAAGCAAAGTTGTTGATTAATTTTAATGGGAAGTGATAATAATATTGCTTACAATAATTACAAATTCAGATCACCATGAGCTGACATTCTGAGAATCGGGGTTTGGAAATGAGAAAATTTTATTGGTATCAAAATCACGTCTATGGAATTCAGGAACTGATCTTGAATCGATATCTTCACTCACTTCTTCATCTCTTTTTACTAGATCCACCACCAAGGCTTAAAGATCATCTCAATTGATATAAAAGATTGGCTTTTCTACTCCTTCATCCGAGCGAAGTAAAACTGCAAGATGGACATCTTGATGAGATATTTCATAAAAAGGACGCAAACTTTATTGTCTAATTAGGATCTAGGCCGTAAAACATGCAGTTGATGCATTAGAGTCATTGACTAACTTTGACTGTCTAATATTTTATCAAATTGTCCATATAAAAGAGTTAAATGACATAATCACCTTAACGGTCAAAAGTTTAACCCAATAAATGATGATATTTGCATGTCCAAGAATCAGAGCTCAAGAACAACATCATTTCATTAGCTCTTGAAAATTTCGACCATTGAGTTCTCTTAATAACTTTGAATTCCTTTAATTATAATCTCATACATTTCACCTTGAATTTCAACCATTAATCAAATAATGATATGAAAAAATAATAAAACGATAGAGATAAAGATAGAAGTACAATATCAATGGGCTACCTCCAGTGTAGTGCTTAGTGAGTATATATTAAAAATCCAATCACGTCCACCTTGTTCGTGAGGAAGTCATCGTAAAAGAGTAAATCTTAAACGGAAAATATAAAAGAGTAAATTTTTTATCATTATCCCTTGATTGTGCAACACGATAAAGTGTCAAGTTGTTAAGATATAATTTCCTTGTGAAGTGCACATGCTTTAGCAGCTTATAATGGTATGGATCTTAAACAAGCACCACACGGAGAACAACAAGCCTATTTAGCTATATATAACCATTGTTCCCTACTTAAAGGTAGTTATGACAATAAAATAGTGTCCCACCTAATTTTGTAGTTGTAGAACAGATCCACCCATCACAGAACATGGCCGGAATCCAATATATTGTTTATAAAACTAGAACCTAAATCAATGGACTATATTCAATACAGATTGAAAAAGCATATGATTAAGGAGGATACTAAGAAGAAGTAGAACAAACCTGTTCCTCTGGAGCACGATTTAGAGTTCACGCTCTAACTCCGGAACAAATTGAGATCACTATGAATTGAAACAATTTCTCTGGTACCGGAATCACGGCTATCGAATTCAGGAACTAATCTTGTCTCACTCCATCTCCATTAGCTGGATCCAGCAAGAAGGCCTAACTCAAATGCAAATCCCATTTTATATTGATGCAGTGGGCGTTGAACCTCATCCTCTCAGTAAAAAAAAAAAGAGATGCGGGAATTGAGAACAATTAACCAATTATATGTTCAGGCACACCCTCTGACATTAAAAAAAATGAAAAACATTAGAAATTAAGACTGAAATTACAACCAAAAGATGAGAAATTAGGATTTATGGACGCTTACCTTTAAACAATCATCTACCTTAATGTGGATTTCTTCTTGTATAACTCTTAAAAGTTGTTATAGGCCACCATCTAGGAAAAAAGATCTTGCCAGTATGAAAGATTGATTTTGAGAGGAAATATCATAATCTTTGCTTGAGGTCGTCTTTGTGTTATTCATCATCATTCCACCGAATCCCATTCCCATACAACAAAACGAATACTCCATCTTGAATCCATCACTTTGCCTTAGTCTATGTCTTGAACTTACGATTACTAGGGTTTTGATTTGGGGGAAAATGAAAAAGAGACTTAGGGTATTGATTTGGATTGAGCAGCAAAATTTGATATTTTCAGATTTCGATAGAGTTAAGAGCCGAAATGGGATCTCAAATTGACGAAGACGGTTTAAGACTGACCGACTAGGGTTTTACAAACTCTGTTCAGTTAAATAACTAAGATGGCCCTTTCAATATCGTAGAATTACTACTATAAGGGCTACGAATTTGTAAAGACACCCTCTTTTCCAATCAGGGCACATGGTGGCCTATTGAACTGCATATCCACCTTTCCTTAGTGCAAAACCACAATTTGACAGTCTCCTAGTAGGAAAATTATTGCCCGTTCCAATTCTTTATGTTGTTTTGAAGCTTTGGATATGATGTCTTCTGGTGTTAATTTCTTTTGTCTGAAGGTGAGATCATTCCTGGTCGTCCCGATGGAGCATAGGAGAAAACAAAATGATGTAGTAGAGGAGGCTGGGTTGGGACTGATTCTTGCGGGATTTGGGAAATGGTCAATTGTTGGTTTATGGTGATTGACGATTTTAGATTGGTTGTAAGGTGGTCGTTTGGATTAGGTGGGTCCGTAAGTCCATGAGAATAATCGTGAAAAGAAGCGCCAGAATCCTTATGCGGCCGGACCTAGTGCCCAAATAATGTTCTCTATGTTTTTTGTTGCAACCTCTTTGCTGCAGATGGTTAAATTTCATTAATTCTTGATGAAAATCAAGGTATAGATAGAGAGAGAAGATAGGAAGAACACGCGGTAAACACTCCAGGACTACTCTGCTCACTAACATAACATGATAAACAAAGTGCCCTTACTAATAGGACATTACAACCACGACTCATCACATTAAACTATCCTAAATACTAGGAACCATTAACACCTAACTACCCAACTCTCAACAGAGTCCCAACTACTAACAATATGTGACCATGTGAATATTACTCACACAATACCAAGTCGAATAGTTTGAGTGTAATCGAAAACTCCAACAATTACTTCATTAATTGTTATCAACTCCCAACTTTCAAAGATAAACCGATGACTTCTTTATTGTCTAAACTGATTGAACGACGCATTTAAATATGTCGGTGTTCATGGGATCTTGAGCTTGACAGTAAATGCATACGTCAAAGATTAAAGACCATAAAAAAGATTATCCTTAAGGTGATAATTTCCCAGGGGAAAAACACCTCTCGGAGGGTTTCGGCGAGGGGAGAGAGAGTATTGGAACCTTCCTCACTTAGGGAGTGTATCTAGCAACTTCAATAAAGAATTTGGAGGCGGCTAGCTAGCCATCTGTGTGATGATGATGTGGTGGTTTGTCTCATGGTTCCATGTAGACATCATCCCGCAACTCGCTTCTACCTTCCTCATCGGCACTGGTCTAGATACATGTTCTACCCGAGCTGCAACGCATATAGGATAGAACATTAACATCTAAGTAAATTATCTTCCTATTGTTGAAATCTAATGGATACGGAAAAAAATAAGCTAGTTTATCAATATGAATGCAAGAATGGATGCACAAAATTCAAGCATTAGAGTTCTTCATTGAAGGAGAGAAATAAAAGCATGTTCAAATGGAGACTTGGAAGTCAAAATGGCCAAAGAATTTCCCGGGTAACTTCACATCATAGACATGTAATCATTGTTTACTACCATACTGACTTTCTGATCTATGAGGTATTTACAACTTGAAAATCAAACCATTTAAATACACTAAATCATTCATGATAGTTCTAGTCACTTGTTTTTCCTTCTGAATATTGATCTGCCATAGTGTTGGTCAAGGTTTGAGAGGTATTTTTTTCTTGTTAAATGTATGTAGGTTAGCTTTTTTTATTTCCTTCACTTCATACCATGTTTAAATGGCAAAAAAGCTATGGATACATACTCCCTGTACCCCAACTGATGTGGATCGTACGTGGAAAAAATATAAAACAAAAAGATCAATTACGCCAACCTTACTTATTTTCATCCTTTTATAACTGTAGAGTTCTATGAGGATTTGCTCTAAGAATTACTAGCAAAAGAAAGTAAATACATACTTCATGTCACTTGGGTTATAAGGAGCCTAAAATTTGAATGCAATGTAAAGCATTGCATCTATGAATTAAAAGACTTAGACATCACCAGATCTGTTCCCTTGATAGTGCAATACAATAAAGTAACAAAATTATCAAGATATGATGTCTTTGTGAAGTGCAAATGGCAGCAACTGATAAGGGTACCGCTACGGAGACAGTGAACAACTAGCCTATTAAGCTGCATATAACCGCTCTTCCCTACTTAAAGGTAGGTACGACAACATTGGATTATAATTCTAAGGGTAATGTTCCCACCTAATGCTCAGGGTAGAAAAAGCCCAACAAGGAACAGATCCAATGTATACTTTGTTCAATAAAATTAGAACGAAGATCATTGGATTATAATTCAATTAATGGATTGAAGAAGCCATAGAAACAATGAGGATATGAAGCAGAAGTAAATCAAACCTGTAACCCAGGAGCACGATTTACGAGAATAATGTTCAAATCATGGGTCTCCAAGGATCTTCATATTGTTTTTCTTGAATAAGTTTATGTTCAGAGGTTTTTTCTTTTGAAACCTGCAAAAGGAAATATGAAGACAAAACATCTTGAGTAAGGTGAAGGCCAAGGAACATACAGCACAATAAAACTAGGATTAGTATTCAGAATCAGAATTGGATTTCTCAATACTTTCCGAATTAGCAGACCTTACTAACCTTATGGAGCTGTGACTGCAAATTATAAAAAACAACCCGCATGGACATCAATTAGGTCTAGCTCCTGTGATGACTTCAATCTTGTTTCCACCCTAGATGAATTCACTGTTTCCAACAAATTAGAAAACTAAAACGAAAAAAAAAAAAAAAACAAACTGAGAAATAATAGAATTTGCAGATGCTTACTTTTTCAGCAATCAGCCTCCTTCCGATGGGAACTCATCTTGCCATAAGAACCCATGCATGATGCAGAGAAATTGTTGTTTTTACCCGGCTCCTTGAGCGAAAGACTGATTTTGAGAGGAAATATCATCATGCTGTTGAGGTTGTCTTTGTGTAATTCTTCGATTCCACCCGAATCCCATTACCATACAATTACAAACCCAATAATCCATCTTGAAGAACCCGTGACTACCTTCTTACTCATTACTTGGGATTGATTTTGGTTGGAAGAAAAAATATTTTAAAAAAAAAGAGAGAATAAAGAATTTCAGGGCGGATTGAACATAGATCGATCTGCAAAGTTTTACATGTAGTGAGAGCTGAAATGGGATCTGAGATTGAAGACGGACTTACTAGGGTTTTTTAGGGACTCATTTTCATTTTATAGCATGTACACCTTTCCAATGAAATTACTAAGATTACCCTTGTCATATCATAAAATTACTATAAACTCTACGACTTTATAAAGGCACTTTCTTTTCCTATCGGAGCACACATAGAAGCACATTACATCATAGTCCATTTAATTGCATCTGCCTTCCCCGAGGGAAAAAAGACTTACTAGGGTTGTCAATGGGTACCCAAATACCCTGAACTGGCCCGGAACCGTGTAAAATGGGTCCGGTTCTGGGTCTCAAAACTGGACCCATTAGTGATTTCGGTCCAAACCGGGTAGACCCGAATAGACCCGATAATAAACGGTTCCAACCGGGTCCTACCCGCGGGTAATCGGGTATAGTAAATCTTAGTTTCTCAAGGGCTAATTTCGTCATGTTATGGTCATATATATAGTCTTCTCAACTTCAGAAGACTAACCTAAGTAAACGTAAGCTTGCCGCATCTAGCATTTCTCCTTTCATCTTTACTCTCTACTCAAAATTATTGCTTTCGTTTTCTCCATTCAAAATTTTTGCTTTCATTCTCTCATGTTGCGTAATTATTTCTCTTTTTGATAGAATTTTCCTTGTCTTGAAATTGTAAATATATTCTGTCAATCTTTGATTCTTAGGATTTTGATAGCTATAAAATAAAATACTTGCTTAGTGTTTCAAATTGTTTGAGTCTATTTACCATTGATTCATTATCTTCTCCACATCTTCAATCGGTAGTTTACATTAACTAATGACTAGATCTTGACGTCGGTGGTGACGGGATTGTGTTGGATCTGATTTCTATTGTGGAAGTTTGAGACGGCAATAATTGTTTATAGATTAATTTTAATATTTGGCCATAGATGATGGCGGAAGTTGTTTATGGAGGATAGGGATTTGATCAATCATTTTGCAGCTGATGCTAAGAGGGTGTCTCTTAATCTTGGATCCTAAATAATTAACATGTGTTGGTTGAACTTTTTAGACCACTGAAGATTGGTCCTAAACAATTAAAAAATTTGGATTTGTAACGATATGTTGATTAAACTTTGTAGAGCTTTGAAGACTGCTATGATAATCAATCTGTAAGCTAGAGATGAAGTACTGAACATGAGATTAAAAAAAAAAAAAAAAAAAAACTGGGAAGGAGATACCCGTTTAATACCCGGATGCGATGGGTACCCGACGGTTTTATAGGGTCCGGTTCTGGGTTCACTTATTTAGGAACCGGATCCGGAACCGTTAAGACCCGAAACCGATAAAAAATAGGATCCGGTTCTGGGTAGCACGATACCCCGGAGGACCCGGACCCATTGACAGTCCTAGAAAAAACCACAATTTGACGGTCTCCAGACTCTACGTAGAAAGAGAAGGTTAGTAATTTTCTTACTCGGTTTAGTGTTCTGTTTGTTTTCATGTATGTCTATGAACCAATAATGAGGATTAGTTGATTAATGCACCCAACATGATACTCAAAGAATTGAATTCAAAGTTGAGTTGCCCAAGGAGGAGACGTGTGGGTGGATTTTCTAACCCATTTTGATTAGAAAATGTGTTCAATTTGAAATAAAACTTGATCCTTCTTTAGTGTACAAAGTGAGCTTGAATTAAAATTTAGAAAGTGTTGCTTTCTTTTCACTGGTCTTTTCTTTTTTGGATGGAAGATCCCAACAACAGCTTGCGTAGATTTCTGAAATCTTTTATTTTGTATTAGAAATCTAGAAATTTGAAAAAGGAATGGTGATAAGGTCCACAGGATAGATTTGTTGATAAGGTTAATGCGTCCAAGGATAGAGTTGCTTGCTTTTCACAAGAAAAGCTGAATTTTCCGTGGACATGCTAAGGTGCACAGGAATTTGGTAATTGGTAAGGGGTTTTGGTGGGAGTGGTGTATTTTCCAGATTCTCATCAGCAAAGCTTTATTGTGATAACTAATTTTTCTTATGCCTTCAAATATTGGTTTGGTTAGCTTGCCCTACATATATATAGTACCAATACGGAAGAAGAGTACCCACAGACAGACTGTGAAATGATCCCCCAAATTTATTTATCTAACAACTAGAAAGTTTCTCAGATTTTAACCACAAATGTGGTCATTATTATGAGCCCGTCTCACAGTATTCCCATATATACACTTTCCCTCTCACTCTATGCACTAGCCATGTGGGCGATGATAACACTATTAGTTCGTCTCTAAGTTCCATGATGACATTCATTTATTATCCTGTAATTCTGCTTTTACCTTCCTCATCAGTACCTAGTCCGGATACTTGTTTTACCAGGCTGCAATTCCAAAAAAAATAAAAAATAGCACGTTAGCACCTATTAAATTATCTTCATGTTATTGAAATCTAATGAAAGAGAAGAACATAAAGAAGTTTATCAATAAGAATCGAAGGATGCATGCGAACATGTTATCCGTAGGGTTTTATCTTTTATGGAATGAGAGAAATAAAAGTATGTTTGGCGAGAGATCTTTGAACTACAACAGAGATCGTGAACAAAGTTAACTTCTTTGAGAAATCCAACTAATTAAGTTTACATTAATTGGAATTCTGTAGCGAAGCATTAAGCTATTGCATGAAATTCTGAATTTTTTTCTTTTCAAGCCTGAAAGTAGTTGTAGAATTAAATGTAGCCCACCTTAGAGACGCAGAGCCAGGTTCATCAGTGCCTGGTGCAGATTTGTTCTTGAGATACTAATACGAAATTAATATTCCTCCCCTCATTGCTATCGCTGACAGAGGATAGCCTTGGAAGCTTAACTTTGAACTGCATCTGGATGACAAACCTGCATATCGTAAACATCAAGATCATGAAAATTTACACATTCCTCTCCGGCTTACAATGAAACTTGCCAAAATATCGTTGCGAAATTGAGATTTATCAGCCACTCTTTTACTGCCTTATAATTTTGAGGAAACACGGGGTATTCTACATTCTGGTCTAACAAGGTTCATTACCAAGAAACCATTCAATTGGGGGACCAACATTTCATCTTTTTGTATGAGAAAGGTTAAATTTCATTAAGAAAAAAAGAAAAGAAAAATAAAAGATAAGCAAGCTCCTATGGAGTCAATACAAGGTCAAGAACAGACCAATACGAGAAGCAACAGAAATGCGAAGCAGGGACACAGTAGCAAGAAGTAAAAACATCAAACGAGGGACCAACATTTCATAGAGATGAAACGATACACGAAGATATCCACGGCGTATAAACACAATTACAAACAAAAAAAAATTCTATTTACAAACAAAATATTCTGTGCTAGATTTGATATAACCACCGGTGATACATTTTAAACATGAACATGAATACTTCTTTCTGGTTAGTCAATGACAACCCAAAACTAATTTAATAATCCGTATTACTTACACCTGGTGAAGATGTGTATATAATATTACGGTTAGATGGTCGTGTTCGAAGATCAGGAAGGGTAAGTCAATCATCACAGAATTTGTCTGTGGAAGTCATTGTAGATATCCTAAGTGTAGCTTGAGATCTGCCTTTGCTATAAGATTGTGTATGACCTACTGGGAAATCAATATTAAGTCGTAATAAGAGTAAAAGCTTATTGACTTGTGCAGTTGGACACATATGGAGGCAGGCTTAGACAGGCGTAATAACATAAATGCCTCATCATTCAATAAAGAACTACAACGATGATGCCTATATGGATTTTCTGATAATGTGGTGTCAGATGCGGATTCCTAGTCAAGCAGACTCTGTTTTTTAAAAAGTAAGGTAGATTCACTAGGCTCTTTTGCTGCTTGCTGCAGTTTCACATTTTTGGTGATCTCTGAAACGAGTTAAAACGAAGGCAGTGGAAAGTATGTTTGCATTTCTCCATATCTTGTGGAGGGCTTATCCTCAAAGATTTTACTATGTACCTCATTGCATTGATTGGGGGGTTTTCTTTTCTGTTCTCTTTAAGGTTTAAGGTTTTGGAGACTGTAGAGCATGTAATAAGATAAGTATTAGGTATTAGATGGAGGCGTGTTTAGTTACACATAATTAGGTATTGTAGGTGGTAGGATCTGGCTTTTTGAAGTTTGAATGGACATATGAGAGAAACCTCATTGCAGTTATAGTATCTCTAGAGTATGAAGGTGCATCATGTGTTGTACTGGTACATAACAACACATAGAAAGCCTAAATCACGTGTATCTGTCTACTAGCTACGAAGCAAGGAACAGGTGAAATGTAATAGTGGTTAATTTGCTTATCTGTACTATTACACCTAGGACTGCCCTTATTGGTTAGTTTCCTCTCTTTCATAGTGTGACATCTGTTCTGTTCCTATTGGTCAATCCTGTATCTTTCTGTTGAGCAACTGCTTTATATGCAGGCACTCTTGTCTGCTTGTCTGTAACTTTTCTAAATCAAATACCATCTTCTACCTTGGTATCAGAAGTCAAAACTCGATCCAAGTTTTCACCTACTCCATCAATGGAGATTTTTCCAACCTAATTTCTCAGATCCATCTATTTTTATCATTGAATCACTTATCTTCTTTCAAAATTCTTTGTTCATTTTTCTTCGATTTACTTTCTGTGATTCAATCTACATCTGAGAAACCTTTTTTCATCTTACAATGGTTACTTCAACCTCTTTTTCAAAACTCCCTTTAAATCAATTGATTGGTATTATTCAATTGAAACTTACTGAAGATAACTACCTCACCTGGCGATCTTTAATTTTAGCTTTATTCAACAAATTTCGAATTACTGGTTATTTGGATGGAACTACTGTCTGTCCTGTCAAATACACTTCAAGACCTAATGAAACCAACAACGTTGTAAATCCGACCTACATCAACGCGGGGATAAAGATTCAACTATTATACTTCTTCTTAGTTCCACCTTTTCTGATTCAGTGGTTCCTTATCTGGTTGGAGCTACGTCGGCACAAGAAATTTGGCGCAATATTGATGCTCGGTTCTCTCAGAATTCTGCTACACACATCATTCAATCGAGAACCAAACTTCAATCACTTCGTCTTGGTAATGACTCTATCACAACTTATTTGAACTCAATTATAAAAAAAATCGTGACCGGTTAGTCGCTCGGTTCGGTTATTGCGATAGTGAATGTGTTGTTACAACTCGCTGGTCTAACCTCGCATATGATTCGTTTGCAACTTCCATTCGCATTCGTAATCCACCTGTCACCAGTGTTGAATTGCATAATTTGTTGTTAAGTGAAGAAATTGTACTAAATGCTAGATCTAAGTCTATTGCTGCTGAATCTGAAAATAAAGCTTTCTTTACTCCATATAGACCACCCTTTTCTGGTCACAACAACCGTTTTCCATCACCAATGCATAGAGGAGGTCATAGTCCTAATTATAGAGGCAAAATACCATATTCTTCACAGCTTAGAGGTGGCTATACTTCTGGTAGCTATACATCTCACTTTCAGAGACCAACTGGTGCATTTCATTCATCACCTCCTCCACCCACTTACTTTCAAAGACCTCCTGGTGCTTTCACTTCAGCACCTCCACCATCTACTATCTCTGGTGATACCATTCCATGTCAAATATGTCTTGGCAAAGACCATCAAACAGAATCTACATGCTATGCTAGCTGCTGCTAGTATTTTTGGAGAAAACCCATGGTTTGCTGACAATGGTGCAAATCAACATATCTCACCAACTAATGCACCTTTTGAGGATTATACTTCTTATGATGGCTATGACTACATACAAAATGCAAGTGGTGAAGGTATGCCTATCTACAAAATGCAAGTGGTGAAGGTATGCCTATCTCCTCCATTGGTAACTCTGTTTTTAAAACTCCATCAGGGCAATTCTCCCTCCAGAATATCCTCCATGTTCCTAGTGCTTCCTCTAAGCTTAAATCTCTGTTCATAGATTCACCACAGATAATTCTTTGCAGTATAACCTTTTCATCTGTTGGTTATTCTGCGGGATCTTCACGAGTGGGAAGATTCCCCGCTAGGCCATCGGCTTAATGGACTATATCCAATTCATTTCTCCACTACTCTTAAAGACAATAAGGCCTTTCATATCAAGTCTGTCTCCTCAGATATCTGGCACAGGCGACTTGCACATTCTTCTTTTCAAACACTTCAGAGAGTGTGTAATTCTTTAGATAATAAGTCTGTAATAAAACAACCTATATTTTGTGAGACTTGTCAATTGGGTAGATCCCATAAACAACCATTTACTCTTTCCTCTAGTATTACTACTAGACCCTTAGAACTCTTGCATATGGATCTTTGGGGTCCCTCTCCAGTTTTATCTAATAGTGGTTATTTATATTATGTCAACATTATAGATGAGTTTACTAAATTCTGCTGGCTTTTTCCATTATATGTTAAATCTGATTTTAAGTCTGTATTCTACTCTTTTAAAGCTCAAATTGAAAATCTTTTATCTATAAATATTAGCACCATCAGGTCTGATGGGGGTGGGGAGTTTATCAACTCTGAACTTGCCTTTCTCACTTCCAATTTCATTATAAATAGATTACCTACAAAGTCTATCACTTTTCAATCTCCTTTTGAAAAACTATTTCACAAAAAGCCCAATTATGAAAATCTCAAGTGCTTTGGGTGCTCATGCTTTCCTTGGTTAAAACCATATACACCAAACAAACTAGCTTCAAGAAGCCTTCATTGTGTATTTCTTGGTTATATTGACAAGCAAAAAGGTTTCAGATGTCTAGAACCAATTTCAGGGAGAGTTAATATTTCTAGACATGTAGTTTTCAATGAACATATCTTTCCTTATTCTACTCTTGTCACTAGTTAATCACCCACTTACTGCAATCTTACTCAAGACACTTTTAACTTTGAAAACTCTCATGATATATCCACTGCTTCACCTTCACTTCCCACCCTCAGTGCTCCTACAACTACTATTCCTTCACCTGTTTTATCTCCTCCTATTGTTAATGATCACAAAATGCTAACTAGGGGTAAATCAGGAATCTTCAAACCCAAAATGTTCTTAGCCACTAATCATCCTATCTCAACTGCCATTCTTCACAAACACTTACCACTCACACCTATTTGCTTTACTCAAGCCAACAAAGACCCAAAATGGAGAAAATCATTGGTAACTGAACACACAACACTTAAAGATGCTGGTACTTGGATACTAGAAGCTCCATCTCCCAACCAGAATGTTGTTGGATGCAAATGGGTGTTCAGAGTGAAACAAAGAGCAGATGGTACTATTGAGAAGCTTAAATCCAGACTTGTGGCTAAGGGATTTCACCAACAAGAGGGTCTGGACTACAATGAGACATTTAGTCCTGTGGCAAAACCTACCACAATCAGATTACTTCTTGCATTAGCAGTTCACTTCAACTGGAAGATTACTCAGCTAGATGTCAGCAATGCTTTCTTACATGGTGACCTTCATGAAGAGGTATTTATGCAACAGCCACCTGGTTTTGTGGACAAGGACCATCCAGACTATGTTTGCAGGCTACACAAATCTATTTATGGCCTTAAACAGGCGCCTAGAGCCTGGTATGACAAACTACAAGCTGCACTATTAGCTCTTGGCTTTAAAGCATCATCTGCAGATACTTCCATGTTTGTTCATATATCTGGCAAGGTAATCACTGTGATTCTCATTTATGTGGATGACATTCTTGTCACTGGGAACTGTGCTTCAAGTTGTGCAACTCTGATTACATCACTCAGCAAACAGTTTCCCATCAAAGATTTGGGTGATTTACATTTTTTCTTGGGTCTTGAGGTACAAAGGAATCATTCTGGTCTGTTTCTTAGCCAAACCAAGTATGCAATAGATCTTCTACATAAGTTCAACATGGTTGGTGCCAAGGTCTGTTCCACACCTGCTTCATCCACTCAAAAATTAAGTGCCCATGATGGTGATATTTTGGTTAAGCCTACATAATATAGATCATTGGTTGGTGCTCTTCAATACCTAACATGGACTAGACCTGAATTGTGTTTTGCAGTCAACCAAGTCTGTCAGTATATGCATCATCCAACCTCCACTCATATGATTGCAGCTAAAAGAATTCTAAGGTTTGTAAAGGGTACTTTGGATCATGGCTTATTCTTCTCAAAGGGACTGCAGGTACTACAGGGATTTAGTGATGCTGATTGGGCTGGCTCTATTGATGTGGAAGGTCTACTTGGTTTTGTCTTTTTCTTTGGCAACAATCCCATCTCCCCGGTCTTCAAAGAAACAAGCTACGGTTGCAAGATCTTCAACGAAAGCCGAATACGGGGCACTAGCTCAGTCTTTGCGAGAATTGGTATGGATATGTCAGCTATTACAGGACTTAGATATTTTTCTTGTTGTACCTCCAAATTTATCCTGTGACAACATCAGCTCAGTGTCATTAGCTGCCAATCCAGTCTTCCATAGTAAAATGAAGCACATGGCCTTAGACTTTCACTTTGTGAGAGAACTAGTGCAAGCCAAAAATTTGAAGGTATCTTACATTTCAACTATAGAGCAAATTGCAGATATCTTCACAAAGGGATTGCTTGGTCCTAGATTTGCTCTCCTAAAGAACAAGCTGAATGTTCTGAGTATTCCTTCACATCTCAAACAGCTCAGCTTGAGGGGGGGTAATAGTGGTTAATTTGCTTATCTGTACTATTACACCTAGGACTGCCCTTATTGGTTAGTTTTCTCTCTTTCATAGTGTGACATCTCGTTGTGTTCCTATTGGTCGATCTCGTATCTTTACTGTTGAGTAATCGCTTTATATGCGGGCACTCTTATCTCCTTTGTGCCAGAACTTTTTCTAAATCAAATACCATCTTCTACCTAAATGTTGTTACCTTGAATGGTTATAATGAGGCAGAATATAACAGTGATGATCATGGCGTATAAATTACTATTTGATGATGCAAATTTTGCAGCTTTCATCTTCTCATGTCTTTGTCATACATTTAATTCTCAAGACTCTTTCCCAAGACACTCCCGAGTATTTATTCAAAGATATGATCTTCAGGTTTTACTAGATCCACTTTCGTGCAAAACATTGCATAAGCATTAGCAGCATCTCTATTTCCGTCAACCAAATGGGACCTGTGAAACAAAAAAAGCATTAAAACATGATACGGATTTAGATATCATCAGAATTAATCCCTTGAAAGTGCAATAAAGTAATAGATTGTTAACATATTATGTCCTTGTGAAGTTCACACTGATAATGCATGGTACAGATCTTAAACTAGCACAACATAGTGAGCAAAGAAGCTGTTTAGCCGCATATAACCATGTTCCCACCTAATGCTCAAGATAAAAGAAGTTCGGCAAGGAACAGATCCACACACTACAGAACATTGCCGGAATCCGATATATTGTTTAATAAAATTAAAACCTAAATCATTGGAATATATAACGAGGTTAAGAATAAGAAGTAGAACAAACCTGTTTCTCAGGAACACATAAATAATTAAGACTCTCTAAGCATCTGCATAATGTTTTTCTTTTGAAACCTGCAAAGAGAAAAGAACAAAGAAGATAAGCGGGTTGGGTAAGTCGAGGGACAAGGAAAATAGAAATATTGCAGTAAGAGTCTTAACAATTGTGTTGATTGTCAACTATAAATTGCTTACATTACATATTGAGATCACTATGAATTGAATCAATTTCTCTGGTACCGAAATCACGTCTATCGAATTCAGGAACTGATGTTTTCTCACTTCTTCATCTCCATTCGCCGGATCCAGCAAGAAGACCTAACTCAAATGCAAAACCCATTTTATTTTGAAGCAGTAGGCGTTGAACCAGTATTTGAGGGCCAAGATCCAAAAGATGTGCTAGCACATCCCTGACATTAAGAAAAAAAAAATGAAAAAACATTAGAAATTAAGACTGAAATTAGAACCAAAACATGAGCAATTAGAATTTATGGACTCCTTTTTTTCATACAAACCTATGACTCGAGAAGTTGTTCTTTGCACATCATTGGGGATGGAAGACCGTGGCAAATCCAAAGGTTGATTTTGAGAGGAAATATCATAATGTTGTCATATTTCCTCCATCCATCCACCAGAATCCCATACAATTACAAATCTAGTATTCAGACTTGAAGAACTCATCACTACCTTAGTGTATGTCTTCTTACTCAATACTTAGGGTTCTGATTTGGGGGAAGGAAAAAAACGAGAGAATTAAGAATTCAAACTTAGGGAAAATTGGAGATTTACAGCCAAAATGGGATCTGAAATTGTTGAAGACAGACTGAGACTGATTGACTAGGGTTTTAAGAACTCACCATCTAATCTGTCCAGTTAAATGACTACGATAGCCCTTTTGATTTGGTAGAATTACTACTATAAATACTACGAATTTTTGAAAACACCACATCGTCTTTTTCAATCATGGCCCTAGTTAGCAATTCGGGATTTGGCAAACGTACGGAACGACAAACATACGAGTATTATACGGTTTTGTGAAACCCAGATTCGGTCCAAAATTCGGTCAATGGGACGTGATTCGTCAGTAATTCGGAATGGCATACGTACATGTATAATTCGATTTATAAATGTGAGTTCGGCTCTGAAAATTCGGTATCTATATATAACAAATAATTTGTATTTATAAGGTCATAGACCAATTTTTATGCATATGTGTGAGTTATTTAAGGAAAAAATAAACTTAATATGATGATATTAATAATTTGTACAACATTAGTCATTCAAGAGGACGTGGTATAGTGGTTTAGATGCTTGGTTAGTGAGTTAGAGATCTCTCTCACCTTCACCTTCAAATCTCTTCAGTCATTTTAGTTTCATAAAAATTACAACATCTAATATTGGGTCGTGTATGCTCGGGAGGCGGTAAAGCCCAAATAGTGGGGCCTTTGAAAACGTAAAAACTAAAGAATTTACGGCGAATTAAGCGGACGTATCATTCGGGATACGTAAAATTCGTGAACGATTCGCGAATAATCCGGAAATGCCACATAATATGCGACTTGGGTTCGGAGTTGCAAACGTACGCAAATAAGACGGTAAAATTCGTGATACGGAAAAATTCGCGAATGACTCGCGAATCATTCGCGAACTTACTAACTAGGATCATGGCACATCCTAGATTCTAGGACCTAGAAGCACGTTGTGGTCCGTTTAACTGCATCCACCTTTCCTGCGAGGAAAAAAACCCAATTTTGGTATCCTTCCCAGTAAACTAGTACTCCCATTAGCTGCCAGGGTTGTCCGTCGAATATTTAAAGCTTTTGATGAGATGTCTTGCGACGTTGATTTCTTTTGTCTAAATGTATGCTCATTTATGGCCGTCCAGCGTGACCACAGTAAAGGAAAAATGTTGTATAGAGGTGGTTGGGATTGAGTCTTGCAGGATTTGGGAAATGGCCGTTTGTTGGTTTATGGTGATTAAGGAGTTATTGTTAGAGTTTAGATTTGTTGTAAGGTGAGTGAGCACGGTGTGCCAGACTTTCATTGCAATATACCAGTCAGTCAGTGAATGAGCATGTGCTTGGTTGTTTCTGGTTCAGTATTGCAACGGGGACAAAGGTCAGTGTTCGTAAGGCTAATGCATCTAAGAATAGAGTTGATTGTTTTGCACAAGAAATACTGAATTTTCGGTGGACATGGTAACGTACAAAAGAATTTGGTAATTGGTTAGGGGTTTCGGTGGGAGTGGTTAGTTTGTTGTATGGGGCATTTGGAAACGGTAGCGATGGTGTAGTTTCAATATTTTCATCAGCAAAGCTTTTTTGTGATAACTACTTTGTGTTATACCTAACCCCCTTCAAATATTGGTTTGCTTGTTCTGGTCCGTAGGATGAAGTTATTTAACGGAAGAATCGTTCCCCTAGAAAAACTCCTGATGATATAATCAATAAATCCAATATTGTGTTGTCAATGACAAATTGTGTGGTATGGAAAAAAAAATAACTTCATATGAGGAGATTGTCGACAAATACATACAATTTACAACCATGGCATATCATATTTATGCTCATTCATTCTGCTAATAAATTTGCATTTATCAACTAACTCAATTCTGAATCCCTAACACCCAAGTATTCACGGGAGTTTCTCAAGTATTTTATAAAAGGTTAAAATCCAGATTGATATTCTAAAGGAGGGTATTAGGAAATAATATAAGAGAGTCTATATTTAGGAGATACACATATTAAGTTGCGAGAGTTATATTAGGAATTGAATATCTTGAGAATCAAGTCTTGTGTCTTAACAACCAAGTCTTGTGATTGTATAAATAGCTTGAAGAATTAATGAGAAAGACACCAAGTTATTCTCAATGTAGTCTATTGCTTCCGCGCGTTTATGCTCTCCTCTCTCTTGCTCGATCCTTATCTTGGTATCAGAGCAAGGTGAGAGGAAGAGAGAGGAGAAGGAGTAAAGAGTTATAGAATTGTTTCCATTAAAGGAGAAGAAGTTGTGTGAGTTCTGATGGTTTAAAAATTTGTAGTTTGTTAAGTTGTGTTAGGGTTTGAAAGAAGATGTTGTCTTGAAAGCAAGTGTGCTGAAATGAGAGTTAGAAGCTGTTCCAGTTTGGTTGCTGTTAGACGAGGTCTTCCCTAAACAGAGACGGAGTTGGAGCTGTGTGTTTGAAAAGGAACGAATGGTTTATGAAAGTCACGGAGTTGGAGCTGTGTGTTTCAATAATTTATAAACCGCATGGTCATTACACGACCAGTTCAGAAGCGGATCGAGAAGGAGACAGAAGCGGATCGAGAAGTTGCTGCCCTAGATTTGACCTCCGGAGATGATGGAAGGATCTGCTGTTACTGTCGTTGATTATAGATGTGTATCATGTGTTTTCGGTCACGAACAATGAAAGAGAATTTCAGCGAGAGAAAGATGGAAGACGTGATTGGGAAGAGGTAATGGACGTGAAAACAGCTAACGGAGGCTGTTGCCAATGGTCTGTGGCATCTTTGCCACCGAGTGGCCGAGATTTTGAAGTTGTGATAAACAAGGAAAGTTACTACTGCTGCCATATTACGTTGGTTGTTTGCAATATTACGTTGGGTATTCGATTGCGAGGAAAGAAATATTGGGTGCGACTTATTTGGAGTTTTATCGAGCAGATCCGTGAAGAGACAAAACTGACTTGCGTTCGAAGCCAAGATGATGGTTGTAAAGCTCAGGTTCAAGGATGTTTCAGAAACTAGATTGCTGTGAAGGTTTCTAAATCGAGAAACCTGGTGAAACTGTTTGCCAAGGATTGGTAGAGAAGACAAGGGAAGAACTGATGCCATTCTTGCTGTTGTTTCCATGGGTTTAGTTGTGAAAGAAAGACAAGAAGAAGACCTTGTTGCCGTACAGTTAAGAGATGGAGATGCTTCCGGTTGAAATCAGTAACCGGTGGAAGAAGAGATGGTGACGCTATTGTAGTGAAGTTGTTGACAGTGATTAATTGGAAGTGGAGGAGCTGGTTGTTACTGATGATGCTGTTGGAAGATTATGTTGATGGAAAACAGGGAGAAGCTGCTGATAGTATTGCCATATTGGTGATGAATGACAACGGAGAAGACAAGTAATATGTGGTGTGTGCTATTGCTACATGTTGCAGGTTTGGTAAACAAAACATGTATGGTTTTGCATCCGTCAAACTAAAAGGACGGTGTGTTCAGATGATAAGAAGAGAAGGAGAGAAGGTATTTGCTGAAATGCTAGAATGATTTAACAAACAGAAATGTGTGACAATTATGTCACAGTGTTGCAAATATGTTGCGAATCGTGATTGGGACCGAGATGTCCTAAAACTAGGAAGGGGACCGAGATGTCCTAAAACTACGAAGATGGGACCGCAATGTCCAAAAACTTCGAAGGGGACCGTAACGTCCTTAAACTATGAAGAGGACCGGAACGTCCTTAAACTACGAAGAGGACCGTAATGTCCCTAAACTTCCATTGGGACCGTAATGTCCTTAAACTTCCGAAGGGGACCGAAATGTCCAAAAACTACGATTGGGACCGGAATGTCCTTAAACTTCCATTGGGACCGCAATGTCCAAAAACTATGATTGGGACCGTAATGTCCTTAAACTTCCATTGGGACCGTAATGTCCAAAAACTATGAAGGGGACCGTAACGTCCTTAAACTATGAAGAGGACCGTAATGTCCCTAAACTACGAAGATGGGACCGAAATGTCCTGAAACTACGGAGGACCAAAAGTGTTAGGGAAAGCTTAGTTTAAATTTTCTTTGTCCAAGATGGGCATTCGTGTTCTACATGCTCCATCTTGAGGGAGGGTATTAGGAAATAATATAAGAGAGTCTATATTTAGGAGATACACATATTAAGTTGCGAGAGTTATATTAGGAATTGAATATCTTGAGAATCAAGTCTTGTGTCTTAACAACCAAGTCTTGTGATTGTATAAATAGCTTGAAGAATTAATGAGAAAGACACCAAGTTATTCTCAATGTAGTCTATTGCTTCCGCGCGTTTATGCTCTCCTCTCTCTTGCTCGATCCTTATCTGAGGGGCATGGTTAACTTGGTTTTTTACCTTTTGTTGGAGTAAACACTGTCAGTGCTAAGACCACTTTGATCAGAAAATATGTTATTAGACTCACGAAGTGAGCTTGAGTTGGAACTTTATAAAATCACACTTTGTCCGACAAGATATCTCACACTTCATTGTTGGATGGAAAAATCTCTCAATCTAAGCTTAAAATGCTTCGATTGCTGGTTCTGTAGCTGGGGCTGCCATTGCCAGCAAGACCAGAAACTGGACATAAGTAGTCGACATGACAGCTTTGGTATCTGCTATCACATCTGCAGCTAACATCACGCGGACAAACTGATCTAGTTCCAGCTCTAAGAAGAAGAGATTCAGTCATGACTTGTGTATTGATTTTAGTGAAAATACTCAAAATAGTGATGACCGAAAAATTGTTAAATTTTGTAAATAATGGTGTCAACTAGCGATTACACTAATGGATGCATTCTTTATTTTTGACGGAAAAAATGGTGGTGCAAGAAAAGTTTCTTATGAAGTTGATCAAGGGTTGTAACAACATTCCATTGTAGTCCAGCCCGGTTGGGATACCTGGCTTTCACACAGGCGACCCGGGTTTAAATCTCTCACTTCAATTCACTTCATTCAAAAAAAAATAAAATAAATTAAATTACAGCTAGCAATATATTCATTCTCACTTCGATGTGCGGGTGGAAATTTATACACTTGCTGTATAGTGTCATTTCCAATGCGGTCAAAATGGCCAAAGATTTCCCCAGGTAACTTCACATCATAGACATCACTAGTACAAATATGGGCTTTGGTGACAGTTCAAAAGTCAATAAAATGACAGTTCACTTATGAACTGTCACCAAAGAGTTGATGAAAAGATATAGGTAACAATTTCTTATTAAAACTCACACTATTAGTGAGAAACAAACACGATGTTTTTTAAATGTTCTTGAATAGTTATATAGTGGCAGTTTTTATAGAAAAATGTTACTATAATGTGATGTACGGTGACAGTTAGAGAACTGTTATTGTTTCAACATATTATAAGAGTTTTCATATACAACTGTTATCTAATTGAAAAGTTATTAATAACAGTTCTTGTAATTACCGTCATATTAACTTATCGGTATAAAATTAGATGATGTGGGATCCTCGGATAACGATAACCGCAGATAAGACTATTCCTATGTAAATTACTCACACGATCTCCCAGTTTCTTAAGCCAACCTAATTTTCTCCTTCTCTTCTCTTTCCTTCCTCTCTCATTCGTCGATCTCCACTATATTTGCTAACTCGATCCAATCACCAGCATAAGTAACCACCTTCGCATCACATCCTCCGTACACAGTTCCTGAGCACCAACAATTGCCGCCGAGGGTTTTGATAGAAGATGAAAATTAGGGGATTTGTACACGAAAATCAAAAACCAAATTAGGGGTTTCATTCATCTAGATTTGATATTTTAGCAATTAACCATTTCCTCTGACGCGATTGGCTCTTCCTCTTCTTTCTTTTCACCTCAGATATATGAAGTACATCCTTTTTTGAGTTTTTTCACAATCCTGAATATCGGTTGGTTTTGCATTTTCAATTTTTTTTTTTTTTTTTTTTTTAAATTTTGAATCGGTACCTTATTTTAACCTAATGCAGTTTTTAACTTACTCAAGAGAAGAGATTTAATGGATGCTAATTTGTATCAAGTTCTCGACAAATGTTTCAATTTTGCCTCATCCTTTGGTTCTATTGTGGTTTGTGGTTTTTGATTAACTTTTGTTTTGTGATTTGGGTCTAGGTTGAAAGTCAAGTCCATCAATATGGAAAGGAGAACACTTCTAGGTCGGTGAGATCTACAATTGGAAATGTCGAGGGTCCTAACTTAGGTGATTGATTTTTTAATGGTGTTACCGAAGATTCAGAAATTGGTATATAAGTTTTCAATTTTATTTAGCGAAACCCATTAGTTTAAGATTTCAGTATATCTTACTTTTTTCGTTTAGGTTTGTTGTCCTGATCCGTTTCTCTTTTTATGAAGCCCTAGTTTTGAATAGCAAGATCATTCTTGAGTCTTTATGTTTGTGTTGCAATCTCAAGCTTGTCATCTACTGGGTGTGTAAACTTTGTATTTGATGCCTCCATATAGTTTGTAAGTTTTTTCAAATTTCTTAAGTGTTGATGTGATTTGGTTAGCGATAAATTGGCACTAGAGTCTGTTGGTAAACATATTAGTGGTTTTCATGTTGTCCATTATGATCCATGGAATATGGAAGGTTTATCCTATCAAAATTTGAATTAGAAGTCTCATGGGACAAAATAGCAGACCACTTGTTATATAAAAATTGCCTGTAGTTCGCTCACAACGGTTAATTATTTTTGGATTTGATAAATGATGTTACCATTTGGTGTCGGTGATCCGTCTTTTTGGATGTTGCAGGTGAGCCCTCTAAATGACATTCATAAGATATTAGATTATGGAATATGACCCATCAGATCGTAATCTCGGTGATGCTTCCAAACGAATAGTCACTAACCAATACCTTGACTACGTGTTGCATTGCACATGATTGTTCTTCTTAGAAACTGATTATGTTAAAATGCGTCACTTTGTTGTCTTACTGAAATAATCGGAATTTGGTTATGTTCTTCGTTTTCTCAAAACGTCTTTGAAAGATTATTTCAATTGATATATAGCTTTTCCCGCTTTCAGAAGATATATCAATATCTTAATGTGCTTACTACCATACTGAACAAAGGTCCCATTTCGTATGGGCTATCTAGTGCTTTGAGAATAGGAAATTCACTAATCTCTCATCCATATTTACTCAGGGTAATAGAGATGGAGTTGATTTTTAAAGGCTTTCAAGACATATCCTGGTCTGAGGAGTAAAATTAATAATCCCAATAATAAGTTTACGACTGCAAATTCTTCCTGAATGGACTACTAATGTTGATAGGATTCTCGCTAGCAGAGGTTAGAGACCATTTTTTTCCCCTTTTAATTTTTTTTTCATTTGTGCCCGCACCCATTTTTTAAGTCGTGATGCCATCTGTGTAAATATATCCGTGAATTTTTTTCTATTTTGACGAGTAAGAGTCTCTAAGAGTTTGTTTAGGTTCAAAAGTTTGATATGATTACTTATATTCACTACTTGTAGCTCTATACTCTTTATTATTTTATTCAATATGAAACATATATGTTCGATTATGCACATCTTAATTTATTACTGATCGGACAAGCTCTGAATAGTCACAAAAGACATTAATCCTAGTTGTTTATTCTTTGGAACCAAGTTCCTTGATCTAGAAATGCATTATTATATTGTACTTCTATTATATTTGCGCAGAGTGGTGATAAGAGGGAGTTCCTTGTGAAGTGGAAATAGCTTGGCTACAATGATTGTTACTTGGAAATTGAATCGACATATTAGTGTTCCAACCTCGAAATCAAAAGGTTTGACATAATCGATTCACGATTTCGCCATCCATCCTCCAAGTATGCGAAAAAATGCTATCCGCGATGTAAAGGAATCCAAAAAGAAGTCGAAATAATTTCAGCATTACGAACATAGCCCTGATTTTCTTACTGAAGTGCTTTCGTAGATCATCCATTTCTATCAAGGCATATGGTTCTTTTTTATTGTTTTGTTTTGTGTTGTGAACCTTTACATCATTTTTATTGAAAAGATAATCATAAACATCTTATAATCGCATTGGTTGGTTGCAGATCCTTACCAGCTCGAAGGGTTAAACTTTTTACGCTTCTCTTGGTCTAAACAGACACACGTCATCCTTACAGATGAAATGGGTCTTGGTAAGATTATGTTCTACTACGACGAATCTAGTTTTGTTGTTGTTGTTGTTGTTGTTGCTATCATTGTAGATAACTTAGGATTGTCAATAAGTACAGGGAAAACCTCACCTCTTTCAACCTCGCACAATTGGGAATGTGATCTGTAACCTGGGCAACTCACATGAATGAGGTATGTATTATGAATCCTGTGAGCTAATCATTTGCAATAGCCATCAGTCGGTAAATCATACACATGCAGTGGATGATTGAACCATATGGAAAGAAACATCTCTCATTTATCAGATGGAGGTACTAAAAAGTAAGGTACATATAGTTGATGCGTAAATCAAAGATAACATAGCATGTATACTGTGTTTCACAAATATAATGGATGTGGGACCTATCATTTGCCAGTTAGAATAAAGCGCGTGTTACTTGGGTTCGGATCCAACAGTGTTCAAAGAATATATCATTAAGTGCATTGCGTTATGAAGGGAATCAATGATCCTGACTTTAGTTTCTTGTGACAATCTACTGATGGCTTCTATAATTGTAAATACTGGCATATAGTGATGACTATTGATTCAGCTGATCGGTCAATCCCATCATCTCCAGCGTCAATCACCAATTGAGGATAAATTGAAAAGGGTATCTTTTTCTGGAGCTAACAAAGGAAAAATCTGGTAACGTTGAACCACTTAAAAGAAGACATCTCCAGCCTACAGATACTAAAGCTGGTCAGAAAATACCCATTTCAAAAAAAAATGAAAAAGTTACAGGGTATAATCATCTTTTGACTACGAGTGTTGAGTTCTCAATTTGAACCTCTATGCAAGAGTTTGTTGTTTTTAGTTTGTTGTCTTGTTCAAGAAGTGTTGCGTTGGGAGTGACTTTGCAGTGTGGGTGTCTCCATGTGAAGGATCCTTTTGTCTTATAAGATATCTTACAATGTTTGATTGTTGATGCTAAATACTTGGATAATTTTTGCATTTTCTAAAACCCAAATGAGTCTCAGAGAAACATATTTATTTATATCAATATATATTCCTATAAAAAATTTTTTTGTGTGTATTCATATTATGTGATCTAGTAGATGTGAAAGGAAGCAATTTTGACAATTTTTTCTAGAAATGCTTGATTGGAGATTTTCTACTATGACAGGCTTATGAAAAATACTGTTACCTTAGGAAAACTTATGTGGCAGGTTGTTGACAAAAACCCATACTAAAAAGTTTACCATGGCAGTTTTTCTTAGAAAATGTAACCGTAACATCTCTGCAATGAGGTTTGCAATGACAGTTTTAAATACAAAATGTTACGGTAAGCTGTTAACTATGACAATTTTATTATGAAACTGTTATCTTAGTAATAGGAATTAAATTTCTGATGACAGTTGTATTTACAAAATGTTATAGTAAGTTGTAAACAATGATTTTTATGAAGAATCATTTACCATATGGTCATCATTCCGCAATGGGTTTCTTATTGACCTTTCGTAACAGAGGCTTTGGTGACAGTGCAAATTTTTTCTAAAACTGTCACATAAGTATTTCAGTGACAGTTTTTAACTGTCACCTAAGCCCATTTTTGTACTAGTGCATGTCATCATTGTTTAGAGCTTCTCCAATGGTGGTTGTGTGTGTTTCCTAAGTGGCAACATAAACAAGACATCCTCATTCCATTTTTCCCTTAAGTTTAGGGAGGAAAAATAGTTCATCTCCAATGGTGTTGTTTGTGATGTTTTGTGGATTAAATGTAAATATTATTTTTAGTAGTTTTTAATTTTATTAGAGCTAAAAATAGTTATTTAATATATTGGGATTAATTTAGGTAAGCAAAAGCTTACTAGGATAGCTTGACATTGTCAAGTTGAATGTCTAAAACTCGACATTCACCTTGACATTGTCTAACAAAAGTGAAGCCATGTCATCTTCACATTGATTTAAGAAGTTGGGGTTGGAGATAAATTTTAGGGAAAATGAATGTCTATCCTATGTGGATTTAGACATTTATCTTCACATACATTCCATTGAGAAGCTCTTAGTACCATACTTACATATAACAGAATATTGATTTTCTGATCTATGAGGTATTTACAACTAGAAAATCAAATCATCTGTCTACTAAATTATTCATGATAGTTCTAGTCACTTTTTTTTTTTTTATTTCCTTCTGAATATTGATCTGCCAGAGTGTTAGTCAAGGTTTGAGAGGTATTTTTTTCTTGTTAAATGCAGTCTAAAGCATTGCACCTATGAATTAAAAGACATAGATATCACCAGATTTGTTCCCTTGATAGTGCAATACAATAAAGTAACAAATTGTTAAGATAAAATGTCATTGTGAAGTGCACATGCTTGATAATGATACGGATCAGAGAACAGCAAGCCTATACTTAGCCGCATATAATAGGTAGGTATGGCAACGTATCATGTTCCCACCCAATGCTCAGGGTAAAAAAAACCCAGTGAGGAACAGATCCACACACTACAGAACATTGTGGGAATCAAATGTATATTTTGTTTAATAAAATTAGAGCCTAGATCATTGGACTATAATCCAATAGATTGAAGAAGCCATAGAAACAATGAGTATATGAACAAGAAGTAGCGCAAACCTGTAACCCAAGAGCACGATTTAAGAGCACATGCATAATTATGACTCTCCAAGGATCTTCATAATATTCCTCTTGAATACGTTTATGTTCTAAATATAGTGGTTTCCATGTGTTTTTCTTTTGAGCGTGATAGAGGGTACGTAGATGAGATTTTCAAATTCATCTTTGTGTTCTACACTTAATTGCTCTTTCGAGGAACCAAAAAATATCCAGGAAAAATACCCTTCCTATTAGCACCAAAAAGAGCACTACGACCTGAAGTGCCTCTGGTAGGATAAGAATCAAACCATTTAGTATGGTCAACTGCTCTACCCAAGTTTGAAACAAGTCTTTTCCTTCAGGTTCTATTATTACACCAACAAAAATTCACTCCAGATTTAGAAGCTTGCATAAGACCACAAGCGTCCAGTTAATTATTGATTCCAACGTAGAATTTCCCGGAGGACTTCTACCTTCTTGGATGCTCACAATTACATATAATTCCCATCTAAAAAGTAGAATGACCGGAATGAATGATTCCACGAGCCTAGTGCTCCAGGTCATACTGTAACTTACTTTTCAACTCGAATAAAGCTAATCACATTGATAGGAAACTCATTTCACTAAAGTTTGATGATAAGTTGATAACACATTGGTATTATAGAGGATGTTCGCATCCATACGAAATACAAATCATTGTACCTAGACAGACTCTAAATTTTGATGTGTTCATGGGATCTTCAGCTTGACAGTAACTGCATACGGCAAAGATTAAAGACGATAAAAAAAGATTATCCAGAACAAACCTGTAACCCACGAACACGATTTAGGAGCATAATGTTTTAATTACGGGTCTTCATAATGTTCCTCTTGAATAAGTTTATGTTCTAAATCTGGTGGTTTCAATGTGTTATAAGGTGTTCCAGAATTATTGCAGTAAGAGTCTTTGATTAAATCAACTTAATTCTAATGGGAAGTGATAATTATATTGCTTACATTACAAATTGAGATCACCATCTGATCAGGGTTTGGAAATGTCACAATTTGTGTGGTATCAAAATCATGTCTATTGAATTCAGGAAGTGATCTTGCACTCACTTGTTCATCACCATTTGCTGGATCCACCACCAAGGTCTAAAGATCAACTAAATTGATGAGATCGTTCGAATCTAAAACCTGCATAAAGAAAAAACAAATAAAAATTCTAATTTACAAAATTGTTTCAGGTGAAGGAAGTAAGATTAATTGATTTGCAGGCTAATAATAAGTAATATCCAAACTGACCAGCACGATTCAGTAGATTTTCTGCCTCAGTAGGATCACCATCCACAATAGATGTAGTGGGCTTCTCAAGGCAATGGCGTTGAATCGAATCATCCATGCATGACTTAGTTTTGAGAGGAAATATCATCATGCTTCAGCGGTTGTAATCTTCATTCCACCAGAATCACATACAATTACAAAACCATCAATACTCCATCTTGAAGAGCCCATCACTACCTTCTCACTGATTACTTGGGATTTTGATTTTAAAGGAAAAATAAGCAATGAGAACATAGATGTAGAAATTGTTCTCATTTGATTAGAATTTATATTCCTTTGATTTGGGGGAGAAAAAGAAAAGAGAAATGGGAATTGGAACTTAAGAGGGAAAATTGAACATACATGTAGCTGCAAATTTGATTATTAGGATTCAGGAATGACATGTATAGTGTGTTGGATATTTTCAACAAACCCTTGAATTGAAGGCATTACCCCTCTGTCGGGGATCGACCTATTATCAGTTAGAAAACCTGAACAGAAAACTCGTTTCACCAATGGACGCATTGAAGGAAGAGACGTGCCTGTTCACTCTGAAAAGATGTCTGTAGAGATGAAGAGTCATCTCCAAAGGGTATGATTTCCTCTTTAAATAGGAGACTTGTTTTCATTCAAAACATCTCTCTCAACTCTCTCTGTTTTCTTTCTTACAAGCATCATCAGAAACAAAACCAGTGTGTTCTTGGTTGGATCAAAGTCGTACAAGCTTTGAATCCAACAACCGTTGTGGGGGCTTCAAGAATATTCAATTGACCTGTTTGTACTCGCCAATTCAATTGGGAAAGGGTCGAATAATTGTCGAAAAGAATCTTTCATAAGAGCCTTGAACCCTAATACAACATTCTTTTCTTCACCCTGTTTTACTGCCATAATTTTCCAACATAGTGATGAGAGCCATAATGGGATCTGAAATTGAAGACCGACTTATTAGGGTTTTTTAGGAACTCATTTTCATTTTATAATATGTACACCGAAATGACTAAGATTACCCTTGTAATATCATAAAATGGCTATAAACTCTACGAATTTATAAAGGCACCTTCTTTTCCGATAAGAGCACATGGTAGTCAATAATCGCAATTTGACCTTGACACAATTCTGAATCCATAACATCCATTTTGATTTTATTTATGTTGATAAATTACTCATTCATGACTTTTGTAATACGACTGCAAATTGGATCCTTCTTTAATGTAATAACACTCGCAAAGTGAGCTTGATTTAAAAGTGTTAAATTTTTTTAGAAAGTGTTGTTTACTCCAATATTGAAGATTAAATGTTATCTACGAGCACAAATATGCACAACTACAGTAAAAGGGCAGCTCACAAATAATGCTACCTACGTAAAAGTAGAAAAAGGGCATGCCCTATAGTCTAAAGACTACTCCAAGATGTTACAGCCAAACTCAACACTCTCAGTCACCACCGACCAGTTCAGTGTAAGATTCCCCATAGAGATTTACAAACCAAAGCCATTGAAGCCCAAATAGTTTTACCCATACAAGCCCATCTCAAACTTAAAACCCTAAGTTATCACAGTTTGCCGGCCACCATCATTGCCGCGACTGAAGCCATCTGCCGCTGCACCATCCACTGAAGTCACCATACTAATCATACCACCATTACTCTCTCTAACACGAACACAGCCAGTTTCCCAACAAAAACCAGCATCCATTATCCCTATCTTTTCTCACTTGTTCATCTCCATTTGCATCCCAATTGATGAGATCATTTAAATGCAAATCCCATTTTATGTTGATGCAGTGGGCGTTGAACCTTATCCAAGTAATACCTCTCAGCAAAGAAAGAAAACCAGGAACTGAGAGGAATGAACCAAATAGATGTTCAGGCACACTCCCTGACATCAAGAAAAAATGATTAAGCCTGAAATTAATTAGAACCAAAACATGAGAGACAATATGGACAAGTCTAAAAAACCTTTGATTCTAAAAAAAGCTTCGACTCTAAAAAAAGTTGTTACTCAGAAAATATGGACAAGTCCAAAGATTGATTTTGAGAGGAAATATCATAATGCTGCTGATGTCGCCTTTATGTTATGCATCGTCATTCCACCGGAATCCCACTCCCATACAACAAAACGATTTCTCCATCTTGAATCCATCACTGCCTTAGTGTTTTGATTACTAGGGTTTTGATTCGGGGGAAAATAAAAAAGAGACTTAGGGTATTGATTTGGATTGAGCAGCAAAATTTGATATTTTCAGATTTCGATAAAGTTTTGAGCCGAACTGGGATCTCAAATTGAGTCTAAGACTGACTGACTGACTAGGGTTTTACAAACTCCGTTCAGTTAAATGACTAAAATGGCGCTTTCAATATCGTAGAATTACTACTATAAAGACTACGAATTTGTAAAGACACCCTCTTTTCCAATCAGGGCACATCCCGGAAGCACATCTTGGCCCATTGAACTGCATATCCACCTTTCCTTCGAGTACAAAACCACAATTTGACAGTCTCCTAGTAGGAAAACTGTCTTCCGGCGTTGATTGCTTTTGTCTGAAGGTGAGATCATTTCTGGTCGTCCCGAGGGTGCACAGGAGAAAACAAAATGATGGTCGCTTTTATGGTGATTGAGGAGTTGTTGTTTGAGTTTAGATTGGTTGTAAGGTGAGTGAGCATGGTGTGCCAGACTGCCATGACAATCGGGAAGTGAATGAGCATGTACTTGGCTGTTTCCGATTCAGTATTGTGACGGGGCAAAGGCCGGTGTTGGTAAGGTTAATGCGTCTAACAAAACAGTTGATTGCCAACAAGACCAGAAACTTGACACAAGTAGTCGGCATGACAGCTTTGGTATCCGCTATCACATCTGCAGCTAACATCGTGCGGACAAACTGATCTAGTTCATGCTCTAAGAAGACTGTAACAAGAGATTCAGTCAAGACTTGTGTATTGATTCCTTTATTTAATTATTTTTGTGAAAATACTCAAAATAGTGATGACCGCAAGATTGTTAAATTTTGTAAATAACAACTTCGTTAAAAATGGGTGTTATACTGCATGTACTGTAACTTGCCAATTGCTATTGGTCGCGATTACACTAATAGTTACGGTGGTAACAACATTCCATTGTAGTCCTCCAGCCCGGTTCAAACCCGTCCGGCAATGCTTTCTAAAAAATTCATTCTCCGGCAATGCTTTGTAAAAAACAAAATGAATGAAATTACAGCCGGCAATCACATAGCCATATCCGAAGGTTTTGATATAATATATTGATAAAATGGAGAAATCATCAAAACAGAGATAGTCCTAACTTTCTAACATTTACCTAAAGCCTAAATCATGTGTTGTATTGAATTCAGGAACTCATCTTGGATCGACCACCAAGGCATTAAAGATCATCTCAATTGATGATACCAATCCAAATCCTGCACAACCATAAAAATCGAATAAAAATTCGATTTATTAAATTGTTTAAGGTGAAGCAAGTAAAACTAATTGATTTGCAATCTATTAAGTAATACCCATACTGACCAGCACGATGCAATAGATTCTTGGTTGCTGAGAGATCATCAACCACAATTAATGTACTTTGGATTCTCTATGTCAATGGAGTTGATACTCATCATCAACATATTACTGTCTTGAGAGGAAATATCATAATGCTACTGAGGTTGTTCGATATTCCACCAGGATCCCATTCCCATATAACAAAACCAATACTCCATCTTGAATCCATCCGTATCGTCTTCTTACTGATTAATTGGGATTTTGATTTTGAAGGGAAAATAAGAAATGAGAATTAGGGTTTCGATTTGGTGAAAGAAAATAAAGAAGAAGAGAGAAATAGGAATTGAAATACAGGGCAGATTGAAAATATATTGAGCTGCAAAATTGGACATGTAGAGCCGAAATGGGATCTGAAATTGAAGACGGATTCACTAGGGTTTTAGGACTATATACACTGGCACTGCCAAGTGAAATGACTAGTATTGTCCTCGTGAACTCGTAGAATTACCACAAAGTGTACGGATTTATGAAGGAGCCTTATTTTCCAACCAGAGCACATCGTAGTCCATTTAACTGCATCCACCTTTTTCTTTGGGGAAAAAACCACAATGTGACAGTCGCCTAGTCCCCTACTATAAATGCAGGCCACCCAGTGCCAATTCAAATTAATTGTGTTGTCACCGGCAGATCTGGTGGTATGGGAAAAAACAACTCCATAGTCCATATGCGAATATAAACAATCTCATTATTACATTTTGATTAGACAAATGACAATATGTTCAATTTTCTAATTATTTGCATTTTATTTAGATTGATAAATTACTCATTTGTGATTATTGCAAGCTCTACAAACTCCATCCGTTGTTAGACTCGGAGAGTGAGCTTTATGCATCTCGGAAAGCGATAACAATATTGCTTACATTACTAATTGAGATCACTATGAATTGACATTATGAGAATCAGGGGTTTGGAAATGAAACAATTTTTGTGTATCCAAATCACGTTTACTGAATTTAGGAACTGATCTTGTATCGCTATCGCTGGAATTAGCTTAATGCATCTCGGAAAGTGATAATAATGCATGCACAAATGACAAGTATGTTATCGCTGGAATTAACGTTAAAGCTAAGATTGTGAGAGAAGTTAAAGTTACTCTACTGATTTGTTTGATTTCATTCCAATTAACCAAGTCTTTGTGAATGGGAATTCTGTATTGGGGCATTAAGCTATTGTATGAAGTACTGAAAAATATATTTAACCTTTTCATTTCAGAAAATGAGTAAAAAAACTCAAGAGTCAAGAATGAAAGCAGTTGTAGTATTAGATGTAGCACACCTCCGAGACGCAGAGCCACGGTCCATCAGTAGCTGGTGCAGATTTTTTTGAAATACTGAACTGAAATTAATTTTGCTCCTCTCATTGCTACCGTTCAATGAGGAGAGACTTGGAAGCTTAACTTTGAACTGCCTCTGGATGACAATCATGCATACAGTAAACATCAAGATCACAAGAATTTACACATTCATCTCAAGCTTGCAATGGAACTTTCCAAAATATCGTTGCCAAAATTGAGTTTTCTTAGCCACTCTTTTGCCTACTAATTTTGAGATAATACGGGGATTATTATAACATTTTGGTCTAACAAGGTTCAGTACCAAAAAACCATTCACTTGGGAGGCACTGGTTGGATATATTAAATTGCTTTATTCGCAGCCTGGTATAGAAACAAACATTTCATACGGTGCAGTGACACACAAAGATATCCACAATGTATAAACACAATAACAAAGATTTTTTCCATAATTTACAAACATTGTATTATGATTAACTAGATCTGAAATGACCATCAGCAATCCATTTTAAACATGAACGTGAATACCTCTTTCAGGTTAGTACATGACAACCCAAAACTAAAACTACAAAAATGTTGTGTATCCATATTATGTAATCTAAGAGAATAGGTAGAATATACACTTTTTTCCTGCTTTGACACACCTAATTGTCATCCATAGTGGTGCGACCACAACAATATAAAACCGACTTGGTTAATACGAAAGTAGGGATGTCGGTGTTAGAATACGGGCATCCAACTCAAAACCAATTGGCAATGAGTGGAGTGGCTCCACACCTTATATATTAAGATCTAAGCTAAGGAGTTAGTTATGTGGGACTATTTTATAGATTCTCCAACATGCTTCCCTTCCACGTGTAGGGCGGAGGAGATTAAGCCACTACAACGTGGACCTCTCTGTTCGGGTGGACGGGAAGCCCTTAGGGTCTACTTCTCATTACACTCTCATACGGGCCTAGATCTGATACTATGTTAGAATACGGGTATCCAACTCAAAATCAATTGGAAATGGGTGGAGTGGCTCCACACCTTATATATTAAGATCTAAGCTAAGGAGTTAGCTATGTGGGACTATTTTATAGTTTCTCCAACATACTATTTTATGTATCCATATTATGTAATCTAAGAGAATAGGTAGAATAGACAGTTTTTTTCCTGCCTTGAAAAACCTAATTGTCATCCATAGTAGTGCGACCACAATAATATCAAACCGACTTGTTCAATACAAAAGTAGGGATGTCGGCGTAAACCTCCCTCTACATGAATCTACTAAAAAAAATATCACGTATTCTGGATCTTATCAGTCTTCGTCCAAATTCCAACAAGTTGATAATGAACATTTAACACATCGTACCACATTTATCATGTCAAACTGAAACACAAGGAAATCTATCAAAAATGTGGCTCCAAAGAACAAAAAGGAAAATCATGGATAAGAATGTTATTTCTACATCTACACAGACCCTCGTACTGGTGAATTTAGGATCACACAAATTGGTCAGTATAGTCCTAACTTTCTTACATTTCCGTAAAGCCTAAATCATGTGTTATACTTGTACATAACAACACACGTAAAGCCTAAATCGTATGTATCTATCTACTAGTTCAGAAGCAGTGAAGTCTGTGAAGAGGTGAAATGTTGTTACCTTGAATGATTCTAACGAGGCAGAACATAACAATGGTGATCATGGCATACATATTACTATTAGACTGCAACATTTGCATCTTTCATCTTCTTATGTGCAACATCACAAGCTCAGAGATTTAATGGTCCTATCACCAGTCACAGGATTCTCAGCCAAAACTTTTATCTCGGATTCCTTAATTTATGTTTCAAGACACTTTACCAAGATATTCCTAGTATTTATTCAGCACATAATCTTTGGGTTTTACTTGATCCACTATCGAGTGCAGCATATTGCACATGCATTAGCATCATACATATTTCCATCAACCAAATGGGACCTGTGAAAAAAGAAGTGCATTAAAACATGATAAGGAGTAGAAGAAAAAAATTGTTTTCTTCAAAAGAAAAGTATATACAACTTAAAATAGATGTGCACTAGTTCAAACAAGAAATGCATTAGTGTTTTGTGTCTAAGGTGACCAAAGTGGCCAAAGATTTTCCCAGGCAACAACTTCACATCATTGCAAGAGATAGAAGCTTTTGAGAGAGCTTGCAAAGTTGCCTTTCCAAAAGTGTAAGTGTAGTATATTTCTCCTGACCGAGACTTGTTGTCTGGTGGAAATAGGTAAGACCTATTTATACAAGTCGAGATTGAAACGTACTCGGCCTCATGAAGGAAGAGAGTAAAGGGTGAAATAATGGGAGGAGGTGGTAACCGCATGGTTTAATGGGTGAAAACGTTTTTCACCATTATTTCCTCTTTTATTTGACCGATGTTTATGGGTAAAAATCGTTTCTGCCGATTTCGGTAAATTCGGTGGGTGAGTGAGAAACTGGTTCAAACCCTAAACAAATGTGCTGCACGTGAGCACTTTATAGGTTCGAGAGATCAATCTGCAAGTCCTACTTAAACCAAGAAATGGCCGTTCCCGACTTGCTTCGGCCACAAAGTGGAGGAGAAGGGTTGATTTGGGGAGGGAAGCAAAGAAAGGTGTTGAGGAGAGTAGTATCTCGACTTGTATCAGAAAGTAGAAGCTTGGGAAGCTTGCAAGAGATGAAAGCTTTTTGGGAAAGCTTGCAAAGTTGCCTTTCTGAGAGTAGTGTAAGTGTAGTATATTTCTCCCCGACCGAGACTTGTTGTCCGGTTGAAATAGGTAAGACCTATTTATACAAGTCGAGATTGAAACGTACCTGGCCTCATGAAGGAAGAGAGTAAAGGGTGAAATAATGGGAGGAGGTGGTAACCGCATGGTTTAATGGGTGAAAACGTTTTTCACCATTATTTCCTCTTTTATTTGACCGCTTTATTCCTTTTCACGCTTTTTAAAGTGAGCGTAGTGTACGCCGCATCTTTGTGACCGCCAAACCAAAACCCTAAAGAAGCATCCCCGCTTGTGTTGATGTCTCGAGTGTTGGTTGCATCTTGAGTGCAAGTGGCGCTGCTAGTGGCGCGTGTGGCATGCCAATGGCATGTGCGAATGCCTTGGTGGTAGGTTGCACGGTTTGCAAGTTTTGGCTACCACCGTGTGCGTTTGGCATGTGCCAATGGCATGTGCGGAATGCCTTGGTGGTAGGTTGCACGGTTTGCAAGTTTTGGCTACCAGCGTGTGCGTTTGGCATGTGCCAATGGCATGTGCGGAATGCCTTGGTGGTAGGTTGCACGGTTTGCAAGTTAGGCTACCAGCGTGTGCGTTTGGCATGTGCCAATGGCATGTGCGGAATGCCTTGGTGGTAGGTTGCACGGTTTGCAAGTTTTGGCTACCAGCGTGTGTGTTTGGCATGTGCCAATGGAATGCGTGGCCATTAGGGCCGTGACCTTGATAGGGAAACCAGCTAGCGAGTATGTTGGCATGTGCCAATGGCATGCGGGGCCATTAGGGCCGTGACCTTGATAGGGAAGCTAGCTACGAGCATGTTGGCATGTGCCAATGGCATGCGGGGCCGTTAGGGCCGTGACCTTGATAGGAAGCTAGCTAGCGAGCATGTTGGCATGTGCCAATGGCATGCGGGGCCGTTAGGGCCGTGACCTTGATAGGGAAACCAGCTAGCGAGTATGTTGGCATGTGCCATTGGCATGCGGGGCCGTTAGGGCCGTGACCTTGATAGGAAGCTAGCTAGCGAGCATGTTGGCATGTGCCAATGGCATGCGGGGCCGTTAGGGCCGTGACCTTGATAGGGAAGCTAGCTAGCGAGCATGTTGGCATGTGCCATTGGCATGCGGGGCCGTTAGGGCCGTGACCTTGATAGGAAGCTAGCTAGCGAGCATGTTGGCATGTGCCGTTGGCATGTGCCATTGGCACGTACGGCCATGTTGACCTAGTTGCATGTTTTGCAAGCCTAGGGCGCTATGTTTGGCGTGGGCCAAAGGCATAGCGGCTTGGAATTATGGCTTGCGACACGTGTTGGCATGTGCCAATGGCACGTGCGGCCATGTTGACCTAGTTGCAAGTCTTGCAAGCCTAGGGCGCTATGTTTGGCGCGGGCCAAAGGCATAGAGGCTTAGAAATATGGCTTGCGGCACGTGTTGGCATGTGCCAATGGCACGTGCGGCCATGTTGACCGAGTTGCAAGTCTTGCAAGCCTAGGGCGCTATGTTTGGCGTGGGCCAAAGGCATAGCGGCTTGGAATTATGGCTTGCGGCAGGTGTTGGCATGTGCCAATGGCACGTGCGGCCATGTTGACCTAGTTGCAAGTCTTGCAAACCTAGGGCGCTATGTTGGTCGTGGGCCGAAGGCATAGCGGCTCGGAATTTGGCGTTGTTGCCATGGTGCGCAGTATGCGGCTTGTTTTGGCATGGTTTCCATGGTGGGCGTGATGCGGCTTGGTTTGGCATGGTTGCCATGGTCGCGCAGATGCGGCTTGGTTTGGCATGGTTGCCATGGTGCGCGAGATGCGGCTTGGTTTGGCATGGTTGCCATGGTGCGCAGATGCGGCTTGGTTTGGCATGGTTGCCATGGTGCACAAGATATGCGGCTTGGTTTGGCATGGTTGCCATGGTGCGCAGATATGCGGCTTGGTTTGGCTTGGTTGCCATGGTGCGCATATGCGGCTTGGTTTTGGAATTAGGGTTCTGTGTTGAAAACCCTAATCTGGTATTTTGAAAAAATACCCCTATTAATTATTTACACCTGAGTTAAATTCCCTTAGTTAATGTGTTGCGGGTAACACAAGGTCATGGGGTTTTACGATTTTACCCCTTGTCTAAAATCCACCATCAACATTAAGTCCCCTGCTTAGCTCGGAACAGGGGATTTGTTGCGAGGTAAGCATGAGATGGTGACAAACTATTAACAGCAAACCGTAAAGAAAATTGAAGGAGGCTTGTCTGACCTTTTATAGATAGGATTTGGAATCCTTGCCTCTGGTAGTTTTGCACAAATCAGGAGGCTGGCACAATTGGTGGGGCCGGTCCAACTTGGAAACCATGCTTGCAGGCGTGACTTGGGCGGCATTGAGAAGTCGCAATTGGCGGGGCCGGTCCAAACTTGGAAACCATGCTTGCAGGCGTGACTTGGGCGGCATTGGGAAGTCGGTGTAAACTTGGAAACCATGCTTGCGGGCGGGACTTGGGCGGCATTGGGAAGTCGGTCTAAACTTGGAAACCATGCTTGCGGGCGTGACTTGGGCGGTATTGAGAAGTCACAATTGGCGGGGCCGGTCCAAACTTGGAAACCATGCTTGCAGGCGTGACTTGGGCGGCATTGAGAAGTCGGTCTAAACTTGGAAACCATGCTTGCGGGCGTGACTTGGGCGGCATTGGGAAGTCGGTCTAAACTTGGAAACCATGCTTGCGGGCGTGACTTGGGCGGCATTGAGAAGTCGCAATTGGCGGGGCCGGTCCAAACTTGGAAACCATGCTTGCAGGCGTGACTTGGGCGGCATTGAGAAGTCGGTCTAAACTTGGAAACCATGCTTGCGGGCGTGACTTGGGCGGCATTGAGAAGTCGGTCTAATCTTGGAAACCATGCTTGCGGGCGTGACTTGGGCGGCATTGGGAAGTCGCAATTTGTGGGCTCGTTTCTTGCACGCGTGATTTTGGTGAAAGGGGAATCCTTCCCTATTTCAAAGTCTTTCACGCCTATATATGTATATATATATATAATGCCCCTTTCTCCCCATACTGCGCTTTATTCTTTCCTCTTTTCATACTAGCGGCAAGGAGAAACCAGCTTCCAGGTATGTCTTCGAGTACTCTTCTTTCTCTTTTTTTTTTATATAGGTATACACCTTAAAAGTAGACGCTTCCACAATCCTTGCCTCTTGTAGAAAATATAGTACGTTTGCAAACAAGGGAATACTGCATATATTGTTTGAACCCGTGGGAAATATTGCATATATGAATTTTCGATCCTGAAAGAAATATTTGTACCCTGAAGAAAATACTGCGTGTGTATTTTGAACCCGTAGAGAATTCTCCGTATGTAATTTTGAACCCGAAGAAGGATACTGTAGACACCCGAAGAAGGATATTGTAGACACACTTGTACCCGTATAGAATGCCGCGTATATAGTCTCGAACCCGAAGAAAATACTGTGTATATAGTCTTGAGCCCGGAGAGAATACGCCCTCCTCTCTGAATCAAATTTCACTTCGTCGAAGGATGCTCATAATTCCAAGCCGAACATAGATGATGAATTCTTCACTAGGGCCCTCGCCCCTGCCCGGAAGAATCACCCAGGTTTCATGCCGATTATGCTAACCGGCAGTGAGGATGACAGGAAGACACGTTCGGTTTGCCCAGAGAGCACCATTCGGTTCTGCCTTCATAAAGGGTTATATTCCTCTTCCAACATTGACTTCAGGATGTGTCAAAGTCCATTGCGTTCTTTTGACAGATGGGTTGATTTCATGGTGAGCAAGGAGCGTATAAATACCAACTTGACTCGGGCGCGGATCATTGATCTTTGTCAAGACCTCAAGAAATCTCCCGATTAGGAAGGACATCCCGGGCTTGGTTGCTTTGATCTCCGGATGGTGTTCGGACACCCATACAATCATATGTAGATGGGGTGAGATAACTTTCTCCTTGGAGAGTGTGGCTCTCTTCTTTGAATCTTCCAATGAATCGGGAATCTTAGAATCCAATTATCTGAAAGCGAGGTGAAGATGCGGGATGACCTGGCCGCTAAGTTGGGGGATTTCGCTCGGAAAGACTCCATTGCGAAGTCGAAGGACTCTGCCTGTAAAGAGGATGAAAGGTGCCCTTACGGTTGGTGGATATCTCAATGGTTTCCGGATGAGTTGGAGCCTGACAAGCAGAAGCGATGATCTTCATGTCGCAGCATTTTTGGCTCTCTGGTTGTCTAGAGACATTTTTGATGACGGTTACGGCAAGAAAGGAATAAGACCGAGTTGTTGGCGATTCTTTGTGAAGTTGGCGAAGGGTGAGGTTCTTCCCATTGGCAAGTCAGTTCCTTGGTTCCATGTACGTGCAATCGGATCACCTAGTTGCGAACATGCGAGTTTCGAATGGTTTCATGAAAGTGGATTCATATGTGCACGTTGCTTTTCTCGCAAGTTTGGCTATGGGAGCACTTTGAGAAGTATGCTCAAACCGTTGCCTTCGCTTCCCGTGAGTTGGGGAGGCTCCGACTTCTTCGATGGGTGAACAAAGGCGTCCAAGAGTTGGCGTGAGCTTGGTTAGTTTTCTTGATAAGTTGCATGAAATCAATTTTCGTCCATGGGGCCAGTCCATAATCTGACTCAAATTGGCACTTTTGCTTCGCTCCCGCTCATGTCTTTGTCTTGATGACGATTTGAGCGTTGGTGAAAACTGTTCATTCAAAGCTCTTGCCTTGTTATATGCCATCTTTCTTCGTGGGGTCTTTCCGGATAGCGCTTACAATATTGACCGTCTTTGCTCGTCACATGGATTTCGATCAAGGGGTGCCTCTCGTTTCCGGCGGTGATCCTAAGGATTCGTTGCGTGTCGCCCTTGACGCCAAATGTCCTTAAGCCGGGTATCCGTCTTTCCTTTTTCAAATGGGAAGAGTAACTTTGACGACCTTCGGCTATAATGAGTTCCGTGCGACGAGTTTACTATGATCCAAGATTTTGTGAATAACGCAGTGGAAAACGTTCGTTGCAAACCTTCTCCGCATTCTCGAAGGAGTATCCAATGTTGAGAGATCCCAAGCGAAAGTTGCCTATCAATTCGAAATCCCCTGTGCCAAGGAACGGAGAACGAAGAATCGTGTTTGGCGGGTTCGGGACGGCTTCACAAGATCCTCCCACGGCTCTTGTGTATTTGATTCTTCCAATAACCGGGTATGTGTCGCCTCTTCATGGGTTTGTCTCAAAACGCACGTAAATTTCGGGCCGAGAATATGTGTCTTGTTTCCTTCGGGGCTTCGGTAGTGTTAATGCTTTCGCTGCCCTTGCACGTTGCCAGGAGACGGCATTTTCTTCAAGGAATTCCGGCGGTACTGAGCCTACTCATAGCGGTGATGAGTCGAGAAAGAAGAAAGTTCAACAAGCGAGAGTGATTCCTCCGGCAACATTGGTTCTTCTTCGGGAAGCGGTTCGGTGAGTTTCGCGCTTCTTTCTTTCTTCTTCTTCTGTTTCTTATTTTGAAAAATGTCTAACTCAAGTTTGCAGGAGGAATCCGGTTCGGAGGATGATTTTGGGATGGAGTCACACGAAAACTTGCCTTTGGTGACCACCGCCGGTGACTTGGAGATGGGAGTTAGCCAATTGCCGGGCACAAACGTGGTTCAGACGGTGGATGATTCTCTGATGGTTGTTGCCGTAGACATGGAGGAAAACCCTTTGCGAGTCGTGAGGAAATCATAGAGCTAACATGTTTCAGAATTATTGCAGTGAGAGTCTTCGATTAAATCAACTTAATTCTAATGGGAAGTGTTAATAAAATTGCTCTTACTTACGAATTGAGATGACCATAAATTGACATTCTTTGAATCAGGGTTTGGAAATGTCACAATTTCTTTTGTATCAAAATCACATCTACCGAATTCAGGAAGTGATCTTGAATCGATGATGAACTCAATTGATGAGATCATTCTAAAAATTCTAATTTATTAAATTGTTTCAGGTGAAGCAAGTAAGATTAATTGATTTGCAGGCTAACTGGCTAATAATAAGTAATATCCATACTGACCAGCACGATCCCGTAGTAGATTTTCGGCTGCTGTAAGATCACCATCCACAATAGATGTTGTGGGCTGCAAGATCACCATGACTTAGTTTTGAGAGGAAATATCATCATGTTGTTGTGGTTGTAATCTTCATTCCACCGGAATCCCATACAATTACAAAACCATCAATACTCCATCTTGAAGAATCCATCACTACCTTCTCACTGATTACTTGAGATTTTTATTTTAAAGGAAAAATAAGAAATCAGAAAATTTGATTTGGGGGAGAAAAGAGAAGTAGGAATTGGGACATCGAACATAGATGGAGCTGCAAATTTGATTTGGATTCAGGAATGACATCTATAGTGATGATGAGAGCCGAAATGGGATCTGAAATTGAAAGACGGTTTTACTAGGGTTTTTTAGGAACTCAGTTTCATCTTATAGTATGTACACTGAAATGACTAAGGTTACCCTTGTAATATCATAAAAACACTTTGATGGTAGTCCATTTAACTGCATTCACCTTTCCTTGACAGTCGCCTAGTTTCCTAGTAAAAACGAAGGTTGCATATCCACTCCCACAAGTGACGATTCGTGTGGTATGGAAAAACAATTCTGAATCCATTTTGATTTTATTTATGTTCATAAATTGCTCGTTTATGACTACTGTTATAAGACTACAAATTGGATCCCTCTATATAATGTTACAAGACTCGCAAAGTGAGCTTGATTCAAAAGTGTTAAAAAGCTTTAGAAAGTGTTGTTTACTTTTATAATCACACTTTGTCCTACAAGACTACTCCAAGATGCTACATACAAACTCAACACTGTCACCACTCACCAGTGCATTGCAAGATCCCCCATAGAGATTTACAAACCAAAGCCAATGAAGCCCAAATAGTTTTACCCATACAAGCCCATCTCAAAATTATCACAGTTTTCCGGCCACCATCACTGCCTCCACTGGTCTTGTATCGCTATCTTTTCTTACATCTTCATCTCCATTTCCTGGATCCAACAAAGAGGCCTAAGTCATCCCAGTTGATGAGATCAATCAAATGCAAATCCCATTTTATGTTGTTGCAGTGAGCGTTGAACCTAATACCTCTCAGCAAGAAGAACCAGTAAATGACAGCAAAGAACCAAATAGATGTTCAGGCACACTCCCTAACATTGAGAAAAAATGAAAAACATTAGAAATTAAGACTGAAATTAGAACCAAAAGATGAGCAATTAGAATTTATGGACGCTTACTTTTAAACAGTCATCCTCTTTCTATGTGGAAATCCTTTTTGTATACGACTTGCACCATCTGGAAAAAAAGATTGATTTTCCAGAGATTGATTTTGAGAGGAAATATCATAATGCTGCTGAGGTCGTCTTTGTGTTATTCATCGTCATTCCACCAGAATCCCATTCCCATACAACAAAACGGTTACTCCATCTTGAATCCATCACTGCCTTAGTCTATGTCTTGGCACTTACTAATTCGTTAGGGTTTTGATTTGGGGAAAATAAAAAAGAGACTTAGGGTATTTGATTTGGAGGAAAATAAAAAAGAGACTTAGGGTATTTGATTTGGATTAAGCAGCAAAATTTGATATTTTCAGATTTCGATATAGTTTAGAACCGAAATGGGATCTCAAATTGAGTGTAAGACTGAAGACTAGGGTTTTACAAACTATGTTCAGTTAAATGACTAAAATGGCCCTTTCAATATCATAGAATTACTACTATAAGCACTACGAATTTGTAAAGACACCTTTTTTTTTCCAATCAGGGCACATCCCACAAGCACATTTTTGGCCCATTGAACTGCATCCACCTTTCCTTTGAGTGTAAAACCACAATTTGACAGTCTCCTAGTAGGAAAATTATTGCCCGTTCCAATTATTTATGTTGTTTTGAAGCTTTGGATAAGATGGCTTCACGGTTTAAGTCGGTAAAGCTTTGGATAAATCACAGTACAATTTTTTGTGTCAAAATGCGCTTGCATTTCATGTTGTTTGGTATTCAACATATCTCCCTCCTATAATTGACACCCAGTGCATAAGCATCCCAAGATCATATGCGCTATTGACTTGGCTAGACTGGGAATCGTAAGTAAATTCGAGGTTGAGATTTTTACAAAACTATCTTTACTACCACATTGCAAAGACGTATTCCTAAGATACCCATGCACCAGTTGAATTCCGAAGATACCATGGAGGTCTGTCAACGATGCAAACATTCACAATTCTGATCATCCTGCTTACAAACTTGTTTCACTTGAGACGATAACATTCCTTTATTTTCGCTTTTCCAAATCACTATGGACTTGTTCCATTTCAATACAAAATGATTGACTCCAATTAGGTCTAATTCTAGTCTGAAAATTTCCGCTTCAGTATATTAGAAGTATTTGAAGCTGAATTAATAAAGGAAATGAGATTCTGGACGGGTTTTTTTTTTTTTTTTTGATCGGTCAAGAGGAGGATTCATTGAAAATATGGTACTTAAGGGGGTACCTTAACCCAAAAAATACAACCGAAACAAAAAACGGAAACCGACATGGGAGTCGATCACCAAAAAGAAAGAAAAAATTTACAAGAGCAAGAGTAGACACATACTCTTGCTACTCCATGCCCTCTCAAATAGGAGATTCTGGACTGGTTGTAGCGAACTAGATTACCTTATTCTGAAAACCCAGTAACTTATTGATGAAATATGCAAATATGCAAATAAGACCAACTTGAATGATGAGCATGTAGTGTTGGCTGGTAGATAAAAGATTGAGCTCAACAATTCAGTGAAGACCCAATCCCAACCGTCTATGCACAAGCAAAGTTGTTCATAAATTTTAATGGGAAGTGATAATTATTTTTCTTATATTAATTACAAATTCAGATCACCATGAGCTGACATTCCGAGAATCGGGGTTTGGAAATGACAAAATTTCGGTGGTATCAAAATCACGTCTATTGAATTCAGGAACTGATCTTGAATCGACATCTTCACTCACTCCTTCATCTCTTTTTCCTAGATCCACCACCAAAGGCTTAAAGATCATCTCAATTGATATAAAAGATCGGCTTTTCTACTCCTTCATCCGAGCGAAGTAAAACTGCACTGAGAGCATTTGATGTAGCTGCGAGACAAATTAACAATTCTTCTCTGGGTTCTTGTTTCTGTACAACAACAACAACAAAAAAACGAATAAAAATTCTAATTTATTAAATTGTTTCACGTGAAACAAGTAGACTGATTGATTTCCATGCAAATATATATCCATACTGACCATTACCACGAAATCATCAATCACGATCCATAACTTAGTTTTGAGAGGAAATATCATAATGCTGGTGAGGTTCCCATATAACAAAACCAAAACTCCATCTTGAAGAATCCATCACTATCTTGGAATTTTGATTTTGAAGGGAAAATAAGAAATGAGAATTAGGGTTTTGATTTGGTGAAAGAAAATAAAGAAGAAGAGAGAAATATGAATTGAAATACATGGCAGACTAAAAATGAGCTGCAAAATTTGACATGTAGAGCCGAAATGGGATATGAAATTGAATACGGATTTACTAGGGTTTTAGGACTATATACACTGCCCAGTGAAATGAATAAGATTGTCCTCGTAAGTTCGTAGAATTACTAGAAACTCTACGGATTTATAAAGGCGCCTTATTTTCCAACCAGAGCACACTGTAGTCCATTTAACTGCATCCACCTTTTTGTTTGGGGAGAAAACCACAATGTGGCAGTCGCCTAGTCCCCTACTATAAATTCAGGCCACTCAGTGCCAATTCAAATCAATTGTGTTGTCACCGACAGATCGGGTGTTACGGGAAAAAACAACTCCACAGTCCATATGAGGAGTGTATGATTTATAAACCATGACATCAGCTTTATGCGAGTATAAACAATCTCATTATTACATTTTGATTAGAAAAATGACAATATGTTCAATTTTCTAATTATTTGCATTTTATTTATCTTGATAAATTACTCATTTATGATAATTGCAAGCTCTACAAACTCCATCCGTTGTTAGACTCGGAGAGTGAGCTTTATGCATCTCTTTTAATAAAGAAAGCTAGCCATCTGATCCATCTGCAGTGGTTCTTGTCTAACGATGACACTCATTTATCATCCAGCAACTCTGCTTCTCCCTTCCTCATCAGGACCTGGTCGTTCTACCAGGCTGCAGTGCAAAAAGAACTAGAGTTGATGAGTCTTTTTCAAACTAGGATAGGTTGATATGCTTCGTTGTAAAGAGAATAGCATCTTAGCACCTAGTAAAGTTATCTTCCTACCGTTGTTAAAATCTAATGGATGAAGGAAATAGAAAGTAGTTTATCAATATGAAACCAAGAATGCATGCGCACAATACAAGTGTATTATCTTCCGGAATCAACAAAGTTAAAGCTAAGATTGTGAACGAAATATAAAGTTACTCTATTGCTTTGTTTGATTTCATTCCAATTAACCAAGTCTTTGCGAATTGGAATTCTGCAGTGAGGCATTAAGTAATTGTATGAATTACTGAAAAAAAATATATATAGCCATTTCATTTCAAAAAAAAGAGTAAAAAAACTCAAGACTGAAAGCAGTTGTAGTATTAGATGTAGCACACCTAGCTAGGAGACGCATAGCCAAGTCCATCGCTGGTTGGTGCAGATTTATCTTGAAATACTGAATTGAAATCATTTTTGCTCCTCTCACTACAAGCGCTGACGGGGGAGAGCCTTAGCTTAACTTTGAACCTCCTCTGGATGACAATCCTGCATAGCGTAAACATCAATATCATGGGAATATTTACATATTCATCTCCAGCTTACAATAAAACTTTCCAAAATATTGTTGCCAAAATTCAGATTTCTTATTAAGCCGCTCTCTTCACTGCCTACTAATTTTGAGAAAATATGGGGATTATTCTAATATTTAATACAAATAAAATATGGTCAACCAGAGCTCAATACAAAGAAACGATTCAATTGTGAGACACTGCTTTGATATATTAAATTGTTTCGTTTGTATTTAGCCTGGTGTTGATGGTGGTTTTTAGACAAGGGTAAAATCGTAAAATCCCATGACCTAGTGTTACCCGCAACACATTAACTAAGAGCATTTGACTCGAGTGTAAACAATTAATAGGGGTATTTTTTCAAAATACCGATTAGGGTTTTCGACACGTAACCCTAATTCCAAAACCAAGCCGCACTCGCGCACCATGGCAAAGAATGCCAAACCAAGCCCCATATCACAGCACCATGGCAACAATGCCAAACCAAGCCAACCACCACGCACCATGGCAAGCAATGCCAAACCAAGCCGCATACTCGCGCACCATGGCAACAATGCCAAACCAAGCCGCATACTGCGCACCATGGAAGCAATGCCAAACCAAGCCGCACCCTGCGCACCATGGCAGCAATACAAACCAAGCCGCATACTGCGCACCATGGCAGCAATGCCAAACCAAGCCGCACCCTGCGCACCATGGCAGCAATGCCAAACCAAGCCGCATACTGCGCACCATGCCAAACCAAGTCGCTATGCCATTGGCACGCGCCAAATATAGCGCCCTAGGCTTGCAAGACTTGCAACTAGGTCAACATGGCCGCACATGCCATTGGCACATGCCAACACGTGCCGCAATCCATATTCCAAGTCGCTATGCCATTGGCACACGCCAAATATAGCGCCCTAGGCTTGCAAGACTTGCAACTAGGTCAACATGGCCGCACATGCCATTGGCACATGCCAACACGTGCCGCAAGCCATATTCCAAGTCGCTATGCCATTGGCACACGCCAAATATAGCGCCCTAGGCTTGCAAGACTTGCAACTAGGTCAACATGGCCGCACATGCCATTGGCACATGCCAACACGTGCCGCAAGCCATATTCCAAGTCGCTATGCCATTGGCACACGCCAAATATAGCGCCCTAGGCTTGCAAGACTTGCAACTAGGTCAACATGGCCGCACATGCCAACACGTGCCGCAAGCCATTTTCCAAGTCGCTATGCCATTGGCACACGCCAAATATAGCGCCCTAGGCTTGCAAGACTTGCAACTAGGTCAACATGGCCGCACATGCCATTGGCACATGCCAACACGTGCCGCAAGCCATATTCCAAGCCGCTATGCCATTGGCACATGCCAAATATAGCGCCCTAGGCTTGCAAGACTTGCAACTAGGTCAACATGGCCGTACGTGCCATTGGCACATACCAAACACACACGCTGGTAGCCTAACTTGCAAACCGTGCAACCTACCACCAAGGCATTCCGCACATGCCATTGGCACATGCCAAACACACACGCTGGTAGCCTAACTTGCAAACCGTGCAACCTACCACCAAGGAATTCCGCACATGCCATTGGCACATGCCAAACACACACGCTGGTAGCCTAACTTGAAAACCATGCAACCTACCACCAAGGCGTTCCACACATGCCATTGGCACATGCCACACGCGCCATTAGCAGCACCACTTGCACTCAAGGCGCAACCAACGAGATATCAACACAAACTGGGGATACTTCTTTAGGGTTTTGGTTTGGCGGTCACAAAGATGCAGCAGTACACTACGCTCACATTAAGAAAGCGTGAATAGGAATAAAGCGGTCAAATAAAAGAGGAAATAATGGTGAAAAAACGTTTTCACCCATTAAACTATGCTATTACCACCTCCTCCCATTATTTCACCCTTTACTCTCTTCCTTCATGAGGCCAGGGTACGTTTCAATCTCGACTTGTATAAATAGGTCTTACCTATTTCCACCGGACAACAAGTCTCGGTCCAGAGAAAAATACCACACTCTCGAAAGGCAACTTTGCAAGCTCTCCCAAAAGCTTCCATCTCTTGCAAGCTTCTTAAGCTTTCACTTTCTCGATACAAGTCGAGATACTACTCTCCCGAACTATTCTGGCCTCAACACCTTTCTCTCGCTTCCTCCCCAAATCAACCCTTCTCCTCCACTTTGTGACCGAAGCAAGTCCGGGAACGGCCATTTCTTGGTTTAGGCCGGACTTGTACAGATTGATCTCTCGAATCTATAAAGTGCTCACGTGCGAAGACATTTGTTTAGGGTTTGAATCAGTTTCTCACTCACCTACCGCATTTACCGAAATCGCGTAAACGATTTTTACCCATAAACAATTGGCGACCACAGCGGGAGGATTGATCTTTCGGTTACAATATCAAATTTTAGCTTCCATCCTCAAATTTTAACGCAAGCATGGTCGGCTATCAGGCGATCTCCACAAACATTGATCCCGCTCGAAGTCATGATAACTCCTCAATTTCTGGAAGCAATACCGCCAATGAAGAGATCCCAAGACTGGTTGACCTGATGCGTGCTCATCAGGAGATTCACGCCAAAAACATGGACCTAATGAAGGATGCGATTAACAAAGAAACTCGACTTCCTCATCAATCTAACATCGGGGCTAAGTGATTCATTTTCCCCCGTGAGATCAAGAGCAGGGGACTAACATCCTGAATGAGCATTCTCAAATCAACGGTTTCACACCGATCGAAGCCGCCGGACCGGAGAGGCGACCATGTTGGTAGAAAACTTATGTGAATTGCTGCACCTCTCCAAGGACCAAATGATAAAAACTTTCTCTCGCTATCAACCAAATAGCACTAAACGCATCACTAGTTCCTCGCACCCACGGGGACTCCAAGGATCCCGGAAGATCCGCCAACAATATTGTTTTCACCGACGACGACATGATGGCGTAAGACGGTCACAACCGGGCCTTGCATGTTACGGCTCGTCAAGAACATAGAGTTTCAAGAGCGCTCATTGACAAGGGTGCATCTTCCAATGTCATCACTCTCAAGACACTCAAAGCTTCCAAGGTGCGACCTAATGAGATCGTACGACAACCCACTACGATGACGGATTTCGAGGGCAACCAAACTAGCACATACGGCTACATCAACTTGGAGTCGGCGGTAGGGCCAATCCAATCAAGCGTGAAGTTCGAAGTAATTGAAAAAGAACCAGACTACCACATGATACTGGGAAGGCCGTGGCTGCACAATCTGAAAATCGTCCCTTCAACATACCACCAATGCCAGTATTGAACAGAGAAGTCGTTCGCATCCCCACGTCACTGTCTCCCTATGCACCAGTCTACTGCGTAGAAGCACGTGGGCCGAAGGAGGGTTCAAAAGGCGTGGCGACCAAGATTCACGCGTCACACCAAAGTGGACATCGCTCGTAGATAGCGACAACCGGAGATACCCCGCAGAGGAGACCGTCCTTCCACCACCTCCTCGGAAGGAAGACTCGCCAATCTCTTGCCACCGGGCGCAACCCTTGCCCGCACCAAGCGAGAGTACACCCTTACCGCAAGACGAAGCAAAAAGGGAAAGCTCACACATTATCACCGCCGTTAGCAATTAGCGAGGAGACCATGGCCCTGTCTCTCCACCCGAAGGAATGTCTTCACAATAACCAGGAGGAAGTTCCGGGCGCCCCTCGGAAGCTACAAGATGGGACCGACTTAACCACCGACGAACTCGAAACTCACAATATAGGGAATGAGGAATTTCCGCGACCCATTCCGACTCGGTTCGACTCTACATCCTCGCGAACGCTCAAAGCTAGTCGACCTACTCAAAGAATACCGGGACGTCTTCGCATGGACTTATGAAGAAATGCCTGGCTTGGATGGAAAATCACCCACCATCCGCATGTGATACCCGATCCAAACCAAATCAAGCGACCTCCAAGACAATTCGGACACGACGTAGAAGAACAAATCAAGGCGAGGTCCGTAAATTACTAGCCGTTGGTTTTGTCAAACCTATTCACCATCCTACTTGGTTAGCCAATATTGTTCCCGTTAAAAAGAAGAATGGTCGAGATCGGATGCTGTGTCGATTTCAGAGATCTGAACAAGTGCTGCCCTAAAGACGATTTCCCGCTACCTAACATCGACATGCCGGTAGACGCTACCAAAGGACATGGTATGTTCTCTTTCATGGATGGATATAGCGGTTACAACCAAGATAAAGATGTATGAGCACGACACAAGCAAGACTGTTTTCCGAACCCCTCTTGGGAACTTCTATTACACCGTAATGCCTTTCGGTCTCAAGAACGCCGCGCCACTTACCAACGCGCCATGACTACCATCTTCCACGATATGATGCACAAGCAAGTCGAAGATTACGTAGATGATGTGATGGTTAAATCGAAGACTCGAGCAGATCATCCAGAACGCCGCGACAAGTATTCGAAAGATGCCGCGAATACAAGTTGAAGATGAATCCTTTGAAATGCGCCTTTGGTGTCTCCTGAAAATTCTTGGGATTCCAAGTAACAGCGCAGGGAATAAAAGTTGATCCAATCAAAACGCAAGCTATCCTCACGATGCCGCCACCACGAACCGTGAGGGAGCTCCGTGAGTTTCATGGGCAAAGTAAACTACATTCGTCGCTTCATACCGGGCTGGCACAGCCACCACTACGTTTACTCCTCTCGCTAAAAAAAGGAGCGAACTTCACATGGACTGCGTCTCAAAGAAAAAGCGTACTAAGATCCAAAGAAATACGTCCTCCCCAACCGTCATGAAGCCTCCTATGCAAGGGAGACCACTATGTCTCTACACAAACCTTTAGCGATATCGCATCGGAGCTCTCCTCGCGCAAGAGGACGACAAAGGAATGGAATACCCCATATACTATTTCGGTCGAACGTTGAGAGACGCCGAACTCGATACCCCAAGGCGGAAAAGGCGTGTTTAGCACCGATTCATTCCATCCGGAAGTTCGGACACTACCTCCTCTCCAATAAGGTAGTGCTAGTGTCCAAATCAGACCATGTAAAGTTTCTCCTCTCGAAACCTGCCTTGATAGGGAGGCCGGCTAAGTGGTTCCTGCAGCTATCAGAGTTCGACATAACGTGCGTCTCCCCGAGGGCCATAAAAGGACAGGTCATTGCACTGCTAGCAGCATTCCCGGGAAAAACACCGCAGGATTACGAGAAGATCTCCCGAGACCTTCCAGATATCTTTTTAGTCAAAGAAGAAACATGGCTGCTATTCTTCGATGGCTCTTCCACCCCCAGCACTAATACCGGAGGAGCAGGTGTTGTATTAGTATCTCCTGCTGGAGAAGTCTTCTCTCACTCTTTCAAGTTAGACTTTCCGTGCACCAATAACTCAGCTGAATACGAAGCCTTCCTCATTGGACTATCACTAGCTAGGCAAGCCGGGGCCACACGTTTGGATATAAGAGGAGATTCCAAATTACTCATCAACCAGTAAACGGGATCTATGCATTGAAAGAACTAACACCGGCGCCATACGATGTAAAAGCACAAAAACTACTAAATTATTTCGCCGAAGCAACCATCACACATGTCGGCCGTAGCGAGAACAAGCATGCAGACCGCTTAGCTACACTAGCCTCAAAGTTACAGTTCGAAGGAACTGAGGAAACCCTCACAGTAAGACGGCGAACCATAGCTTCAACATGGCTCTCACAACCTGAGAAAGCCTAAGACGATGACTGGAGAACTCCTATCATTCAAGAACTCAACAACTCGCTTTTCCAAGGGAAGGTTGACCTCAAGACTTTGCGGAATTTCTTTATACTTCAATGTGTCCTGTATCATCGAAATCCGAGATAGCTCTCTCTCACATCAAGGTGTCTCGGGAAAGAGGAAGCACAACAACAACTTGAACATGTTCATACCAAAGTCTCGTGGAATAACATCGCAGTAACCCTCTCCGTCGTTTACAACGACCTGGATACTATTGGCCGGAGATGGAAACACAGTCACGACTACTCCAGAAAGCGTGTCCAAACTGCCAGGCGCCCCCATGTCAGACAGAAGTCCTCAACATCAGTCACACTGGGGACTGGAAGGAGCCGTACATGGTTTTCCTTCGCGACGGCATTCTTCCTACTAACAAAGAGGATGCGTCCTAGCTAAGGCGAAGTCCAAAATATTCGTGTTCCATGATGGGGTTTTATATCGCAAGAGTTTCGGGGAAGTCTACTAAGGTGTTTAAGCGATGCAAATCTCGGTTATGTTAAGAGAAATGCACGAAGGCGAACACCAAGGGAAACAGAAACTATTCCTGCAGATACACGAGAGGTACTACTGGCCGACCATGGAAGACAACGCGGCTACCTTCGTTCGAAATGCCGAGAATGCCGAGTCACGGAAACCTCATCCACGTGCCTCCAACACCCTTGCACGCGATAAGTAGCCCGTGGCCCTTTATAGCCGGGACTCGACATCATTGGGAAGATCAACCCACCGTCCTCAAAACAAAGATGAGTACATAATAACCGCGACCGAGTACTTTACCAAGTGGGTCGAAGTCATCCCACGAAAGGAACCACTTTGAGCCACAATCGCAAAGATTCATCAAGGAACACATCATCTGCCGTTTTGGCGTACCTAAACACATCATCACCGACAACGGCACGCCTTTTGCTAACAAGCAAGTACAGAACCGCTTGAAAGGTACGGAATCAAACAAGTCTTTTCTACCGCCTATTATCCCTGTGGAAATGGGCAAGCCCAAAGTACCAACAAGACTTTGATCCGAATCCTCAAATGGACAAAGACACGACAATCCCGTAACTGCACGAGCAATTGCCAATGGCACTCGGGCGTACGACATCTCCTAGAAGCTCCACCGGCATGTCTCCTTATTCCCTCGTCTACAGTACGTGACGCGATCCTCCCCGCAGAAATCAAGATCCCGTCGGCCCATTGCCGCGCAAAAGCGGACCCCGGTGGAATAAAGACGAATCACTCAATGCCGAGTGCGGAACTAGACACTCTGGACTCCGTGAAGATCACGGGCGAGAGGAACATGCACAAGCATACGAAATAGGATTTCCGGGCGTACAACAGCCATGTAAAACCCGTGGTTTTCAAGGAAGGAGATCTGGTGCTAAAACCCGCCAAACACATCCAAACGGGGTGCATCGACACCGAAGTTTTCTCCCAAATGGGAAGGGCCGTACGTAATCACTAAGGCATATAACAGTGGTTACTACAAGATTATCAAAGAAGATGGGGGAAAGCTAGAGGCGGTCATCAACGGAAAGTGGCTTAAGGCGTACTACGCCTAATCATTTCCCCGCAACATGCTACATCAAAAGTGTGAACAACCAGCACTCTCTCTCGCTTTTACTTTCTTACCGCTTATTGAATTTCAATACAATCCAACAGATTAACAGAATCTCTTTATTTCTTCAAAAAAAAAAAAGAGAAGAGGAGCTTTTTAATCTCATAATACAAATCATAAAAGCCCATCTAGCAAATTATAATCCCTACAAAATATCATCTTCAATCGACCATGATATCTTTCAGTCCTACTCTTTAAATCTTGAGTTAACTCTTCAATCCTCCGAGACTCCAGGGACAAAATTTCCTCCTCTTCCCGATGGCTTTTGTGGCGGGAATCACACCAAAGAAGAATACCACCCTGTCGACCTTCACAATATTGAGGCGGTGCCGCAACCCACTAACGTTAAATTCCAAAGATTCGCGAGTAGACACCATGTTCTCCCACTTTTGAATGGTCGACTCCACAACAAGATGAATGGGCACATTCTCCATCTCAAAGAATCATTGGAAAAAGACAGGTTCACTACGGAAACCAAAGCGGACGAACAAGACTTCACCACGCTCCCGGTAGCAATATGGCCGTACGTCTTCCATATCCTCGTATAAAGGGCTACGAATTCTTTCCGCACCAAGAAACCACCAACATTAGATAATTGGAGGAGACACACCTCATACGAGTCCCAAATGATAAACTGCGAGAAGGGTATTCATGGCAAGATAGCCCTAAATCGGCATTCTCCAAATCTGCAGCCGACAAGCTCGGACTTGAAGGAAGGGGAACAATTAGGTCATCCTCGTCGATAATTGGTGACGTATGCTCCAACGGGATATCTCCGCACAAAAGAAAATTTCCCCACTTACACAACAAGCGTTAAAGTGTGTGTCGGTCCGCCAAAGAGGAAGAAAACATACTCGGTATGATTTTCTTAACCCGAATAACATTTGTTGGGATGCTCATGCAAGAATCAGACCTCGCGCCCTCATCCGGAGAACCTGACTGGTTAGAAGATGACTCAAGCTGCGTGACATGACAAAGAGAGAAATCCAACAAGAAGAAATTTTTTTCTTCTCAAACAAGGAATATGATGCGGTTGCATTGGGTATAAATACGGGATTTTAAAAGGGAAAGGAAGCAATGAGGGACATAACGCTTTCAGATTTAACCATGAACAATGCCCTAATTGAAGCCGCACGTGAAGGAAAGCAAAATAAGGAAACTTTGTTGTCTGGAGAAACGCCTACTCCCTCTTTATTTACATAAGTCACGCCTGCAAGCACGGCCACAAGTTGCACTGGCCCCACCAATTGCGCCGACCTCCCAATGGTCGCACAAGTCACGCCTGCAAGCACGCAAGACTTCCACACTTTGCACCGGTCCCACCAACTAGCACACTCAGCTTCCCAACTCATGCCAACTTCCCAACGTCGCCCAAGCTGCACCGGCCCCACCAATTGTGCCGACCTCCCGATTTGTGCAAAACTACCAGAAGCAAGGATTCCAAATCCTATTTATAGAAGGTCATGCAAGCCTCCCTCAATTCTCTTTACGGTTTGCTGTTAATAGTTTGTCACCATCTTATGCTTACCTCGCAACAAAGCCCCTGTTCCGAGCTAAGCGGGGGACTTAATGTTGATGGTGGTTTTTAGACAAGGGTAAAATCGTAAAATCCCATGACCTAGTGTTACCCGCAACACATTAACTAAGAGCATTTAACTCGGTGTAAACAATTAATAGGGGTATTTTTCAAAATACAGTTAGGGTTTTCGACACGTAACCCTAATTCCAAAACCAAGCCGCACCACTCGCGCACCATGGCAAAGAATGCCAAACCAAGCCCCATATCAAGCACCATGGCAACAATACCAAACCAAGCCGCACCACGCACCATGGCAAGAATGCCAAACCAAGCCGCATGATGTGCACCATGGCAGCAATGCCAAACCAAGCCGCATCTTTTGCGCACCATGGCAACAATGCCAAACCAAGCCGCATCTTTGCGCACCATGGCAAAGCAATGCCAAACCAAGCCGCACCACTGCGCACCATGGAAGCAATGCCAAACCAAGCCGCATACTGCGCACCATGGCAGCAATGCCAAACCAAGCCGCACCCTGCGCACCATGGCAGCAATGCCAAACCAAGCCGCACCCTGCGCACCATGGCAGCAATGCCAAACCAAGCCGCATACTGCGCACCATGCCAAACCAAGTCGCTATGCCATTGGCACACGCCAAATATAGCGCCCTAGGCTTGCAAGACTTGCAACTAGGTCAACATGACCGCACATGCCATTGGCACATGCCAACACGTGCCGCAAGCCATATTCCAAGTCGCTATGCCATTGGCACACGCCAAATATAGCGCCCTAGGCTTGCAAGACTTGCAACTAGGTCAACATGGCCGCACATGCCATTGGCACATGCCAACACGTGCCGCAAGCCATATTCCAAGTCGCTATGCCATTGGCACACGCCAAATATAGCGCCCTAGGCTTGCAAGACTTGCAACTAGGTCAACATGGCCGCACATGCCATTGGCACATGCCAACACGTGCCGCAAGCCATATTCCAAGTTGCTATGCCATTGGCACATGCCAAATATAGCGCCCCTAGGCTTGCAAGACTTGCAACTAGGTCAACATGGCCGCACATGCCATTGGCACATGCCAACACGTGCCGCAAGCCATATTCCAAGGCGCTATGCCATTGGCACACGCCAAATATAGCGCCCTAGGCTTGCAAGTCTTGCAACTAGGTCAACATGGCCGCACATGCCATTGGCACATGCCAACACGTGCCGCAAGCGATATTCCAAGCCGCTATGCCATTGGCACACGCCAAATATAGCGCCCTAGGCTTGCAAGACTTGCAACTAGGTCAACATGGCCGTACGTGCCATTGGCACATACCAAACACACACGCTGGTAGCCTAACTTGCAAACCGTGCAACCTACCACCAAGGCATTCCGCACATGCCAAACACACACGCTGGTAGCCTAACTTGCAAACCGTGCAACCTACCACCAAGGCATTCCGCACATGCCATTGGCACATGCCAAACACACACGCTAGTAGACTAACTTGCAAACCATGCAACCTACCACCAAGGCATTCCACACATGCCATTGGCGCATGCCACACGCGCCATTAGCAGCACCACTTGCACTCAAGGCGCAACCAACGAGATATCAACACAAAACCGGGGATGCTTCTTTAGGGTTTTGGTTTGGCGGTCACAAAGATGCACAGACACTACGCTCACATTAAGAAAGCGTGAATAGGAATAAAGCGGTCAAATAAAAGAGGAAATAATGGTGAAAACGTTTTCACCCATTAAACCATGCGGTTACCACCTCCTCCCATTATTTCACCCTTTACTCTCTTCCTTCATGAGGCCAGTGGTACGTTTCAATCTCGACTTGTATAAATAGGTCTTACCTATTTCCACCGGACAACAAGTCTCGGTCAGAGAAAAATACCACACTCTCGTAAAGGCAACTTTCCAAGCTCTCCCAAAAGCTTCCATCTCTTGCAAGCTTCCTAAGCTTTCACTTTCGATGTCGAGATACTACTCTCCCGCACTATTCCGGCCTCAACACCTTTCTCTGCTTCCCTCCCCAAATCAACCCTTCTCCTCCACTTTGTGACCGAAGCAAGTCTGGAACGACCATTTCTTGGTTTAGGCCGGACTTGTACAGATTGATCTCTCGAATCTATAAAGTGCTCACGTGCAGCACATTTGTTTAGGGTTTAAATCAGTTTCTCACTCACCTACCGCATTTACCGAAATCAGCAGAAAGGATTTTTACCCATAAACACCTGTATAGAAGACAAACATTTCATACAGATGCAAAGATACACAAATATATCCACAATGTATAAACACAATTACCAACAATTTTATTTTCATAATTTACAAACAAAATATCTTGAACAACTAGATTTGAAATAACCATCCACCATCCATTTGTATTGGTTTTGCCTTTTTTTTTTTTATATTCAACAACCATGTGACTATATATAAGCTTTTCATTTGAGTGTTTCTTTAAGCTTTTCAGAAATTTATTTTATAACATTTTCTTTGAGTTTTATTGTTACAGATGCAACAATCGAAACGTTGACGAGTCCACTGGACTCATGTTCATAGTCAATAACACTGAACACTATTTAGCCAACGGTCAACATTACGTTTTTCGAGTGTCCAATAGGAGTGCACCCGCGTACTTGGGTCAGTCAGCTGGAATAGTCATCGGTCAATGGTACGTTCGTGGTACGTTTGTGGGATTCAATGAGTCCTCGTTTGACCTAAACAGTTGCTAAAAGTCTATTTTCAAGGGCAAAAAAGGTATAAAACGGTTGCTAAAAGTCCAAAATGTTACTTTCTGAATTTCTGATCACGAACAATATAAGTGCGAGAATTTCACCTTTTTTAAGTCCTGGTAAACAAGTTTATTCACAACTTCCTTTGTATCTGGTTGATTTCATCTCCATTTCATGATAACACTGATTTCATTCTTGCTCCCTTCCGTTCAAAGATTTTTTTTTCTTGCTACATTTTTAAAGATGTTTTCTGATCGAAAGAGAAGAAATAATATAGATAGAAAGAATGTACTAGATGGATCTACCAGTGGTAGATGAAAAAGAGAAAATTACAAATTCACGAGGATATTATCCAAATTATTGAGTATTGAATTAGAGAAGTCCAGGTGGACTCTCTTTCCCACAGCTGATGCAGAAGCTAATACTAAAGACTTCGCATCAATACCAACTCCGCTTAAGTCTTATAGTAATACTTCTCTTCAAATATGAGAAAGCTCTTTAAGATAAGACTGGGCTAGTTGGGCCACATGGACTAGATCAGTTTAGGGCTTAGGGTTTAGCAAGATATCCGATGAGTCAATGACCACTATATAAGCTCTCATTCTCATTAAAACATAACAAAACATCAAAACTGTTATAAACGTGTAATTATGTTAAGAATATTTAGGGCAAATCCCATTTATTACTGGGATGCCCTTGTGTCTAGCCATATAAATAAAGGCTCTAATGTTAGTCTATTGTACACATCTAATGAGAATTCTATCTACTTCTTCTACCTATTTTCTGTCTCCTTCTCCTTTTATAATACGTCATCACCACGTAGTTCTAACCACTAAGCTATAGACACTACATCGATTTTCTTTCATCGATTTTTTTTTTCCAATATATAATTAAAACCCTAACTTTAATATTTTTTAGGGGTTTTTATTTTATCTGTTTATCTTGTTTACATCAAAATCGGTATAAGATCAAATAGGAACGTATACTTGTGTATATTGTTAGTTTGATCAGCAAACCATGTATTTGCTTTGTTATATCTATCAATTTGACTCGACCCATTAGTCAAGAAACATAAGATGTATTTATACTTCCCGTTTTTCATCACCGATTATTAAGATATGTTTATCACACCCACTGTGCCATCCGATCAATCCATTGTTAATTTGTGTGCATATGCTTACTACTGATGCACATACTTCAGCCGTGATCATTACTAGTAAATTATTAGTTTGGAGAAGGGTTTTTCTTGTAATATACTTTAATTATTTCTTTTATGAGAGGATTGATTTAGTTTTTCCCTTTGATGGTTCACAGTGTATGCTAAGCTAGCAAGGGACTAAAATAGTCCTTGGTCATGGATGATCAGCAGTCGTGCCCCAAGCAAACTTGTGACTCGTTCTACGATGCAGTCAAGTTGTTTTATATCATGTGGTTCGTTTGTGTATTCCAATATATACTTGTAGGGCTGATCATATTTTGTAAGTTGATTTTCCTTATATTTATTTACTTTTCTCTAATTTATTATTAAGCATAATAAAGAGCCCATAGAGGTTTAACGTTTCTATCCTTCTCAAAGAAACTATAATCACCAAACATTGATATGGTATTATTCCAGAATTAATTGCCTTTTTTGGTGATTTGAGTATGATTTATCTTCTTTCTCTTATTTTTTTCATAGAGAAAAAAGTAAAAAATCCATCAAAAGATGGTTTATAGTTTCTCTTCCTCTAACGAAACTATAATCACCAAAATTGGTGTTATCGCGACTTGATTACCTTTATGGTAACTAGCCACATGTATGGTTCATAAACCTCCGGCCGATTAAGTTTGGTATCTTTGTCTTTTAGACAAGGAACATGTGATTTACATATGGTTTCTATTTTTTTTTATACAAGAAACCATCTGTCAACCTCAAAGTAGGTTTCCTAAGCGATAACTAAAAAGACAATATTTTTATTTTGTCGATACGAGTTTGACAAATCATAAAAACCAATTTATGTGAATTTTCTCATTGGTATCTATAAGATAAGAAAAAATAGATTGGCATATTTTCTAAAATTTTGCCAATAATGGTTTGATTTTTCCCTATTTTGGAAGATTGATCGCTTTCAAACAAATTTTTATGATCAAATATGTATGATTTTATCTAATAATAAACCATTGGTTTCCATTTTTCTTTGCATGAAACCATTCATCAAATAGAAAAAGTAGATTTTTCTCTACAAAGAATACAATAATGATTTCTTTATTTTTCTCAAAAGAACCATTTAAACCAATTTGAATTAAACTTCTCTATGGATCCTAAAAGGATGGGATTGGCTATTATAGTATTCACAATGCAAACACCAATTGCTACATTCCTGAGGGATATTGAGCATTTTTTTTTTCTTCTTCCTTGTGCTAATCTCCAAACTAAGATCGTTTTAACTTTATGTTGGAATACGGTAGGGCATAAAAGATCAATGGGTGCGCACCCGGCTTGTTAGCCAATATTATTAGTCCTTGTAGTGACTATATTGATCTTAATTTAATTTTCTTTTGATATAAGAAAGTGTCCGTAACTTCAATTTGAACCATTATTTCGTTGGCCCTTGAAATTACGAAATTACTGGAGATTTGTTTGCATTTTTTTTTAATGCTTTTGTTTTTAACATATCATTTTATTTTATTTTTGTTAGTGTTCCAAAAGTAATTCATGGTTGATGGTAAATATGTATGTCTATTAAGACTACATTTTTTTATGTCGAAAGACATATGTTATCATGAGTATATGTCTCGAATTAATCGGATAATACTTTATGAAACTTGAAGTTTTCGTACATGAGATACATATAAAGTTTCCACCATAATCAGGGGGAGGGCATACACTATAAGAAGCTTGTGTTAATTAACTTGAAAGTTATATCCATTTCTCCTCCATCATGATCAAATTGAAAAAGGTTGCTATTGATTAGGCGTAAAATGTCTCATTTGCTTTTATGTAAGCTTTTGTCTGTATAAGAGGAAAACCCAGTCACATCTAGCAAAATAAGTAGCGTTCCTAATAAGCTATTGGTAGTGCTCCAATTGAGTGTACCAAAAACACGATTCACATTCTCAAAGTTATTATCTCTCATTTGAATATAAGGAGATTATAATGCCCGTGGGCATTATAAGATATAAATCACAAAAGCTTTTATTATAAAGTTATTATCTCTCATTTGCTTTTATTATCTGTCCGATTTAAAATATAAATCACAAAAACAATTCATAACTTATAAGATATATGTCCGATTTTAATAAAATTTATATTTTTGGAAAGGGTTTTTCAGGATCCGTAAAACAAGATCCATTGTTGCTGGTAAATATAAGAGTTTTTTTCTCTTCGAATTTTTTGCTAGGATGAAACGAGTTGCATCTTTCCTTGAACTAAGACAGAAAAAATTATTCTGAAAATAACCGAGATGAAACTGGATGCATCTTGACTAAAAATAAGAAAAGCAAATCTATTCAAAAAAATATCAAGAATAAAACAGGTTGCATCCTGACTTAAAATTATATATATAAATATTAGCTATGCCACAACCACTACCAACATTTTCAACCGCAATAAATACCCCAAAATTTGTGGTACTCTAGAATCACTATCGGACTATAAAAATTGGCAGTGATTCTAGAGCACCATAAGCTCGATCATGTTTTTCTCCATGAATAAATAGATTGCGTTATATTGATGCTCAAATTATTAGAACTGAACTTAATTCAAATGGTGTCATGCATTTCTCTGGTTAGTCATAGGTGAGGCATGCTATTAAATTGAAGGCTAATCTTAAATATATGTTGTTGAATCCACTTCGGTTAAGCAGTTTTTTTGGCAGGTTGATTTCTAATTCGAATGTGTTTGATGATACACTAATGCAAAAGCATTGGCAATGTCAATAAGAGATGGAGGCTAATCTTAGAGATTACACAGTACAACAATTATCGGATAAGATTAGTACTCCCTCCGTTTCATTTTACTTGATGTTGTAGAGTTTTTCACGCAGATTAAGAAATAACATAGAGAGTAATATTTTTCCAAATCTACCCATATTAATAGTTTCTTAAAAATTTAAAGCACCTAGTTTTTAGTTTTTATATTCAGTGTAAATTACGAATCCCGTTGTAGTTTACTTGGGATAGAGTATTTATCCTCCATGGAGTGGATTTAAAAATAAGATTAATTAACCATTTACTAATTTCAATGAAAATTAATGGTATGGTATGATTCCAAAGCAAGGGCAAATTAGTGAGAATTTGGGGAAAATATCTAAACACTCATCTATTTTGGAACACAAAAAAAAACCCCTAAAACATCAAGTAAAATGGAACGGAGGGAGTAACATTTAAGCAATAAAACAAGATTACAAATTTATCGGATTTAATAGGAAACTATGTATCTATACCACTTGTCTTTTCGTTAGATTCAACTTCTTTCCATGTTTCAATTACAAAACCAAGAAGGCCAGTGGGATGAGGTTTCTGTAATGTACGGTGAATCTGTATCCGTTCACCACCTGCATGTTAAATAGAAGAGATATTACGATTTTGAGAGGAAAAATCATAGTGAGAATAAAAAATTTTGTTGCTGATGATGATTGTATTAGAGAACCGTCTGCAACTTCCATGAAACTGACTCTGTATCAACAAATTTTTAATCTGATTTCAAATTTAGGATTTGGTTTCCTCCTTTCATTTTCTACCCGGATCGAGGAGGGAGGAGGCGCAAATAAAAGATGGGCAGCAGTATACTACTTATATGGATTAGAAATTTAGGGTTCACTTTGTTATCGTTCGTTTCATTGATCTAACGGCTGACACACGAATTTAACAAAAGGAAAATTGGGAATATGTCCCTTTTTTACTAATGCTTTTGGGGATCTATCCCATAACGGAAAAAATTAAGAAATCTATCCTCTCCATCTGAAAAAACCGTTAAGTAGTCAATATCAGTCATTGGCCGGTCGAATTCTCTAACAAAGTTACAAAGACACCCTTTAGTTCATCTTCATCCTTTTGTTCTTCTCCATTTCATTTAACACAACAATCATGGAAGAAATTTAGTAAACCTGTGCATCTATTGTTTGGACTTTAAAATACTATCAGGGATAATCCTTGATTAATAAATTCCTACACAATCAATGAGTACCCATTGATCAATTTGACAATCAATCATCGTCAATTCAAGTAAAAAGCAACACATATAATATTCAACAGGAAACACTTACCTGAAATATGCAATCTTCTTGAATCAGCAAGGATAACATTCAATATCAACAAATATAAACTGATTTCACCGATCAAAAAAAGAATATAAACTGATTTCATTAAAATACCTTAATTTCAACTTTTTTACAATAATAACAATAAAATCATAAAAACCCTAACCCCCAAAATTATAAATCTGCCAACACCATATCTTATGTAACTGCAAATTGAATAAATCAATCGATTATTTTTTCAAAGATACGAAAAAACTCTGGGATAAAACTAAGGTTTGGAAGGACAATAAGAGTCCTTTGATTTCACGTGTAATCCCAAGCGTGCATAATATTTACCACTTAACGGTTCTTTTAGACGGATAGGATAGATTTCTTAATTTTTTTCCGTTATGGGATAGATCCCCAAACTCATTAGTAAAAAAGGGACATATTCCCAATTTTCCCTTTAACAAACAGTGATTTTGGGATGATATACCAAGAAATGAACCAACGATCATAATTAAACCTTAAGAAGTAGTTTTCTCTTACCCTAATTTGAGTCATACTTCCCTGCAGAGACAAAACCCTGAATACAGAACTACATATCTCAACGCCTCGTTTCATAACCATGGCGGCCGATTGCTTTAAAGAAGTGTCATCACCATGTTTTAGCGTAACGATTTCTCCTCTCAAAAAGGTAGACTTCTAGGGTTATTAAATGCTTATCATCTGAAAAGACATTGTAGAACAGAAGCGAATAAGATGGACTACTAAATAAATTCATCTGAATCGATTGTTAATCAGTAATAATTAAATATATGATGAAGTTACTGCCAATAATTAGACATTACTAGACACGATGGATGATCGTAATTTTCTTTTACGAGCGAGAATCCATAACCGAGAACACGATGATACACTGAGGTCATTGTGGTAGAATGTAATGTCGAGACTCAAGAATAATACTTGGAGCCATAATAAATTAATACTTGGAGTACAAAACAATTTTAATTTGGGAGATTAAAATTCATGGAATCCGGGCCAAATGCTCACCCTTAACCCTAACACATGAGATAAACTTGTAAAGAAAATCCCAATGCCAAGACTTATCAGAAGCCCAGGACTTATACCCACATATCCAACATCCAACAAGAGAGGCTTTGAAAAAGCCCATAAAAACCCTAATCTCAATAAGAGAAATTAACCCTATCCTAGTAACAAGTAAGAATGAAAAAGGCCACTGGCGGCTCCGCCACCGGAAGGGCAATGTTTACTGAAGCCGTTTTAAAGGGTTGATAGGCGTTGAGAGTTTTAAAGGGTTCGATTTCTTTTTCAAAATCTTTGTTGACAACAAACCAAGCAGTCAATACAGAGATTTTGGGTTTCCTCCTCCCATTCGCTTTTCTCTAAATTCCAATCTTCATTCTTTTCACTATCATGAACGAAATTCAAGACTTTCTTCTCATATTTTCAGGTACTGTTCTTTGTTTCTCGTTATTTCATACTGCTTGACATTTTTAATTCTTTGTTTGTTATTACTTATTTAGTTAATTCAGTCAAATATCATTTCTAGGTATAGCCACTTTTCAATTTTTTGTACCTCTTACAAAACTAGACTAGAGATGCTTCTTATTGATTGTTTATGATTCTTATTATGTTGATTTCATTTCTCTTCATCGATCTTCAGTTTTGAGTGAAAATTGTTGAATCGTCATCACCCTTTTGGTGGGGCATCCCTTAAAATGGATAGTGGATACAATTCAAGTTCTTCTTCTTCTGAAATAGAAAAAGACAGGATCAGCAACTTACCGGATTCCCTAGTTCACCATATCCTATCTTTTATGGATATCAAATATGCAGTTCAGTCTTGTGTTTTGTCTAGGAGATGGCGATACATTTGGATTTCTCTGCCCTTTCTAAGATTCAGTGACGCAATTCACTATTATGATAAAGAAGACAGTACTGATGAAGAACTAGAACAAGCCACCCGGCGCTATGTAAACTTCGTGAACCAACTACTTGATCATCGTGACAACACTGATATACTAAGGTTTCATCTTAAGTTTAGTAGTCTGCGTCCGACTGTTTGGGAAATAAGTAGATGGGTCGACACTGCTGTCAGCCGTAATGTTCAAGAGCTAGTATTGAAGAGCTATGTTCAAGGTTTAATGTACAACTTCAAGCCCGTTCCTGAAGACGGTATTGAGATCCCTCCTTGTCTATTTACTTGTCAGTCATTGACAAAGATGGAGCTTGAATTGTGTGGTTTGGAATATTATGATGACCACAAGATTATTCTACCTAATGAAATGAATCTACCTCGCCTCAAATCATTGCGCTTGAGTCTTGAAGAGATGTCGTTTAATGATGAGAAACTAACAAATAGGTTTTTTTCAAGTTTTCCTTCTCTGGAAACATTGATATTGGAAATGGGATCCTATGGAATTCATAACATGAATTTACACATTTCTTTGCCTAAGCTGAAGTATTTTAAATTTGATAGTCAGAATTACGAAAGCAATTGTGAGGTTAAACTGCATGCTCCAAGACTATCATCCTTCATTTTTGACAGTCACATGTCAACAAGTTTCACTGTAGAGAATCTTTCATCTCTAGCCACTGCTGATATTAACACAAATGAAGTTGAAATGCCCGGAAATTCAGACATTCGTGCACAGAGGAAGGGAATTTATGCGCAACGTACAATGGGGCTTTTGAGAGGGATTCAAAAGGTGAAAGTTTTAATGCTTGGTGATTCTATCCTCATGGTATGGCCTCTAAACCTTCTTGTCAACTTAAATACTTGAAATGTGAATTAGGTGGACATTAGGTGTCGTGTTGTCTTATACTTTTTATCATTAAGTTTTATTAGAAAACTATTGTGTTAATATCTTGCTCTTAACCAATACTTTTTAGGCCTTGGTTTCTTGTAACCGGAAGGTAAGGATGTTTGATATGTATTATCATTGTGTAACTTAAATAAGGAATTAGCGATTAATGAATGAGATTTTCTAGCTGCATATATTTCAAGCAAGGCACTTGCAGTCTTGCACCACGCAACAGTCACCTACATAGGATGCATATTTTTCTTATCGGTTTTAACAAGTTGTCGTAATTGTGATTCTTGCAGTGTAACTATAATCTGAATGACATTTGTCTTATTTTCTTTTTTGTGCACCATAGGCTTTAGGTGGAGCTCCAGATATTTTAGACACTCAACTACTGGAATTTTATAATTTGCAACATTTGGAGCTCCAGACCTACCTTACAAGGGACTGCCTGAGTTCAATCTTCAACGTACTAAAGAATTCTCCTAATATAGAATCTGTTTCGTTGGTGTCACAGGTTTTAACTAAACTCACTGTCATTACTTTTACTTTTCCATATCACCCAAAGTAATCGTTTTGGAGTCAAAATAAGTGGCTTTATTTAATGTTTGGCAATGCTCAATATCCAGGGAAATCGCTTCAATCCTCCACTGTATCCATATTGTAACGAGGTATTCACGAGGCATTCATATGTATTTTTCATAATTAATGAACCCAAAATATGAGAGCTATAAAATTTGGTTAGATCTAATATTCTATCTGGTTATTTTCTAGGTAAAGTTCAATCCAGAGAACATAGGAGACTACTGGGATGCAGGATTGTCTGTGTCATGCATGATATGTCACCTAAAGTTTGTTGAGATCAAAGATCTTTGTGGATGTGTTAATGAAATGAAGTTTTTAGAGATCGTGTTGAAACATGCTACGGGCTTGGAGAAAGTGGTACTCACCACCAGTAATTATTCAACTAAACAAGACTCACAAAGGAAGAAACGGATGATAAAATTTAGTAAGATGCTGCTAAACTTTCCTACAGCCTCTAAGAAAATCCTTATCGCGTTAAACTCTAGAGTAAGTTGAGTTTGTGAGACCGATTTGATTTATCTGTTTTTGTGCATTCTAATATAAATGTTGAAGAAAGAATGCTTCATTTTTATTGAGAGTTAAAAACGGATAATAGATGGAGCTTCAATCCTTTTTCCTGTTGCGCTATATTTTTTTGCCCCAAGAAACGCCTTGATGCCTTCATATATATCTCTAATATTCGAATTATTATTTTCAGGTGCTTTAATTAGGATGGTCTATGAAATTGGGCAGATTGTGGAATTGGATCTCTTCAACAACTGGTTGGGGTCAGAAAGATGCCTTATTATCTTTGTTACTTACTTTTTGGCTTTTTGCGGTACACAGACATCAGTCATATTCAGTCATATTTACTTTTTTACTATTATTCTTCCAAACGACGAGGAATTAAGTTAGTTTTTTATTATTCTTCCAACCGATTTGATTTATCTGCTTCTCGTGTTTATTGACTTTTGCATCAATTTTTCTCTGTTGATTTTGATTCAGACAGTGTAGAACATGATTAGCAGGGTTACGTGCATGTGAACTCAATTTCATTAAGAAATCGTGAGTAATGTATTATGTGAGCATGGTTCAAATCCAGATACAACAAGGGTAGTTGGAACATAGGGTTATTTAGCACCAAGGCGGACAAGAACAGGCAAAGGAACACCAAGTTCATTTTTCTTTTCGCATTTGGAGCATTTTTGTTAGATTGGTTTTGGAAAGATCCATTGTGGAAGAAGATCCATTGTGCCAAAAGTGTTTAGTAGATTGGGTTTGGGAATAGAGAGATGGAATGATTTTTGCAAGCTCTACAAACTCGATCCTTCAAAAAAGTGTTGCTTACTTTAACTTTAGAAAGTGTTGTTTACTTTAAGGTCACACTTCGTTCATCCGACAAGATCCCACTTGTTTTTGGATGGAAAATCCCAACAATAATAATACTCCCTCCGTTCCAATTTAGATGATGTTGTAGAGTTTTTCACGCAGATTAAGAAACATCAAAGAGAATAATTTTTTTCCTTATCTACCCATATTAATACCCTTTTAAAAATTTAAACCTCATAATTTTTAGCTTCTAGATTCAAGTATAAATTATGAATCCCCATATAAATGTACTTGGGATCACCAAATATCCCAAGATGATAGAGAATAGATTTAAATTTTAAATTAAATTAATTATATCTCACTGATTACAAAGAGAATGAAAGTTATGTTGTGATTCCAAAGCAGGGGTAAATCTGTGAGAATGTGGTGAAAAAAGCTAAACCTTCATCTATTTTGGAACACAAAAAAAACCCTAAAACATCATCTAAAGCGGAACGGAGGGAGTAATAATAATAATAACTTGAGTAGATTTCTAAAATCTTTCTTTTTTTCTGATCAGAAAATACTCGTACGTCCACTCGACTCTAAATCTAGTCATTTCCAATTGACAATATCTGCCTCTAAAAAAAACATTCATAATGAAAAAATGTGTGTCGATTGATAGTCTGTTACTACTAGCACCAAACAACACAGCGCACTAAAATGTCTTGGAAAAGGAAAGGTGATGTTGTCAAAGCAAATCAACATAACCAAGAAGGTGGGGGAATCATATGAGGCACCTTGCAATAATACTCCAGGGGACATGATTTGGCCCCCACTGCCATTGCACTATTAGAACTCTTCTGGCATTTGCTATACATTCATGAGTACCACCAATAAGGAAGAACAGCGACCACAGACAGAAACACAAAGATTGTGAAATGATCAAAAAGGGAATTACCATTAACTCCACTGAATTTATTTCATTTCTCAGTTTGAAAGCTGTACAAACACTCTCCAGTCTCAGATTATAGCCTCAAATGGAGGAATTATAATGCGCCTATCTCGCAGTATTTCCATATATGCATTAATGGAGATCTCAAAATCGAGCTGTTACAGGTTCTCCGTCTCTTTCTCTCACTTGTATGTGTCTCGTTTAAGAACAAAATCTAGCCATCTTCCATCTGTGGTGGTTCTTGTCTATGTTCCACAAGTCTGCTTCTCCCTTAAATCTTTCGTTTTTTCTTAAGAATCTCAACTATAAAAAACAACCCGCATGGACATCAATTAGGTCTAGCTCCTGTGATGACTTCCATCTTGTTTCCACCCATAGACATGAATTCACTGTTTACAACAGTTTCCAACAAATTAGAGAACTAAAACGAAAAAGAAAAAAAGAAAAAAAAAAAAAAAACTGAGAAATAATAGAATTTGCGGATGCTTACTTTTTCAGCAATCACTCTGCTTCGGGGACTCATCTGGTCATAAGAACCCATGGTTCAGAGAAATTGTTGTCGGTGAAAGATTGATTTTCAGAGGAAATATCATCATGCTGTTGAGGTTGTCTTTGTGTAATTCTTCGATTCCACCAGAATCCCATTCCCATACAATTACAAACCCAATAATCCATCTTGAAGAACCCATGACTACCTTCTTACTCATTACTTGGGATTTTGATTTTGAAGGGAAAACTAGAAATGAGAATTAGGGTTTGATTTGGGTGGAAGAAAAATTAAAAAAAAAAAAAAAAAAAGAGAGAATAAAGAATTTCAGGGCGGATTGAACATAGATCGATCTGCAAAGTTTTAAATGTAGTGAGAGCTGAAATGGGATCTGAGATTGAAGACTGACTTACTAGGGTTTTTTAGGACTCATTTTCATTTTATAGCATGTACACCTTTCCAATGAAATGACTAAGATTACCCTTGTCATATCATAAAATTACTATAAACTCTACTAATTTATAAAGGCACTTTCTTTTCCTATCAGAGCACACATAGAAGCACATCATAGTCCATTTAATTGCATCTGCCTTCCCTAGAGGGCAAAAACCACAATTTGACTGTCTCCAGACTCTACGTAAAAAGAGAAGGTTAACATTTACTACTGCACGTAATTTTCTTACTCGGTTTAGTGTTTTGTTTGTTTTCATGTATGTCTATGAACCAATAATGAGGATTAGTTGATTAATGGCACCCAACATGATACTCAAAGAATTGAATTCAAAGTTGAGATGCCCAAGGAGGAGAGGTGTGGGTGGATTTTCTAACCCATTTTGATTAGAAAATGTGTTCAATTTTCTTTATTTGAAATAAAACTTGATCCTTCTTTAGTGTACAAAGTGAGCTTGAATTAAAACTTTAGAAACTGTTGCTTTCTTTCCTAGATGGAAAATCCCAACAATAACTTGGGTAGATTTCTGAAATTTTTCATTTTGGAATAGTGATAAGGTCCACATGATAGAGTTGTTGATAAGGTTAATGCGTCCAAGGATAGAGTTGCTTGCTTTTCACAAGAAAAGCTGAATTTTCCGTGGACATGCTAAGGTCCACAGGAATTTGGTAATTGGTAAGTGGTTTTGGTGGGAGTGTTTGTTTGTGTATTAGGAATTTGGAATCGATAGCAGTGGTGTATTTTCCAGATTCTCATCAGCAAAGCTTTATTGTGATAACTGCTTTTTCTTATGCCTTCAAATATTGGTTTGGTTAGCTTGCCCTACATACATAGTACCAATACGATAGAAGAGTACCCACAGACAGACTTTGAAATGATCCCCCAAATTTATTTTATCTAACAATTAGAAAGTTTCTTAGATTTTAACCTCAAATGGTGGTCATTATTATGAGCCCGTCTCACAGTATTCCCATATATACACTTTCACTCTCAGTCTATGCACTAGCCATGTGGTAGATGATGACTATTAGTTTGTCTCTAAGTTCCATGATGAAATTCATTTATTATCCTACAACTCTGCTTTAACCTTCCTCATCGGTACCCGGTCCAAATACTTGTTTTACCAGGCTGCAATGTCAAAAAAAATAAAAAATAGCACGTTAGCACCTATTAAATTATCTTCACGTTATTGAAATCCAATGAAAGGGAAGAACATAAAGAAGTTTATCAATAAGAATCGAAGGATGCATGCGGACATGTTATCTGCAGGGTTTTATCTTTTATGGAAGGAGAGAAATAAAAGTATGTTTGGCGAGAGACTTGGAACTACAGCAGAGATCGTAAACAAAGCTAACTTCTTTGAGAAATCCAACTAATTAAGTTTACGTGAATTGGAATTTTGTAGCGAAGCATTAAGCTATTGCATGAACTTCTGAATTTTTTTCTTTTCAAGCCTGAAAGTAGTTTTAGAATTAAATGTATTCCACCTCGGAGACGCAGAGCCAGGTTCATCAGTGCCTGGTGCAGATTTGTTCTTGAGATACTAATACGAAATTAATTTTCCTCCTCTCATTGCTATCGCTGATTGAGGATATCCTTGGAAGCTTAACTTTGAACTGCATCTGGATGACAATCCTGCATATCGTAAACATCAAGATCATGAGAATTTACACATTCCTCTCCGGCTTACAATGAAACTTGCCAAAATATTGTTGCCTAAATTGAGATTTATCAGCCACTCTTTTACTGCCTTATAATTTTGAGGAAACACTGCCTTATAATTTTGAGGAAACACGGGGTATTCTACATTCTGGTCTAACAAGGTTCATTACCAAGAAACCATTCAATTGGGGGACCAACATTTCATTTTTTTTTTTTTTTTTTGACGATAAAGGTTAAATTTCATTAAGAAAAAAAAAAGAACAAACATACAAAGAAAAGAAAAATAAAAGATAAACAAGCACCGGAGTCAATACAAAAGGTCAAGAACAGACCAATACGAGAAGCAACAGAAAAGCGAAGCAGGGACACAGTAGCAAGAAGTAAAAACATCAAACGAGGGACCAACATTTCATACAGATGAAATGATACACGAAGATATCCACAGTGTATAAACACAATTGCAAACAAAAAAAATTCCTATTTACAAACAAAATATTCTGAGCTAGATTGAAATAACCACCGGTGATACATTTTAAACATGAACATGAATACTTCTTTCTGGTTAGTCAATGGCAACCCAAAACTAAACTACAAAAAAGCTCTTGTATACATACCATGAAATCTAAGAGAATAGGTAGAATAGACATTTTGTTCCTGCTCAACACCTAACTGTCACCCACCAACTTGGATCTTCACAATGTCCCTCTTGAATAAGTTTATGTTCTAAATCTAGTGGTTTCCATGTGTTATGAGGTATTTTCTTTTTGAAACCTGCAAAGGGAAGATAAACAGCTCGAGTAAGTTGGGGTACGAGGAAATCATAGAGCTAACATGTTCCAGAATTATTGCAGTAAGAGTCAGGGTTAATAACATTGCTTGGGTTGCAAATTGAGATCACCATAAATTGATATTAAGAATCGAACTGGATATGAAACAATTTGTGTGGTATCAAAATCACGTCTATTGAATTCAGGAACCGATCTTGGATCGACATCTGCACTCACTTATTCACCTCCATTTGCTGGATCAACCACCAAGGTTTAAAGTTTATCTCAGTTGATGAGATGAATCTTAATCCTACACAAAGAAAAAACGAATAAAATCCATACTGACCAGCACGATCCAGTAGATTATCGGTTGCTACGAAATCATCGACCACAATTGATGTAGTGTGATCCTCAAGGCAATGGTGAAGAACCGAATTACAAACCCAAAAATCCATCTTGAAGAACCCGTGACTACCTTCTTACTCATTACTTGGGATTTCGATTTTGAAGGGAATATAAGAAACGAGATTTAGGGTTCGATTTGGGTGGAAGGAAAAAAAGAAAAGGAATTGAAACTCGGGGGAAACTGAACATAGATGGAGCTGCAAAATTTGAGAGAGCCGCAATGGGTTCTGAAATTGAAGACGGATTTACTAGGGTTTTATGATGCCCAATGAAATGACTAAGATTGCCCTCGTAAGTTCCTAGAATTACAACAAAGTCTAAGGATTTATAAAGGCGCCTTATTTTCCAACCAGAGCACATCGTAGTCCATTTAACTGCATATCCACCTCTTTCTTTTGTGAAAAAAACCACAATTTGACAGTCGCCTGGCCCCTAATATATAAATGCCATGATTGCTAAAGGCTGATACCAGTTCTGCTAGGGGCGGGTACCAATCCAGGATCCAACGGCTGAGATTACTTTGTCCTATATGGATTGGTATCATCCCCTAACAAATGCAGTAACATCCTTTAGCAATCATGATAAATGCAGGCAACTTGGTATCTCAGTGTTAGGCCCATTTTGATTAGAAAATATGTTCAATTTTCCAGTTGTTTGCATTTTATTTAACTTGATAAATTAGTAATTTATCAAGTTGAGCCTGATTTGGAAGTGTTAAAAACTTGTTATTAGACTCAGAAAGTGAGCTTGATTTCAAAGTGTTGTTTACTTCTAAGGTCACCCGTTGTCCGACAAGATATCTCACTTCTTTTTTTGACGGAAAATCCCAACAGTAACTTGTGGGTAGATTTCTGAAAGGAAAAAAAAGCATATTAGCACCTAGTAAACTTATCTTCCTACCAGTGTTAAAATCTAATGGATAAAGGAAATAGAAAGTAGTTTATCAACACGAAACCATGAATGCATGCAAAAAATACAAGCATGTTATCTGCGGGAATTAACAAAGTAAAAGCTAAGATTTTGAACGAAGTTAAAGTTACTCTACTGCTTTGTTTGATTTCATTCCAATTACTGTTACTCTACTTCTCTAACAAAGGTCAATAACAAGAAACCGTTCAATTGGGAGACACTGCTTAAATATATTTAGCCAGGTATAGAAAACACATTTCATACAGATGTGTATAAACAAAATTACGAGCAATTTATTTCATAATTTTACAAACAAAATATTACGTACTAGATGTGAAATAATCATAATCCAAACAGTACATGATAACCTAGAACTTAAACTACAAAAATGCTCTTATACGCATATTATGAAATCAAATAAATTGGTCAACACAAAGTTGTAACATTCTAACATTTCCCTAAAGCTTCAATCACATAATTGCTTGAACATAATTACTTTACCAAAGACCACAGCAATTACTTAATATAATATTGCTGATGAAGTGCACATGCTTTAGCAACTGAAAATGCATGGTAAGGATCTAAAAATATAGCACAACACAGTGAACATCAATCCTGTTTAGCTGCATATAACCCCAGTAGGTATGACAAGAAATCATGTTTCCACCTAATGCTCAAGATAAAGAAAATCCGGCAAGGAACAGATCCACAAACTACAGAACATTGCAGGAATCCAACACATTGGACTATAATTCAATTGATTGAAAATGCCATAGAAAGAATGAGTAATCCAAGGGCATACAAAAATTATGACTCTCCAAGGATTTTCAACAAGCTCACCCACTTCAAGCAATTCAACACCCGTAGTGTGCGCTTCTGAACACGATGATAAATTCCCTATGTGTACATCATTGCCATGTAAGTCCTTAACACCGGTGTAGAGCACATCACAATGTTATCAGCTGTTTTTCTTTTGAAACCTGCAAAAGAAAAGAAAAATGAGGCTAAAAACAGCTTGAGGAAACTGGAGGACTAGGAATAAATAAATCAACTTATTTCTAATTGTAAGTTACAATAATATTGCTTATATTATTACAAATTGAGATCACTACAAAAATTGATATTCAGGGTTTGGAATGGAAACAATTTCTTTGGTATCCTAATCACGTCTATCGAATTCAGGAACTGATCTTGTCTCACTTCTTCATCTCCATTTTACTGGTCTTGTCCCTGATTTGGAAGTGTTAAAAAAATTGTTATTAGACTTAGAAAGTGAGCTTGATTTCAAAGTGTTGTTTATTTCTAAGGTCACCCGTTGTCCGTCAAGATATCTCACTTCTTTTTTTGATGGAAAATCCCACAATAACTTGTGGGTAGATTTCTAAAAAAAAAAAAAAGCATATCAGCACCTAGTAAAAAAAAAAGCATATCATCTAATGGATAAAGGAAATAGAAAGTAGTTTATCAACACGAAACCAAGAATGCATGCAAAAAATACAACTATGTTATCTGCTGGAATTAACAACGTAAAAGCTAAGATTGTGAACGAAGTTAAAGTTACTCTGATTTCATTCCAATTAACCAAGTCTTTGTGGATTGGAATTCTGCAGTGAGGCATTAAGCTATTGCAAGAACTACTGAAAAATATATGTAACCTTTTTATTTCAGAAAAAGAGTAAAAAAAACTCAAGACTAAAAGCAGTTGTAGTATTAGAAATTAATTTTGCTCCTCCCACTGCAAGTGCTGACTGGGGAGAGCCTTAGCTTAACTTTGAACCTCCGCTGGATGACAATCCAGCATAACGTAAACATCAAGATCATGGGAATATTTACACATTCATCTCCAGCTTACAATAAAACTTTCCACAATATTGTTGCCAAAATTCAGATTTCTTATTAAGTCGCTCTCTTCACTGCCTACTAATTTTGAGAAAATATGGGGATTATTCTAATATTTAATGCAAAGAAAATATGGTCAACCGGAGCTCAATACAAAGAAACCATTCAATTGTGAGACACTGCTTTGATATATTAAATTGCTTCGTTTGTATTTAGCCTGGTATAGAAGACAAACATTTAGTACAGATGCAAAGATAGACAAACATATCCACAATGACAATGTATAAACACAATTACCAACAATTTTATTTTCATAATTTACAAACAAAATATCCTGAACAACTAGATTTGAAATAACCATCCGCCATCCATTTGTATTGGTTTTGCCTTCTTTTTTTAATATTCAACCACCATGTGACTATATATACCCACATCCCTTTTATATTTTTAAATCAGACCAAATCATAAAGTGGACATACTTGATTAGTTTTGGGGCTGAGGTGCAAAAAAGCGTGCCTCAATGCGTACCCCAAACCGCTTTTCAAAACACTTGGACTTAGTGTTACTCGTAGTCGTTTCAAGGTGATCAAAGTTGCTAAAGATTTTCCTAGGTAACTTCACATCATAGGCATGATTATCATTATCTACTATCAAACATATGAACTATGAAGTAAAGAATAGTGACTTCCTGATCTATGAGATATTCACCACAAGAAAATCAAACCATCATCAATACCTTCTATTGTTACCAATAGCTCCAAAATTAATAAAACGAATTTAAAGTATAGCACTGTTGATGGTGGTTTTTAAACAAGGGGTCAAATCGTAAAACCCCATGACCTAGTGTTACCCGCAACACATTAACTAAGAGCATTTAACTCAGGTGTAAATAATTAATAGGGGTATTTTTTCAAAATACAGTTAGGGTTTTCGACACGTAACCTAATTCCAAAACCAAGCCGCACACTGCGCACCATGGCAACAATGCCAAACCAAGCCGCATCTTCTGCGTACCATGGCAACAATGCCAAACCAAGCCGCACATCTGCGCACCATGGCAACAATGCCAAACCAAGCCGCTGCTGCGCACCATGGCAACAATGCCAAACCAAGCCGCATATCTGCGCACCATGGCAACAACGCCAAACCAAGCCGCACAATGCGCACCATGGCAACAATGCCAAACCAAGCCGCATATCTTTAGCACCATGGCAACAATGCCAAACCAAGCCGCACACCTGCGCACCATGGCAACAATGCCAAACCAAGCCGCACACTTTAGCACCATGGCGACGACGCCAAAACCAAACTACATATCGCACTCATTGGCAACCATGCCAAACTAAGCCGCTATGCCATTGGCACAAAGCCAAATATAGCGCCCTAGGCTTGCAAAACGTGCAACTAGGTCAACATGGCCGTACGTGCCATTGGCACATGCCAACACGCACCACAAGCCATATTTCCAAGTCGCTATGCCATTGGCACATGCCAAATATAGCGCCCTAGGCTTGCAAAACGTGCAACTAGGTCAACATGGCCGTACGTGCCATTGGCACATGCCAACACGTACCACAAGCCATATTTCCAAGTCGCTATGCCATTGGAACATGCCAAATATAGCGCCCTAGGCTTGAAAAACGTGCAACTAGGTCAACATGGTCGTACGTTCCATTGGCACAGGCCAACACGTACCACAAGCCATATTTCAAAGCCGCTATACCATTGGCACATGACAAATATAGCGCCCTAGGCTTACAAACCATGCAACCTAGGAAAAGTCGGCCACGCATGCCATTGGCACATGCCAACATGCTCGCTGGTAGCTTTTCCTACCAAGGACACGGCCCTAACGGCCACGCATGCCATTGGCACATGCCAACATGCTCGCTGGTAGCTTTTCCTACCAAGGCCACGGCCCTAACGGCCACGCATGCCATTGGCACATGCCAACATGCTCGCTGGTAGCTTTTCCTACCAAGGCCACGGCCCTAACGGCCACGCATGCCATTGGCACATGCCAACATGCTCGCCGGGTAGCTTTTCCTACCAAGGCCACGGCCCTAACGGCCACGCATGCCATTGGCACATGCCAACATGCTCATTTGGTAGCTTTTCCTACCAAGGCCACGGCCCTAACGGCCACGCATGCCATGGGCACATGCCAACATGCTCGCCGTAGCTTTTCCTACCAAGGCCACGGCCCTAACGGCCACGCATGCCATTGGCACATGCCAACATGCTCATTTGGTAGCTTTTCCTACCAAGGCCACGGCCCTAACGGCCACGCATATCATTGGCACATGCCAACATGCTCGCTGGTAGCTTTTCCTACCAAGGCCACGGCCCTAACGGCCACGCATGCCATTGGCACATGCCAACATGCTCGCTGGTAGCTTTTCCTACCAAGGCCACGGCCCTAACGGCCACGCATGCCATTGGCACATGCCAACATGCTCGCTGGTAGCTTTTCCTACCAAGGCCACGGCCCTAACGGCCACGCATACCACTGGCACATGCCAACACGCTCGCTGGTAGCCTTCATCACCTAGCCGTGGCCCTAATGCGCGCTGGTAGCCCAATTTGCAAGCCGTGGAACCTAGGCCAATTCGACCATACGCACCACTGGCACATGCCAAAACCCACGCTGGTAGCCTAATTTGCAAATCATGCAACCTACCACCAAGGCATTCCGCACATGCCATTGGCACATGCCACACACGCCACTAGCAGCTCTGGCATTGCCACTTATACTCAACGTACAACCTACCACCAAGGCATTACGCACATGCCATTGGCACATGCCACACACGCGACTAGCAGCTCTGGCATTGCCACTTACACTCAACGTACAACCTACCACCAAGGCATTCCGCACATGCCAATGGCACATGCCACACGCGCCACTAGCAGCGCCACTTGCACTCAAGGTGCAACCAACACTCGAGATATCAACACAAGCTGGGGGATGCTTTCCAGGGTTTTGGTTTGGCGGTCACAGCTTGCAGCGTACACTACGCTCACATTAAGAAAGCGTGAAAAGGAATAAAGCGGTCAAATAAATGAGGAAATAATGGTGAAAACGTTTTCACCCATTAACACCATGCGGTTATCACCTCCTCCCATTATTTCACCCTTTACTCTCTTCCTTCATGAGGCCAGGGTACGTTTCAATCTCGACTTGTATAAATAGGTCTTACCTATTTCCACCGGACAACAAGTCTCGGTCGGGAGAGAAAAATACTACACTCTCGGAAAAGGCAACTTTGCAAGCTCTCCAAAAGCTTTCATCTCTTGCAAGCTTACGAAGATTCCACTTTCTGATACAAGTCGAGACACTACTCTCTCAGAATTATTCTGGTTTCAACACCTTTCTTTGCTTCCCTCCCCAAATCAACCCTTCTCCTTCACTTTGTGACCGAAGCAAGTCTGGAACGGCCATTTCTTGGTTTAGGCCGGACTTGTACAGATTGATCTCTCGAATCTATAAAGTGCTCACGTGCGCACATTTGTTTAGGGTTTGAACCAGTTTCTCACTCACCTCACAAATTTACCAAAATCGGCGAAACGATTTTTACCCATAAACAATTGGCGACCACAGCGGGAGGTTCGATCTTTCGGTTACAATGTCAATTTTTAACCAGCGATCTCATTCTTCGACCCAGACGTCAAGATGGTAGAGGAAGGTGATCCACTCCGACTCAGTTACTCGATGGCTCGATTATCAGTCATGACATGACAAGGGACGACTGGGGACTTATCACAGGCTAGAAGCAAAATGATCAGCCCAGGGATTAACGGCACAGTTATCCGACAACTCAACAACGATTTGGAAGACTGGGGACTTCCCATGACCATGTTTCTCAAAAAAAAAAAACTTGGTCTTGCACCTGGAAAGTTAATTCTCATCAGAAGACCTGAGAAACCGAGTAAGTCTTATCTAGACAAAAATACGTGGTTTGCTTTTTGAAGTTCTGATAAAACCGATAGCAATGTTATGTTTCATCCCATGCCATCTACAACCACACGGTTCCATGGTTTTCCTGGAATGTTTGCGTCACTTTCAATCATAACTAAAACAATCAACTCCTAAACAATTCATTCCAAAAAGAATAACCCCAAACTGTCAAGGTAACATTTATCTATCAACCCAAGAAATCCAGGAAGACAATAACCATAAACCAGGCGCTTTGTTTGCCTTTCAAAAAAAAAAAAAGCCACCTACCCGTATGTGCCTACTTTGCACAATAATAATTACCTGTCACTATTAGAAGATGTTACTATAGTGACATTCGAAGAATTATTTATGATGAAGTATTTCCACAAGTTTATGAAAGGCATACCTATGGCTATGGTTTGCACCAGCACAAGAAAACAATAAAACAAATTGAAAGAGAAACGCTGGAGTACATAGCTGGAATATGCTCGCCCACTTTATCACTACCGCTACCGCTAACACCATGACGTGATAACAAACATACGAGGTAAAAAAAGGGGAGCCAACCCATTTCATGAGCATAACACTTTTTGGAATTTGAATAAGTAAAGGATTTCCTGTTTGAGCTACGTATGGGAAGAGGCAACTGGGCCCGCAAGAAAAAGTCCGAGCCATGCCAAGCCGGCCACCGTGACAAGCCAACGGTCCACGCCATACAAAATCAAGCCGGCGTCCATGCCTAACCAACGTCCACACCAAGCCAGCGCCCATTCTAAGATGATCCAGCGCCTACCAGACGCGCATGCCAGAAGCTCCTACCAGGACGCGCATGCCGAAGCGCTTGCCGGGCGTGCTTGCCAGGACGCGCTTACCGAGACGCGCTTACCGGACACGCTTACCGGACGCACATGCCGAGGCACACATGCGCACGCGCATGCTAGCCGCGATACCACACTCTGTGCTAACGGTTTGCATCCTTCCAGCGCTAACATCTTGCGCCCTTCCAGCACTATCCTCTCCCTTCGAAACAGCGCCATGACTCCGAACTTCGTGATCAAAAACGTGTCATCTCTGCACGATACACTTACGATCACTAGAACTGGCCGCTTCCGCCACCACAACGGTTCTTCAAGCATGGAAGCTCCAACCGTCACCGAGAGACGCTACTCCACCATCAGGGCAAGATACTGGAAGATCCGAAAGAAGCCGACCTCCTTTTAGCACCGTTGATTTGATGAAAAGACAAAAGATACTTCAGCAGGACGTGCGTTTATAGATGAAGAGGCTCGCGTTGCTCTTAAACGCCCAGTAGAAGGGGATAAACAATCCAATTTCGTCACACGTAAAGATCAGGAAAGACTTCTCCAAAATCGACAGCAAAGGAAATCAACAACTCTCCTGAGTTCACGGAGACCCTTCTTTCGTCAGGACCCGCACGACGGGAACTTCTCCCACAAAGTCGTACAGTATATGATGAAACAGTTATGTGAGATTCTATGTTTCTCCAAGGCGTAGCGTCAAGACATATTTGCACCCCTCAACCGCATTGCATCAGGAAAGCAGGCGTTTCCAGCCAGGGAAGACGTTCCCAAACCCCAACCTCTCCTAGAAAGCACGATAAATAAATGGAATTGGGGACTCCTAACCTCTGTTCTCTTAAGGGATGTCGAGTTTGACAGAACGTGACGCGGCCTCCGACTTCAAAATGGTAACCGTCAAGGCTCTGAGAGTTGCAAGACGTCGTTTCAACGTTCTCTCCAGAAGTAGCTACGCATAAACGTTATCTCCAGAAATAGCTACACATCAACATTCTCCAGCAGCGGCTTCGCTTCAACGTTCGCTTCAACGATACTCCTTCCTGCAAAGGGTCGTGCCGCCACACTCCCCATATCAAGGAACATAGTCACGCCCACCAATCTTCGTAGTCATGGACACCTTTTAATCCAGCTCACTAAAACTCGTGATCATGGACAGTTTGCTCGCTTACGCATCCAGCCAATCCTTTTACTTCCACGGATGCCCATAGAATGTCAGCCAACCTACTTTGTTACCACGACAATATAGTCTCTCCCGTTACATCTCCTACCAAGAATTGTTGTCCCTCATTCGTTGATACCAGCCAGAGCTTCACCGCAGCAGCAATTACTACAAAGATGGAAACACGTAAACCATACTTGAGGACGGGAGATATACACGGGATCCCTTCACTGTCAAAGCTCCGAAGACACGGTCCACTAAAAAGCCGTACCCACAACAAGGTCCTCTACTCTTCAAGGGTGCAGCGCAAGAATATCATCACCTCTCTGTCTAGAAGACGCCTTCAACACTTTACGAGGCCGTGGAGGATTCTGAGCCTGCACTATCCAGAATACGTCATCATGTAATTTCTGAGCATCCCAGTGTCACATCCAGAAGAGTACGATAGGCTTATATCAAATCCCGTGGAGGGGGATTCAAGGCGATGTAATGAAAGTAGGTTATGCATGGGGACTACCAGCGTGAGATGCTTTCACTCCCCTCAACCAGGTTATTACTGATTTCAACATCATCACTATCGAGGTTTTACGAGCCGCGAGAATTTCTCAACATGAAGCCGTACGTGTGCACCAAAAACTCCAAAAGCACGCCAGAAGGTTACATTCACGTATTCATCCATGCCATCATGTCAAACCGAAGTATGACCGGGGACTTCTCAACGCATCCCATTCCGTACGATAGTCCAAGATTCAAAAGATGGTTTGAAGGATTAACTTGGAACAAAGTCCTGGAAGACTTGATAGCAGCACATCGGCAATGGAACGTCTCCCTATTTCATCCCGGGTTGCCAAAAGTTTTCGGCCATGTACAAGCATATGGAAACAGGATTTCCAGGGTGTGCAACATCCATGTAAAATCCAGGGTTTTTAAGGAAGGATATTTGGTACTAAAAATCTCCAATCACACCAGCAAGAATACCAGCTCTGTCGACTTTCACAATATTGAGACGATGCCGCAACCAGCTGATATTAAACTCCAAGGATTCACAGGTGGACACCATGTTCTCCCACCTTTGAATGGCCGACTCTGCAGCAGCACGAATGGACATATTCTCCATCCCAGCAATCATTGGCAAAAGACAGTTCACTACGGAAACCAAGGCGGACGAACAACAATTCACTACGCTCTTGGTAGCGATATGGCCGTATGTCTTCCATATCCTCGTATAAAGGACCACGAATTTTTTCCATACCAGGAAACCGCCAACATTCCGGTAATTGGAGGAGAGACACCTCATACGAGTCCCAAACGACAAACCTGCATAGGGGTATTCATGACAAGAGAGCCCTAAATCAGCGTTCTCCAAGTCTGGTAAAGCGTACGTTAGTCCACCAAAGAAGAAGAAACATACCGGTATGATTTTCTTAACCCGAATAACCCTTGTTGGGATGCTCCTGCAAGAATCAGACCTCGCGCCTTCACCTGGAGAATCTGGCTGGTTAGAAGATGATTCGTCTCTCTGCGACATGACAAAGAGAGAAACTCAACAAGAAGAACCCTTTCTCAAACGAGGGAGATGATGCAATTGCGTTGGGTGTGAATACGGAACCTTAAAAAATGAAAGGAGGCAATGAGGGACATAATGCTTCCATATTTTAGCATGGACAATGCCCCGATTGAAGCCGCGCGTGAAGGAAGGCAAAATAAGGAAACTTTGCTATCTGTAGAAACACCTACTCTCTCCTTGTTTACATCGGTCCCGCCAGCAAGCACGCACAGATTCCCCACATTGCGCCGGTCCCACCAGCTAGCACGCTCAGTTTCCCAACTCACGCCAACTTCCCAATGTCGCCCAAGCTGCACCGGCCCCACCAATTGCACCGACTTCCCAATGACTGCCCAAGTCATGCCTGCAAGCACGCACAGCTTCCACACCTTGCGCCGGTACCACCAGCTAGCACCCTCAGTTTCTCAACTCACGCCAACTTCCCAACGTCGCCCAAGCTGCACCAGCCCCACCAATTGTGCCAGCCTCCCGATTTGTGCAAAACTGCCCGAGGCAAGGATTCCAAATCCTATTTATAAAAGGTCAGACGAGCCTCCTCAATTATCTTTACGGTTTGTTGTTGATAGTTTGTCACCATCTTATGCTTACCTCGCAACAAAGCCCCTGTTCCGAGCTAAGCAGGGGACTTAATGTTGATAGTGGTTTTTAAACAAGGGGTCAAATCGTAAAACCCCATGACCTAGTGTTACCCGCAACACATTAACTAAGAGCATTTAACTCAGGTGTAAATAATTAATAGGGGTATTTTTTCAAATACCAGATTAGCATTTAACTAAGAGCCTCCTTTGTACAGACCAAGTGGGTGAATCACTGTTTCACGGATTTTTTACTGATTAAACAAACATTATCCCTCGCTCGCGGAGGTAACAAAGTGAAGTTACATTATGACGCTTCTTTGATTTAAAACATACTCTAACTCTCAATTTTTTTAAATTTCAACTTTACTTTGTTTAAGTTTTAATAGTGTCATTGAATCTTATATGTTTCATCTCTAATGAAATGAAAATTCATTCCGAACTCAGATTATGTGCTCTGGATGTTTCATTTGTTATAGTAGATAGCTAACGAATTATGGATGCTCGATATGTTGGATATTTTCAATAACATAGAAAATAAAATGGTTTTTCGTTTTTGGTTTGCCGTTACAACAGGGGAGTGCCTTGTGTTGAATAGACACAATGGATATTAGTTGGATATGAAAAGGCACCTCCAAAGGGTGTGATGGCTCGCAAAAGACACATCAATTCACATAAGACACTATTGAGGTCTTTTGGAAGTGAAGAGGCATCTCCAATAGGCATGAGTTCCCTATAAGTAGCGATGATTTGTTTTCATTCATATATGAAGAACATCAAAACTCTTTTTGTTTTCCTCTCTAACAAGCATCATCAGAATTTAAACCTGTGTGTTCTTGGTTGGGTCAAGGTTGTACAAGCTTTGAATCCAACATTGTTGTAGGGCTTCAAGTATCCTGACGGCAATATTCACTGACATGCTTATACTCACCATCTTATTGGGAAGGGTCGAATAATTGTCGAAATGAATCTATTATTAGAGCCTTGAACCCAGAGACAACATTCTTTTCTTCACCCTATTTTAGTGTTAATTTTCCAACACTATACTCATAATATATCGACTGTTGCAGTATGGATGTTTTTTTTTCTTCTGTGTGTATGTAACTTTAGAGAAAGGGGTATCCATATAAAAAATTTCAAACACCCTTAAGAATTTCGTTTTAACTAAATTATAACTAACATAACTAACGGTTGGGGGTACCGTTAGTGTTTTTAAGGGGTATATAAAGGAACACCTTGTAAATAACAACTTCGTTAGGGCTGATGGGTGTTGTTACATCCAATTGCTCCCTTGCTCATGATTACACTTATAGTAACAACATTCTATTGTAGTCCAGCCCGGTTAGGATACCTGGCTTTCACCCAGGCGACCCGGGTACCGTTAGTGTTTTTCCGCCGCTGTAAGATCATCGTCGACAATTGATGTTGTGGGATTCTCAAGGCCCTAGATCCCATACAATTACAAAACCCATGCATCACTTAGTTTTGAGAGGAAATATTATCATGCTGCTGATAAGAAATGAACCATCAATACAGTTACAATCTTCATTCCACCAGAAGAACGCTGGTTGTAATCTTCATTCCCCCAGAATCCCATACAATTACAAACCATCAATACTCCATCTCGAAGAACCCATCACTACCTTCTCACTTATTACTTGGGATTTTGATAGAAATGAGAACATAGATGTAGAAATGGTTCTCATTTGATTAGAATTTATATTCCCTTGATTTGGGGGAGAAAATAGATAAGAGAAATAAGAATTGGAACTTAGGGGGAAAATTGAACATAGATTTAGCTGCGAATTTGATTAGGATTCGGGAGTGACATGTATAGTGATGAGAGCCGAAAGTGAAGACGCACTTACTAGGGTTTTTTAGGAACTCCTATTCATTTTATAGTACGTACATCGAAATGACTAAAATTACCCTTGTAATATCATAAAATTACTACAAACTCTCGAATTTATGAAGGCACTTCCTTTTCCAATCAGAGCACATGATAGTCCATTTAACTGCATCTGCCTTTCCTTTGAGAGGGCACAGACAAATCGTGTGGTATGGAAAAACAATTATAAGTCCATAACACCCATTTTGATTTTTTTTATCTTGATAAATACTGTAACTAAGTTATGATTATTCCAAGGTCTACAAACTCGATCCTTCATTAATGTTATTAGACTCGCGAAGTGAACTTGATTTAAAAGTGCTAAAAACTTTAGAAAGGTGTTGTTTACTTTTAAGATTACACTTTGTCCGATATTGGAACCACAACTGAACCACCACCACTGAAAACTTAGCATGACGACCAAATATACTCCAAATTAAGTCATCTCCAATTGAAATATCTGCCTCTTAGAGAGACATACATCAAAGTAGCAAACAACACAGTGCACTAAACTGTGTCATCAATGTAAATCAACATCACCAAGAAGGTTGGGGATGCATTGATGAGGCAGTTGTTTTGTCACCGACAGATCGTGTGGTATGGGAAAAAACATCTCCGTATGAGGAGATTAGAAATGACATAAGCTTCAGGCCACAATATCTCAGTGTTAGGCCCATTTTGATTAGAAATATATGTTCAATATATCTAATTATTTGAAGTTTATTTATCTTGATAAATTACTGATAAATACTCATTTATGATTATTGCAAGCTCTACAATGTTGATCCTTCTTTAATGTTACTACACTCACAAAATGAGCTTGATTTGAAAAATGCGGTTATATCTTTCGAAAGTGTTGTTTACTTTTAAGGTATCTCGCTACTTTTTTGGATGAAAAATCCCAACAATAACTTGTGCGTAGATTTCTGAAACCTTTATTTCCCTCTGTAAATATGATGTCACAGGGTTCTCTTTCCCTCTCACACTATGTATACCTTTTGAGAACAAAAGCTAGCCATCTTCCATCTGCAGTGGTTCTTGTCTAAGTTCCACGATGACATTCATTTATCTACCAGCAACTCTGCTTCTCCCTTCCACATCAGGACCTGGTCTACCGGGATGCAATGCAAAAAGAACCAGAGTTGGTGAGTTTTTATCAAACTAATCCTAGTAAAATTATCTACCTTCCGTTGTTAAAATCTAATGGATAAAGGAAATAGAAAGTAGATCAATACGAAACTAAGAATGCATGCACAAAATACAAGTACGTTATCTGCATTGTGTGATTCCTTTCCAACTAACCAAGTCACCTTGAATTGGAACTCTGTAATGACTAATGAGGCAGTAAGCTATTGTATGAACTACTGAAACATATATTTAACCTTTTCATTTCAGAAAAAGAGGAAAAAAAAAAAATGAAGACTGAAAACAGTCGTAGTATTAGATGTAGCACACCTATGAGACTCAGAGCCAGGTCCATCAGTGGCCGGTGCAGATTTATCTTGAAATACTGTACTAAAATTGCTCCTCTCATTGCTACCGCCGACTGGGGAGAATACTGACTTTCTGATGAATGAGATATTTGCAACTAGAATAAATAAAATCAAACCATCTCTACCACCTTCTATTTTATAACCAATAGGTTCGAAATTAATACAATGAATCTAAAGCATCGCACCTGTGAATTAAAAGACTTTGATATCATTAGAATTGATCCCTTCATGGTGCAACATGATAAACTATCAAATTGTTAAGATATAATGTCCTTGCTTTAGCAACTTATAATGGTATGGATCTTAAACTAGCAAAAAACAGAGAACAACAAGCCAATTTAGATGCATATAACCCTTGTTCCCTACTTAAGGGTAATTATGACAATAAATCGTGTCCAAGCTTAATGCTCAAGGTAAAAAAATAAAATAAAAACAGCAAGGAACTAATCCACCCTCTACAGAACATTGCCGGAATCCAATATATTGTTTATAAAATTAGAACCTAAATCATTGGACTATAATTCATTATAGATTGAACAAGCATAGAATCAATGATGATACGAAGAAGTAGAACAGACCTATTCCCACGGAGCACGATTTAGAGTTCATGCCTTAACTCTAGTGGTTTCCATGTGTTATGTGGTGTTTTTATTTTGAAACCTGCAAAGAGAAAAGAACAAACAAGATAAACAGCTCGGGTAAGTTCTGGGACAAGAAAAATAGAAATATTGCATTAAGAGTCTTAACAATTGTTTTAAATCAATATCTATCTATCTTCCTAATGACTGATTAAATCAACTAAAAATTGTTTACATTACATATTGAGATCACTATGAATTGAATCAATTTCTCTGGTACCGAAATCACGTCTATCGAATTCAGGAACTGATCTTTTGTCACTTCTTCATCTCCATTTGCTGGATCCAGCAAGAAGGCCTAACTCAAATGCAAATCCCATTTTATGTTGATGCAGTGGGCGTTGAACCTCATCCAAGTAATACCTCTCAGCAAGAACAAAAGATACCCAGGAATTGAGAACAATTAACTAATTAGAAGTTCAGGCACACCCCCTGACATTAAGAAAAAATGAAAAAACATTAGAAATTAAGCCTGGAATTAAAACCAAAACAGGAGCAATTAGAATTTATGGACGGTTACTTTTCCAAAGTTTCCATCCGTCTATGTGGACTCCTCTTTGATACAAACGTATGACTCTGAGAAGTTGTTGCCCTCCATCGGGGATAGAAGATCAAGGAAAATCGAAAGGTTAATTTTGGGAGGAAATATCATAATGCTGTCATATTGATGAATCCCATACAATTACAAATCCAGTATTCAGTCTTGAAGAACCCATCACTACCTTTTGTGTAAATGTCTTCTTACTCAATACTTAGGGTTTTGATTTTGGGGAAGATGAACCAAAAAAAAAAAAAAACGGAGAAATAGGGTATTGATTTGGAGGAGAAAAAAAGAAAGGATTAGGAATTCAAAAGGAAAAATTGGGCATGAATTTTGCTGCAAAATTTGATATTCTCGTAATGAGAGATTTAGAGCCGAAATTGGATCTGAAATTATTGATGACGGAATGGGACTGATTTACTAGGGTTTTAAGAACTCACTATCTAAGAAGTTAAATGACTACGATAGCCCTTTTGATATGGTAGAATTACTACTATAAACACTACGAATTTATAAAAACACCCTCTTTTCCAATCAGCCCACATTCTAGAGGCACATCCTAGGGTCCATTGAACTGCATATCCACCTTCCTTTGTGGGCAAAAACCCTATCTTGACAGTCTCTCGTTGCAACATTGTTAATGGAGATGGTACCAAAATTCATAAAAGGTCCACTGTATTCAGAGGCAGAGCCAGTGTATAACAAGGGTGTGCAATTGCACACCTTGCCCAAGTGTCTCTGAAGCCCAGAATTCTTGATATGTTAAGTTTTTAAGTCCATTTTATAATATTTGCACCCCCTAAAATATTTTTGCTCCCCCTTAGTTAGATCTCTGGCTTTGCCCCTGACTGTATTATATTGATATTGGTACTCTGCCAAGTAAATTAGTACGCCTATTAGCAGCCATATTTGGTCGTTCAAATTTTTAAAGCTTTTGATAACATGTCTTTCGGCGTTGATTGCTTCTGTCTGAAAGTGAGCTCATTTCTGGCTTTCCAGAGGGATAATGGGAGAAAACAAAATGTCATAATAGAGGAGGTTGGTTTTGATTTTCGCAAGGAATGGTCTTTTGTTGGCTTATGGTGATTGACTTGTTGCTGGAGTTTAGATTGGTTGTAAGGTGAGTAAGCACAGTGTGCCAGACTTCCATTGCAATCGGGCAATGAATGAGCCTGTGCGGCTGTTTCCAATTCAGTATTGCAACGAGGACAAAGGTCGTTTTGGTAAGGTTAATGCGTCTGAGTATAGAGTTGATTGCTGTGTACAAGAAAAGGTGAATTTTCGGTGGAAATAGTAAGGTCAACGGGAATTTGGTAATTGGTAAGGGGATTCGGTGGGAGTGGTTAGTTTGTTGTATTAGGTATTTGGAACCCGAAAATGATTTATGGCGCCCATAAATCTGCACCCACTGCACCCAGTATGAGCTGGCACAACTGAAGTAAAAAAACTCTAAACACCACGTCACCCGACATGCAATTAAGAGTGAAAATTATTTTTGAATTTCACTTTGTATTTTTCAGTCGTGCATCTGAATCGACGGCATATATTTGATAAATTTTAATGGGTTGCTTTCTTTGGATTTCTTAGGATGTGCATTAGAAACAGATTAGGTTTTGTACGTTCTTAGAAATAGGGAAGATGAGAAGCTAGGGATTTTCTGATTCAAATCTGAAATAGTTGAGGAGAACAAAGACAATCGAGAGTGAATGGAGGTTTGGGTACAAGTCAGTTAAGGTTATGGTCTGATGTAGGACTTGAATGGTATCCATCAAGTCCTAGAGTTGTGTTGTCTAGCCATGGTGCTATATGGGTTGTCTATGAAAGGGTTTGCCATGTTTTCTTGACTCTGTAATAAGGGTTTGCTTCCGGTTCCTTGGGTTCAATGATCGTTTGTTAAGAGGTTTGAAGTGATTATAGAAGTTAAGAAGATTTGGTTTCTAGTCTGGCTGACAAGACAAGGAAGATATTGAGATACCGTAAGGAAGTAGTTTCTGCCGTCGATATGTAAGTGGTGAAAGGTGAAGATTCATGTGCGTTTTTAGAGTTCAGCAAGATTAGGAAACTGAGTTTTACTCGGATCTGGGAATTGCAGGACCTTGAGCCATAAATGAGCTGAAAACACTCACAGAAAGAATGTTCGATACTGCATAATACCAGACTGCATAACACCAGCAACGGAGAGCAGCAAAGCTCCTCTCTAAACCATCTCAGTTTCACTGCACAACCAGCATACCACCAGCATATCACCTCCACATCCATCATTGTGCATACACCTCCCATCAGCATCACCAGTTCAGCTTCTCGCAACTACCCATCTGTTATACCACCAGATTCATAGTAGTTTTGCAGTTCAAATGAACCTGGCTTTATAGACTGTTTATATAGGCTTTGCGATGTGTTTTTGAACTGATTACTTTTGAGATCTTACTTATGGTCAATTGGAATCTTAAGATGTAATGCCCAAGGTATTGAATGAAGGTTAAGATTTGATTATAATTAGTCCACAATGATCTACTTATTCAGAAAGTTTCATGACAATACAAGAACAAATGAATGATACTAAGAGTTGGAACAAAATAGAGATACATATAATAAAGAGTTCAAATAGAAAACAATCTAAGATATTATCATGTCTGATTTCTTTTGTTCTTGTTCCATAACTTGGATGAGCTTGACTTTATAAAAAAAACAAATAACTAAAGCATTAAAAAGACAAAGTTCCCTTGACCGAATTATTGAACCTCTTCTCTGTTTGTGAATAACTTGTACTTTCAACAAGTTATCTTGGACCATTTATTTGGTCTTGTACTACTGCAGCTCCCATGGTTTAGCCTGTGATCCCTTCACGGTAAAAAATAAAACTTTGTGAGTAATGCGTTTTCTTACATTGAAAGATTGAATGACAGGAGAAGACTTAAATTACAAACAAAGTGGCACTTTACCAATGAGTTCCATATAAGAAAAAGGTTTTGCATTACCAAACTCCCTCGGCATGACTGTATTAGCCTATTTAAGAACCATGATAATAAGTTCATAGTCAAAATAAGAACTTAACTTACAAAACAGAAAAGAATTGATTAAACAACTTACATTAGGTACAACATACGGAGTCCAAGGTCTTCCAGTGGAGTTATTATTTCCCATATGCTGCAGATGAGGAAAGGTCATATAATTCCCATGGGGATAACTCATGTACGCTCCACCTGCATGGGATACATACTCCTCCCCACATGTGGTACATGAAGCGGGGTCATATGCTTTTCATGAGGGGTGCTTAAAAGTGTTTCATGTGTGCCTCTTCTTCCTCTTGAGCCTCTTCCTCCTCTTGATCCCCTTCCGCCCCTCACACCTCTCCCTCATTGGACTCCCATAAATATTAGTTGTTGGTTTTGCATTTCCTGTGGCGCTTGGACTGCTGCAATATTCTCTTGGACAGTTCCTTCCTGCAATGTTATGATAACAATAATACATGATGATAACATAGGTGCTGGTTATAGGCCATAGTATTATTTCGAGAATTTGTAACAAAATCAATTTAATGAATGAAGATAATTTACCCGGTCTTCTTGGGATGACTTTTTAGTTTTTGTGCATTTCTTCCCCTTCCTCTTGGCTTTGATTCTAGTAGATCTAGGACGTCCCCGGACGTTTCTTATGTTTTGGATCTTTTATGTCAAGCATCGGTGCAACTGTTTTAGCCTCAACAATTCTAACTGTTTCGACTTCCTTTTGCTTAGCAACAAGCTCTTGGATCTTAGTATCCAACTATTCATTAACATATTTGCATTGCTCTTCACTTCCGGAAGCCAAATCTGCAATCTCACTTCCTCGAACCCTATCAATTCTAGACGATGACAAGGATAGGCTAGTTTATCCATTACTCCAGGCATGGGGAGTGCCAGCATATCCAAGGTCACTAAGACCAGCATAAAAAATATTACTCCCTCCGTTCCACTTTAGATGATGTTTTTAGAGTCTGGGCAAGTCGAAAGATTGATTTTGAGAGGAAATATCATAATGCTGTTGAGGTCGCCTTTGTGTTCTTCATCATCATTCCACCAGAATCCCATTCCCATACAACAAAACGAATACTGCATGTTGAATCCATCACTGCCTTAGTCTATGTCTTCGCACTTACTGATTCGTTTGGGTTTTGATTTGATGATGAGCTCGTTACCAGGGTCAAAGCTGGTGTAAAGACGGTTCTTGATAAGAAGCGGGCCGACGCTGCTGCCAAGAAGGCGGTTCCGGGATCGGCTCCTTCCAAAGAGTAGGCTCATCTTTTGTAGCGCTGCGTCGTTCTTTCTCCCTTTGCATTGGGTTGTAATCCGCTCGAACACCTTTATTTTCTCATACATTCTCTTTTAAGGGGGTGCTGCATCGCCAATTCGGTTGTTTTTCTTGCTTTCTGACATTGTTGTTCACTTTAATGTTCTTACTTGTGTTGTGCCGACGATATGTGGTTTTATTTTTACGGTTAATTTGTGTGTATCTGCATAAAAATGAGTAGATCAGTGAGCGTAAATGCCGTTTCTGTCGAAAACACTCAACAGGGATGGTCATCGGGCCCAATGTCATGTCCCGATTCAGGTATCTCATCACCGTCTTTCAATATCTAGTGGTAGGGTATTTGGTCCACCCTAAGTTATATGGGATCGATATCGCAAGAAGTCATCAATTAACTTTCTTGGACAAGTGATTCAGGCCACTTGCGAGGGGAGCAATGTTGCTTACTCGACCAAGAAGTGCACATGCTTCAGCAACTGATAATGATACGGATCACAGAACAGCAAGCCTATACTTAGCCGCATATAACCCCTCTTGCCTACCTAAAGGTAGGTATCCCAACATATCATGTTCCCACCTAATGCTCAGGGTAAAAAAAGTCCAGCAAGGAACATTGTGTGAATCCAATGTATATTTTGTTTAACAAAATTAGAACCTAGATCGTTGGAGTGTGATTCAGTAGATTGAAGGAGCCATAGAAACAATGAGGATATGAAGAAGAAGTAGAACAAACCTGTAACCCAAGTGCACGATTTAAGAGCATAATGTTTTAATTACGGGTCTCCAAGGATCTTCATAATGTTCTTCTTGAATAAGTTTATGTTCTAAATGTGTTATAAGGTGTTTTTCTTTTGAAACCTGCTAAACCTGCAAAAGGAAATATGAAGCTAAACATCTTGAGTAACATGGGAAGATTGCAGTTGATTCTCATATCAATCTTCCCGATGCTTGATTAAATAAACTTAATTCTTACCTGAGGTGTTAATAATATTGCTTACATTACAAATTACCATAGGTAAAACTAGGATTAGTATTCAGAATGTGAATTGGATCTCTCTATATCTATTTTTCATGTGTATTAAATGGAATATAAAATTAGCAGACCTTATGGAGCTGTTACTGTGATTATCCTTCTTTTGTTCAGAACCTGTATTGTAAAACCACCTGCGTTCCTGGTGTCTCCATTAGGTTCAGCTCCTGTCCTAACTTGATCTTGTTTTCACCCATAGACATGAATTCACTGTTTACAACGGTTTCCAACAAATTAGAAAGCTAAAACCAAAAAAAAAAAAAAACTGAGAAATAATAGAATTTGCAGATGCTTACTTTATCAGCAATCACCCTACTTCCTTTGTTATTTCTCCTGTCTTGATGTTGAAAGATTGATTTTGAGAGGAAATATCATAATGCTAATGAGGTTGTCTTTGTGTAATTCTTCGATTCCACCTGAATCCCATTCCCATACAGTTACAAAACCATCAATACTCCATCTTTAAGAACCCATGACTACCTTCATACTGATTACTTGGGATTTTGATTTTGATTTTGAAGGGAAAACAAGAAATGAGCTACAATTTTACATATAATGAGATCTGAAACTGAACACGGACTTACTAGGGTTTTTAGAAACCCATTTTCATTTTATAGTATGTATACCTTTCCAATGAAATGACTAAGATTACCCTTGTCATATCATAAAATTACTATAAACTCTACGAATTTATAAAGGCACTTTCTTTTCCTATCATAGTCCATTTAATTGCATCTGCCTTCCTGGAGGGCAAAAACCACAATTTGACCGTCTCCAGACTCTTACCTAAAAAGAGAAGGTTAACATTTACTACTGCACGTAATTTTCTCTTACTCGGTTTAGTGTTTTGTTTGTTTTCATGTATGTCTTTGAACCAATAATGAGGATTAGTTGATTAATGGCACCCAACATGATACTCAATTCAGGAGCCGATCTTGGATCGACATCTTCACTCACTTCTTCATCTCAGTTGATGAGATGAATCTAAGTCCTACACAAAGAAAAAACAAATAAAATTTTTATTTATTATTTCAGGTGAAGCAAGTAAGAGTAATTGATTTGCAGGCTAATAAGTAATATCCATACTGACCAGCACGATCCAGTAGATTCTCGGTTGCTGTGAGATCATCAACCACAATTGATGGAGTGCGATCCTCAAGGCAATGGCGAAGAACCGAATCATGGATACATCACTTAGTTTTGAGAGGAAATATCATAATGCTACTTGTCTTTCTGTTGTTCGATATTCCACCAGAATCCCATTGCCATACAATTACAAACCCAATAATCCATCTTGAAGAACCCGTGACTACTCTCTTACTCATTACTTGGGATTTCGATTTCGAAGGGAATATAAGAAACGAGATTTAAGGTTCGATTTGGGTGGAAGGAAAAAAACAAAAGGAATTGAAACGCAGGGGAAAGTGAACATAGATGGAGCTGCAAAATTTGAGAGAGCCGCAATGGGTTCTGAAATTGAAGACGGATTGACTAGGGTTTTACGACTATATACTTTGCCCAGCAAAATGACTAAGATTGCCCTGTAAGTTCGAATAATTACTACAAAGTCTAAGGATTTATAAAGGCGCCTTATTTTCTAACCAGAGCACATCTTAGTCCATTTAACTGCATCCACCTTTTTCTTTTGTGAAAAAAACCACAATTTGACAGTCGCCTAGCCCCTAATATATAAATGCCACGATTGCTAAAGGCTGATACCAGTTCTGCTAGGGGCGGGTACCAATCCAGGATCCAACGGTTCAGATTACTTTGTCCTATATGGATTGGTATCCTCCCCCTGACAAATGCAGTAACAGCCTTTAGCAATCATGATAAATGCAGGCAACCTGGTGTCAATTCAAATCAAATACTTTGTGTTGTTACCGACGGATCAGTATCTCGGTGTTGGGCCCATTTTGATTAGAAAATATGTTCAATTTTCCAGTTGTTTGCATTTTATTTAACTTGATAAAACTTGTTAAAAACTTGTTATTAGACTCAGAAAGTGAGGTTGATTTCAAAGTGTTGTTTACTTCTAAGGTCACCCGTTGTCCGACAAGATATCTCACTTCTTTTTTTAGATGGAAAATCCCAACAGTAACTTGTGGGTAGATTTCTGGAAAAAAAAAGCATATTAGCACCTAGTAAACTTATCTTCCTACCGCTGTTAAAATCTAATGGATAAAGGAAATAGAAAGTAGTTTATCAACACGAAACCAAGAATGCATGCACAAAATACAAGTATGTTATCTGCTGGAATTAACAAACTAAAAGCTAAGATTGAGAACGAAGTTAAAGTTACTCTACTGCTTTGTTTGATTTCATTCCAATTAACCACAACTACCAGCAACTTAACGTGGGCACAACAAGTTCCAATATACTACTCCAAATCACATCTCCAATTAAAATATCTGCTTCTTAGAAAAACAAATTAACATCAAAGTAACAAACAATACACTGCCTTGCTCTGTTGTCTCAGATTATAACCTGAAATGGGGGAATTATTAATATGAGCCTGTCTCGTGGTATTTCCATATGTGCACTAATAGAGATCTCTAAAACGAGTGGTATTTCCCTCTTACTTTACGAATCTCTTATAAGAACAAAAGCCATCTGTGTGATTTATCTTTTTTTTTCTCGATAAATTTTTTTTTGCTTGAGAAAAATAATTTATATTAAAGATTAGATGTTACAGAGGAGACAAGGAGAAAAACAAATTTAAAGTAGAAAATAATGCTACCTATGTAAAGTAGAAAATAGTCCAAAGACTACTCCACGATGCTACATACAAACCAGTGCAGTGTAAGATCCCCCTTACAGATTTACAAACCAAAGCCAATGAAGCCCGAATAGTTTTACCCATACAAGCCCATCTAAAACTTATAACCCTAAAGTTATCACAGTTTGCCGGCAATCATCACTCCCGCCACTGGTCTTAGGATTCACCATCTGCTGCCGCACCACTCCACTTTCAGCATTGCACCCACCATACAGATCATACCACCAACTCTCCCTCTAAAACAATAAATTGCTTACATTACAAATTGAGATCACTATGAATTGAATCAATTTCTCTGGTACCGAAATCACGTCTATCAAATTCAGGAACTGATGTTTTCTCACTTCTTTATCTCCATTCAGCAAGAATGAAAAAAACGCAAAACCCATTTTATTTTGATGCAGTAGGCGTTGAACCAGTATTTGAGGGCCAAGATCCAAAAGATGTGCTAGCACATCCCTGACATTAAGAAAAAAAATGAAAAAACATTAGGAATTAAGACTGAAATTAGAACCAAAACATGAGCAATTAGAATTTATGGACTCCTTTTTTTCATACAAACCTATGACTCTGAGAAGTTGTTGCTGCACATCATTGGGGATGGAAGACTAGGGCAAATCCAAAGGTTGATTTTGAGAGGAAATATCATGATGCTGTCATATTTCCTCCCTCCATCCACCAGAATCCCATACAATTACAAATCTAGTATTCAGTCTTGAAGAACTCATCACTACCTTAGTGTATGTCTTTTTACTAAATACTTAGGATTTTGATTTGGGGGAAGGAAAAAAAAAAGAGAGAGAATTAAGAATTCAAACTTAGGGAAAATTGGAGATTTACAGCCAAAATGGGATCTGAAATTGTTGAAGACGGACTGAGACTGATTGACTAGGGTTTAAAAACTCACCATCTAATCTGTCCAGTTAAATGACTACGATAGCCCTTTTGATATGGTAGAATTACTACTATAAATACTACGAATTTTTGAAAACACCGTCTTTTTCAATCATGGCCCTAGTTAGCAATTCGGGATTCGACAAACGTACGACTATAATACGGTTTTGTGAAACCCAGATTCGGTCCAAAATTCAGTCAATGGGACGTGATTCTCAATAATTCGGAACGGCATACGTACGTGTATAATTCGATTTATAAATGTGAGTTCGGCTCTGAAAATTCGGTATCTATATATAACAAATAATTTGTATTTATAAGGTCATAGACCAATTTTTATGCATATGTGTGAGTTATTTAAAGAAAAAATAAACTTAATATGATGATATTAATAAGAGTTAATTAGTGTTTGGGTCGTAAGTTTTGGTATGGCTTAAGATTTGGGTCCTAACTTTGTCCAATTTTGAGTTTGGGTCGTTGACCCGTTAGTCAATGGTCAAACTGTTAACTATGTTAACGTCCGTTAGTTTAATTTCACATCTCCCATCACGTTAAAAGTTGCCGTTTGTGATGGTTGAATTATCTTCTTCCCAATACCAAGCATGATAGACTTTCCAAGGAAGAAAAAGAAGTCCTTATTCAAGTATCGGAAGCCGGTTATATGATCGGCAAAAATTGTCCAATTAGAGAATTGTTGATCAATAACCTTCTGTGATGATATAATGCTTATACACAATCAATTATTGGTTAAAGCTTCCGGTATATGTCTGCAAACAATAATCTTCATTGCCCAACAATAATCAATAATTCACCAACTCAAGAACAGTTTTATGAGAATTCACTCATCACCTCAGACTTTTCTCTGTTCTTAAGCTCCTTCACCAATAGTAATAGTGATGGTGTTCTCAATTGGTGAACGACCGGATACTGTTGGAGTGAATAATTTGTCGATTCTGCAAGTGTTATCTACCATTTGATGATGTTGATCATATGGTGTACTAAGATTCACAACAAATAGAGTTAATAATGTGGGAAATTACTCCTTCTCTGTGGATGATTCCTTCGAGCAGCTTGTGTGCAGTTAATACCTCTAATTAATGTTGCTTGAATTTGGTTTTATAGATCAATATTCTCCTGCAATTTGGAAATCAATACAAACCCATGTTTCAAAATTCCATTAAAATGCTAAAATAGTTCTCAATTGGCCACCATTAATCTTCAATATCAACGACACAACAACAATTAACCGAATTACATTTTTTAATTATTCTCAACCTGTAAAATCTCGTCTAATCCCTTATGCAACCCATTAGACCAAGACAAGCCGTGAGGAGAACTAAAGGAGATGGCTGCCCTAGAAACTCTTGCCTGAATTCAATGGATTCCCCGGTGATACGAGATGTAACGGATTGAGGGGAAAACGTGTAAACGGATGTGACTAGAGTTAGTTGTTTGACCGGAAATACCTAGTTGAATAACGGTCAACGACCCAAACTCAAATTTGGACAAACTTACGACCCAAACTCTAAACCATACCAAAATTTACGACCCAAACACTAAACCATACCAAAACTTACGACCCAAACTCAAGAGGACGTGGTATAGTGGTTTAGATGCTTGGTTAGTCAGTTAGAGAGCTCTCTCACGTTCACCTTCAAATCTCTTCGGTCATTTAAGTTTCATTAAAATTACAACGTCTAATATTGGGTCGTGTATGCTCGAGAGGCAGTAAAGCCCAAATAGTGGGGCCTTTGAAAACGTAAAAGCTAAAGAAATTACGGCGAATTAAGCAGATGTATCATTCGGGATACGTAAAATTCGTGAACGATTCGCGAATAATCCGGAAATGCCACATAATACGCGACTTGGGTTCGGAGTTGCAAACGTACACGAATAAGACGGTAAAATTCGTGATACGGAAAAATTCGCGAATGATTCACGAACTTACTAACTAGGATCATGGCACATCCTAGATTCTAGGACCTAGAAGCACGTCGTGGTCCGTTTAACTGCATCCACCTTTCCTGCGAAGGAAAAATGTTGTTTAGAGGAGGTTGGGATTGATTCTTGCAGGATTTGGGAAATGGCCGTTTGTTGGTTTATGGTGATTAAGGAGTTATTGTTGGAGTTTAGATTTATTGTAAGGTGAGTGAGCACGGTGTGCTAGACTTTCATTGCAATATACCAGTCAGTTAGTGAATGAGCATGTGTTTGGTTGTTTCCGGTTCAATATTGCAACAGGGACAAAGGTCAGTGTTCGTAAGGTTAATGCATCTAAGAATAGAGTTGATTGCTTTGCACAAGAAATACTGAATTTTCGGTGGACATGGTAACGTACACAAGAATTTGGTAATTGGTAAGGGGTTTCGGTGGGAGTGGTTAGTTTGTTGTATGGGGCATTTGGAAACGGTAGCGATGGTGTAGTTTCCATATTTTTATCAGCAAAGCTTTTTTGTGATATACCTAACCCCCTTCAAATATTGGTTTGCTTGTTCTGGTCCGTAAGATGAAGTTATTTAACGGAAGAATCGTTTCCCTAGAAAAACTCCTGATGATATAATCAATCAATCAAATAATGTGTTGTCAAAGACAAATTTTGTGGTATGGAAAAAACTAACTTCATATGAGGAGATTGTCGACAAATACATACAATTTACAACCATGGAATATCATCTTTATGCTCATTCTGCTAATAAATTTGCATTTATCAACTAACTCAATTCTGAATCCATAACACCCAAATTTAGTTTCTTAAGTACTCCCGGGAGTTTCCCAAATATGTTATAAAAAAGGTTAAAATTCAGATTGATATTCTAAATCAGGGGCATGGTTAACTTGGTTTTTTTACCTTTTTGTTGGAGTAAACACTATCTCAGTTTTTTGATTCAAAGAAGAATGAAATTACTAACTGAAATGAGTTACAAAGTTTCATCCTCATCCAATGCAGAAGCAATGAAATTGGGAGGACTTATCGACTAAGTACTAGAAGTTTTAAAGACTCTTTCATACCTAGCTAGCTTATCTGCTGGCTTATTACATTCTGTACTAAAAGGCTTGCAAGACCATAATGGTTGTCTGCATAACAAAGACTTAATATTTATTATAAGTGACTGATTCTCCAAAGCGACTTTATGGTGATCTCCATTGACTGCTTCAACTACAGCTTTCGCATCAAGCTCAGAGCAGGCCTGTTGTATTCCTATTTCTTGTGCCCATTCCATAGCCAGTAGAAGACCTCCACATTCCGGTTGTTCTGCATTCACATATTGATGTGCATAGGCACATCTACCCCATTCAAAGGAACCTGCAAAATTCCATATAACTAGTCATATGCATAAATGATGAATATTATGCAGTTTCTTATAAGATGCATCACAAAAAATTGAAATAAAAGTAGCAGTAGGTGGAATCCAAGACATTGAGATTCTGGTTTGTTGTTGGGCTTGAACTGCTTTAATCTCATGTTTTTCCTGTCCCTAAATTCAACAGCCGAGCACACTTTACTACCCCAACTGCATTAGGTTGTATGTCTTAGAAAGTATGATTACAGCGAGCCTTCCAAATTTCCCATGCCGTGTTTGCCATTCTAACTATCCACTCATCAACCAGATCATTCATTGTATCCGTGAACTAGCTTCAGATCCATTCTACAACATTGCCACCATTAAACTTTTGTGATGCAAACCAATAAATTTTTGACATTGCCCTTGTAGTACCAAAAAATTACTATAAACTTTAAAGCATGTTTGGACATTGCCCTTGTAGTACCGTAAAATTACTATAAGCTTTTCGATTTTTAGAAATCAAAAAACATAAAATTTGTGTGGGTATACAATTGAGTTTCGGAACTACTTTTAAAGCAAAAAAAAAATAAAAAAAACTTTTTGTAAGGCAAAAATATTTGTTTCTAAATTATGTTTTTGTTTCTGATATCGAACAACACTTTCTTTTCCAATAAAAGTACATCTGACTGTAGAAGCACTTGCCCGGGATTATTTAACTTCGATAGAAATTGCATTGATTAAAGAAACAATGGTTGGTTTAAAAACCGATTGCATGATGACAAAAAGAACATACTAGAAGAAATCAAAAGGTTGTTAAAAGTGATTCTTATAATTTCTATAGAGAGTTACTAGTACCAAACGAAAGAAAACTTCCATCATATGAAATTTGGTTAATTATTAGAAAGAATGTGCAACAGCTGACCAGAAAAGGACGGGAACTAGGTATATGTATGACCATCTATCGATTGTCTTTAATAATTCTAGTACTCATTGGTATAGATGACACGGAGGGCTAAACTAAAATGACCGACTATAACCAGAGCTCCAGTCTATGAAATTTGAGTAAACTAAAGAAATATTTTATAAAAATGTCGTAACCTTATTATCTAATTAGGGTCTGGGTCGTAGAACATGTAGTTGATGCATTTGGGTCGTTGACCAACTTTGAATGTCTAATATTTTACCAAATTGTCCATATAAATGACATCATCTCCTTCCCGGTCAAAATTTTAACCCAATAAATGGTGATATATTTAAACCGACTATATATGTGGAAGAATCAGACTTCGATCTCAAGAACAACATCATTTCATTATCTCTTGTTTTCCACTGTAAAAATCTCATACATTTGACCTTGAATTTCAACCATTAACCAAATTATGATATGGAAAAATAATAAAAACGATGGAGATAAAGATAGAAATACAATATCAATAGGCTACCCCAGTGTAGCGTTTAGTTTAATGTCCTCGGCCCAACTTGGCACAGGCTTTAGTTACTCTTTCGGAGGGAGTAAATCTTAAAATCCAATCACGTCCACCTTCTCCGCGAGGAAGTTCTCATAATATGGCTTCACTTTATGGCCGCTAACTTTAAAAATTGTCCCTTTGGGAGGCTAATAACTTCAACCACACCATAAGGAAAATTATTAGTAACAACAAACGGTCACTCCATTGAGAGCCCTGACTTACCAGGAAATAACTTAAAATTAAAAAAGAATTTTTTTTTCCTACAACAAATTTTTTCCTATAAATCATCTTGACATAGAAAAGCTTAGCCATTTAACTTAAAGTACTATGTGCAGCCAAATGACAAAAAAAACGTACTCATAATATAGAGAATCATTGTAAACTCTACAGATTTATAAAGGCACTTTCTTCTCCGATCAGAGCACATCATAGAAGCCCATTTAACTACATCCGCCTTTTTTCTTGGTCTAACAAGGTTCAGAACAAAGAAACCAACCAGGTCGGACTCGGGAGACACTGCTAAGATATATTCAACTACTTTATGTGTATTTATCCCGGTATAGAAGACGAATATTTCATGAAGATGCAATGATAACGAGATATCCGTACAAACACAGTCACAAACAGTTCTGAACAACTATATTCGAAATAACCATCACCGATCCTTTTTAAAAATGAACATGAATACCTCTTTCAGGTTATAACATGATAACCCAGAACTAAAACTACAATAATGCTGTTGTATGCACATTACGAAATCTAAGAGAATAGCTAGAACAGACACTTTTTTCTTTTGAAACCTCTGGAAGTAAATATGAAGCTAAACATCTTGAGTAAGGTGAAGGACAAGGAAAATACATAGCTAACATGCTACTGCAGTAAAAGTCTCACAATTGCGTTGATTCTCATATCAATCTTCTCAAGGCTTGATTAAATAAACTTAATTCGAACAGGCAGCATTAACAATATTACAAATTACCATAGGTAAAACCGTAAAACTAAGATTAACATTGAGAATCTGAATTAGATCTTTCTATCTACTTTTCGTGTGTATATGAATTAGCAGACGTTACTAACCTTATGGAGCTGCGACTGTTGATTATCTTAGTTATTTTGCTCATGTTTCCTTTGCTAACTCTTTTGTTTTTTCTTCAGAATCTCTATTATAAAAAACAACCTGCTTGGGCATCCATTACGTCTAGCCCCTTTGGTGACTTCAATCTTGTTTCACTCCTAGACATGAATTCACTGTTTACAACCGTTTCCAACAAATTAGAAGAAAAAAAAAAAAAAAATCTGCGGATGCTTACCTTTTCAGCCATCACCCTCTTTGCATAAGAACCCAGAAAAATTGTTGTGAAGGAAAATAGTTGGGTGTGAAAGATTGATTTTAAGAGGAAATATCATAATGCTTGTGAGGTTGTCTTTGTGTTCCACCAGAATCCCATTCCCATACAATTACAAACCCAATAATCCATCTTGAAGAACCCATGATTACTTGAGATATTGATTTTGCTTTTGAAGGGAAAATAAGAAATGAGATTTAGGGTTTGATTTGGATGGAAGAGAAAAAAAGAAAAAAAGAGAGTTAAGGAATTGAAACTCAGGGAAAATTGAACATAGATCGAGCTGCGGAGTTTTACATGTACTGAGAGCTGAAATGGGATCTGAAATTGAAGACGGGCTTATTAGGGTTTTTTAGGAACTCACTTTCTACACTTTCCAGTGAAATGACTATGATTACCCTCGTCATATCGTAGAATTACTAAAAACTCTACAAATTTATATAGGCACTTCCTTTCCAATCAGAGCACATAATATGTACTTTCTCTTGTCACGGACAAATCGTGGAGTATCGTTTAGTTTCTGTATTCATGAGGTTTCCCAAATATTTTTGAAATGGTTAAAATTTAGAGTGGCGCAGTTAATTTGGGTTTTTACCTTTTTAAGGGAGTTGAAAGACTCACAAAGTGAGCCTGAGTTGAAACTTTAGAAAGTGTTGTTTACTTTACGGTCAAACTTCAGCCGACATGATAGCTCTCACTTGTTTTTGGATGGAAAATCAAAATCCCAGTAAAAACTTGTAGATTTCTGACATCGTTCTTTTTGTAACTCAATAATAGTAGAAATTTGGAAAGTGGAATGAAAATCAGAGAAATCCAAACCGACGACTTAACTTGACAACAGCAAGGTCCAATCAAGTCATTTCTATCTGAAATATCTGCCTCTAAAAATACATTGTGAAAAAAAGAAGTGAGTTAATTGCCACTACTAGCACCAAACTGCACTAAAATGTGTTTGGAAAACAAATGATGTTGATATCAAAGTAAATCAAAATCACCAAGAAGGTGGGGGGTTGATGAGGCAGTTGGAAAACGAATGATTTTAATATTCCATGGGACATGATCTGGCCACCACATTGCCCTGCATAGATGAGTACCAATAAGGAAGAATAGCAACCACAGACAGGGACTGTCTCTCTCAATCTATGTAGTATCTCTTTTAAGAAAAAAAGTAGCCATCTTCCATTAGCACGGTGGTTCTACTCTAAGTTCACTTATGAGCCTGCAACCCTGCAACCCTGCTTCTCCCTTCCACATCGGCACCAGATACCTGTTCTACCTGGCTGCAATGCAAAAAGAATAGCACATTAGCTCCTAGTAGATTTTTCTTTTTTTAGCACCTAATAGATTATCTTCATGTTGTTGAAATCTAATAAGGAAAACAGAAAGTAGTTTATCAATATGAATCCAAGAATGCATGCACAAAATTCAAGCATGTCATCTGCTGGGTTTTATCGAAGGAGAGAAATAAAAGTATGTTTGCTGGGACTTGGAAGTGCAGCGGATATCGTGAACAAAGTTAAAGCTACTCTACTGCTTTGGTGTTCTTATATAAAATTCCAACTAATCAAGTCTTCCCTGAACTGGAACTCTGTGAAAGGCATTAACCAATTGTATAAACTTCTGAAAATTATTCTTTTCAATATATCCAACCTTTTCATTTCAAAGATAAATAAATTCAAGACAGAAAGTGTTCTAGTATTAGTAGATGTAGCCCACCTCAGAAACGCAAACCCAGGTCCATCAGTTCCTGGAACAGATTTGTTCTTAAAATACATAACCGAGATTAACTTTCCTCCTCTTATTGCTGCCGCTAACTGAGGAGAGCCTTGGAAGCTTTAAATGTGAGCTGCCTCAGAATGACAATCCTGCAAATCCTAAACATTGAGATCATGAGAATTGACACATTCATCTCCAGCTTATAATAAAACTTTCCAAAAGATCGTTGCCAAATTGAGATTTCTTAGCCACTCTTTTTACTGCCTAATAATTCTGAAAAATATGGGGATTATTTTAACATTTTGGTCTAACAAGGTTCATTACCAAGAAACCATTCAACTGGGAGACACTGCTTGAATAAATTAAATTTCTTTATTTGTATTTAGCCTGGTATAGAAGACGATCATTTCATACAGATGCAATGATACACGAAGATATCCACAGAATATAAACAGTTTTACTAACAATTTTTTTTTTCAGAATTTACAAACAAAATATTCTGTAAACTGATTTGAAATAACCATCAGCGATCCATTTTAATCATGGACTTGAATACCTCTTTCATGTTAGTACGTGATTTAGCAACTGATAACGCATGGTAAGTATTGATTTTAAACTTGCCCAACACAGTGAACAACAAGCCTGGTTAGTTGCATATAACCATGTTCTTTTACTTAAAGGTAGGTATAACAACAAGTCATGTTCTCACTCACCTAATGCTCAAGGCAAAAATAGGTCCGGCAAAGAACAGATCCACACACTACAAAACGTTGAGGGAATCCGATATATTGTTTAATCAAAATTAAAACCTAAATCATTGGACTATATAATTCAATAGATTGAAAAAATACCATAGAAACAATGAGGTTAAGAAGAAGAAGTAGAGCAAACCTGTTTCTTAAGAGCATATAAATAATTAAGACTCTCCAAGGATATTCATAATGTTCCTCTTGAACACTAAATCTTTTGAAACCTGTAAAGAGAAAAGAACAAACAAGATAAACAGCTTGGGTAAGTTAAGGACAAGGAAAATAGAAATATTGCAGAAAGAGTCTTAACAATTGTGTTGATTCTCATATCTATCTTCCTAATGCCTGATTAAATCAACTAAAAATTGTTTATATTACATATTGAGATCACTATGAATTGAATCAATTTCTCTGGTACCGAAATCACGTCTATCGAATTCAGAAACTGATCTTTTGTCACTTCTTCATCTCCATTTGCTGGATCCAGCAAGAAAGCCTAACTCAAATTCAAATCCCATTTTATGTTGATGCAGTGGGCGTTGAACCTCATCCAAGTAATACCTCTCAGCAAAAAAAAAAAGAGAACCAGGAACTGAGAACAATTAACCAATTAGAAGTTCAGGCACACCCCCTGATATTAAGAAAAAAATGAAAAAACATTAGAAATTAAGCCTGGAATTAAAACCAAAACATGAGCAATTAGAATTTATGGACGCTTACTTTTCCAAAGTTTCCATCCGTCTATGTGGACTCCTCTTTGACTCTGAGAATTTGTTGCCCTCCATCGGGGATAGAAGATCAAGGAAAGTCGAAAGGTTAATTTTGAGAGGAAATATCATAATGTTGTCATATTGTTTCCCCTTTCCATCCACCAGAATCCCATACGATTACAAATCCGGTGGTATTCCCTCTTGAAGAACCCATCACTACCTTTTGTGTATGTCTCCCTACTCAATACTTAGGGTTTTGATTTAGGGGAAGATGAAAAAAAAAAAAAAAACGGAGAAATAGGGTATTGATTTGGAGGAGAAAAAAGAAAAGGATTAGGAATTCAAAAGGAAAAATTGGGCATGAATTTTGCTGCAAAATTTGATATTCAAGTGATGAGAGATTTAGAGCCATAATTGGATCTGAAATTGTGATGACGGACTGGGACTGATTGACTAGGGTTGTACGAACTCACTATCTAATAAGTGAAATGACAACGATAGCCCTTTTAATATGGTAGAATTATTACTATAAACACTACGGATTTATAAAAACACCCTCTTTTCCAATCAGCGCACACATCATAGAGGCACATCGTGGTCCATTGAACTGCATATCCACCTTCCTTTGAGGGCAAAAACCATATCTTGACAGTCTCTTGTAAAAAAGAGGGTTTTACCTATTCACCACCTATGGTTTTCCTAAATGCCACCCACTACTCAGTTTCCTTTTAATTATGAACCATAATTATCTTCTTGCTCTAGTCTACGGAAACCGTCCAAGCCTCACAAAGTTCACAACTATTGAAACCACCACCATCGCTGCTTCTCTTATCTGCCGTAAACGGGATGTTTAAAAAACGAATATTCCATTTGTTCGTCTTAATAAAATTGAACCAGGTCTCATGCAAGATTGATTCCAAATAGAAGGTACCAAAATTCATAGAAGGTCCACTGTATTCTGAGGCGGAGCCAGAGTATAGAAAGGGTGTGCAATTGCACACCTTGCCCAACCGTCTCCAAAGCCCAAAATTCTTGATGGCTTTACCTATTCACCACCCACATTTTTCCTATTCTTGCCCAATTGCACACCTTGCCCAACTGAATTTTAGGTTACATTGAAACCATGAAAACTAAGAGACAAAGAGAAGTAGATGTAGATATTTAAATACTGAAATAAATTATTCCAAGAAAAATAAAATTAGTCGTACAGGAATCCGGATTAATAAATTATTCCAAGAAAAATAAAATACAATTATCGTTGGATTAATGAAATTTATAGATCTCCTCTTCATTGATTTTGCAACAAAAAAATAAAAATAAAATCCCAGTGACCTAAAAAACACAATGCTTCACTCAGATTTACTAATTGGGCCGACCGAGCGAAGCGAGGGAGGACCTTTATATGGCCACTTTTTTTGTAAATTGTAAGTCATCAATTGACACAAAAAGATTGGATTTTGGTGTCCCAAATTGATTTCAATCAACAATGAAATGCCAAAAGAGCCCCTCTATGTTTCTATTTCTCACTAAAACTAACGTAAATATGACATCAAATGAAGGGTAATGGAGTAAATTTCACTGGCAGAAAAAGGACACGGAGGTTGAAAATGGTTTAATTGTTTAGGGGCAGTTTAGTAAAACACTAAGGTAAAGTGAGTTAAAGGTTGCAGGATCGAATCCGGCCACCTCCTTCTCTTTTTTTTCCTTCTTTTTTTCTTTCTTCTTCTTTCTTCTTCAGCCATGAAACCAGATCTAATTCCTCTTTCAAGTTAAATCTATTCAATTCGTGTCAAACTTGAAAAACCTAAATCATCATTAACAGTAGCTGTTCTTGAAGAAGAATTCTGAAAAGAAGGGAAAAGTTTGAGAAGAATCAATATCAGTAAACCAATCTGAAGATTAAAACCTCGAAAGCGATTTGAAAGGTAAATTTGATTTATTATTATCATTTTAATTTGATCGCGACTCTTGATTTAGTCGATTTGGAAACCTAATTTCAGAACAAAAAAATAATTACGGTATAAAACCTAATTTTATAGATACGAATCAAAACCCCTAGACTAAATTTTAGAATCTCAGAAGCTAGGGCTTGAGATGATAAAGTGTCGATGTTAATTGAAACGAGAAGAATTGATGGATCTAATGATCGAGGTGGTGGTGATTAGGGCTTGAAGGAATTGGGGGTTTTGCTTTCGGTTGTGAAATAATGAATGAATGGGTCTGTGATTGATGAAGGAGATGGTGTTGATGCCGAGAAGAAACTGGTTGATGCTGCTGGGAGTGTATTAAATCAGCTGTCCGTCTGGTGTCTAGTCCTTTTATGGAATCTGCTTGATTACTCTTTGTTTCTGTTGTCTTGAACTCTTGATCTTGCTAGAAAATGTATGAATTGTTAGTTGCTCAAATTTCTGTGGTTAACTGTTACTTAGCTTGTGGAAGTTCTGAATCTGTGTGACATAATTGTTGCGTCTTTTGTGATATTCAGGTATTGTGTGTGTAGGTTCGAGGAGAAGCTAATTATACACACACCTGAAGAGATATAACTAAAGGCTAGAGGTCCTTGTCATTATAGCAAGTCATTGAGGCTAAGCGAAAGCAGAAGCGGCGGATGGATAAGCAGAAATACAATTATGAAACAATTATGCCCTCAATTGACGAAGATGCTTAATGCTGTTTTAGCAGGTGAAGATCTTATGCTAATATTATTATCTTAATTACGAGAGCATTATGTAAAATGTTTGTCTGAAAAAACAAAGTCATACGCACTGGAGGTCTCTTGGAAACCCAATGCATGAATTTCTTAGTAATCTATCCATTCTGTCCGTCTGGTGTCTAGTCCTTTTTATGGAATCTGCTTGATTACTCTTTGTTTCTTTGTAAGCTTATCTACTGAGAAAGCATCATTCACAAGTGATTTAAAATGTATCATAGTCGTAAATTGAAACCGGTCCTTTGAGTCTTATATTTATTTTTCTAAAAATGGATGAGGTGTCACCAATATATTTATTTCATCGTGTTTCAGAGACTTAACTTTGGTTCTTCTTGCAGGGAAGAAAATTTATGATCCATGTAAAGGGGAAGAAACAAATCTTTGAAACATCTGCAAGAAGTTGGGTTGCATTCCTTGTATCTCATGATGGGACAAGGTTTGAAACAGGTGGCCTATGCCATGGCAGGGAATGTTATTGCCATATGCGGCCTTCGTCATCACATGATGTGCATCTCTTTTTTTGACTAGAAATTGTTGGCCCTTTTCAAGTACGGTTTTCCAAGTTGTCCCTACTCTTAAGAGTTGCTATTGAACCAACTACTCGAACAAGCACAGAGTCATTTGTAGAAGTTAGTATTTACGCCACGAGAAGAACAAGTGCTTGCGAGTTGCAGGAGAGGTTCATCTCGAGTGATGCATAAAGGATTTGAAAGAGAGGTTTGCGAGGTTTAGTTTGAATGCCTCAAAACCCCTCACTTGAGACCGTTGAAGGGGATGAAATCCTAGATAATCTGAAGGTCTTGACTGTGGCTTAATTTGTGTTGAGAAAGCAACTCTAGTGGTCTATACGTTGTTCTCGTGCGGGTTGTAGAACTTACGCAAAGACTTGCAAAGTTGTTTGATGTAAGTTCGATCCACTATGGAGAAATTCTAGAGGGAGAACCTGGGTAAAGAAACAACAAACTGAATTCAGTATTACATGATAGTCTAGTCGAAGCACTTAAAAAACGGACGATGGATGTTGTGCGGGGATCATGTCATGCAGTGAAAACTCCAACAAGGATAATGCGGATGAATGTAGAAGTGTGTGGCTTCACTTGCTGTGGAGAATCTGGGCTCTTGGACCTAGGGATGTTAGCCCTGATATTCTTCTTGTTTCCAGATGCCAAAGAAGATAATGATGATCATTCAGCTCTAATTCGAGGTTCTCCTCTTGCATTTCGAAGATTTAAGGGTTTTTGATGAAGATGCGTCTTTTGAAAATTCTTGTATCTATATCTGGGAAGCAGAGACTCTATGAACCTATGGAAGCGAAAATTCTCAAGAGCAGAGTATTAACTGGAGCCGGACCGTTTATCTCGATGAACCCGTGTGGGGTTGGCTTTTATTGTTGAAGCTAAATTTATTCCAATGGAGAGTCAATATATCCAATGAATTTGATGCTTTTACTCAACTAGCGAGAACACCCTTGTGGCATCTTCACCGGACCAGATAATGACAAAGTGGAGGAAGCATGTATGACGGTGTGCTTCACAAAAAACCTCGAGTTCGGGAAGCCATGTACTTAATTGAATTGAACACCCCAACCTGACATTTGGGCCTCAATGTATGCTGTTCTATCTAGGGACGTGCCCGAGTTTTGAAGGATGAGATGCAAACAAGAGGTATCATACATTCGTTCTCTCTTATCTTTGAATATTGGGACTTTATTCAATCTGCTTTGTATTGGTTTATTTTTCGTTGATTTTTAGAGTTCCCCTCAAAGATTGGTATAACCTGAACCTATGGTTACGCAGTTAAAAATGGTATTTTTCGTTTTAATTCTTAAACTATCGGGGTTAGCACCAAAGTTACGTTTTATAGCTTGCTCTCGCCCGAGAGGAGCCAACTTGTAAAGGTTTAGTGCTCTTTCAGTTTTGATTAATAGTCGCTATCCTTTTATGAATGAAGAGGAAAAATTGGAATTAAAATTCTTTAATAAAATGTTTACAAAAAGAGGAGCCAATCATAAGACCGTTTCTTGCACTATTTTGATTGGGCCGACAAGCGAAGCGAGGGGAGGACATTTATATGGCCATCTTTTGTAAATTTTGAGTGATCAATCGACGATTTGGAAGATTAGATTTGGTGTCCCAAACCTTTATCAATCAACAATTAAATGTCAAAAAGCCCCTCCGTATTTCCATTTCTTACTTGAAACTACGTAAATACAACACAAATGAAGGGTAATCGCGTAAATTTATCGGACAGAAACGGGGCGAAAGTATCACTTTTTCTGAGACGGGACGAACGTATCACTTTCTCTGAAACGGAGCGAAAGTATAACTTTTTCTGAAAAGGATCAAAAGTATCACTTTTTCTGAAAAGGAGCGAAAGTATCACTTCTTCTGAAACGAGGCGAAAGTATCACTTTTTACAAACGGGATGAAATTAGTCGCAGACAAACCCCATCTTCGGGTTTTTTTTCGGTCGGCCCTCCCACCGTGGCAACGGTTATACTAGTTCCTTGCTCTGACTCTTACACGCAATAGACTGTTTTTGGAACTGAGGATCATTAAATTAAATTTTGAAGATACATTCGTAAGACACCCACAACCACTTAAATCTTGAAGATTGAGATGCATTTTGAAGACGCCCACCAATCGAAAATGAAGATTCTAATCACCCGAGGCAGAAGCGGAACCGAAGAAGTGGAATAGACCAGAGAGTTATCCAACAGATTAATTGCTTTTGAAAGGAGAAATCATTATGCTAGTAGCTTCTAATTATTGATTGATGATCGTACACATCCAATCCATGATCGATTACGAAGTTGTTGTGTTCGAGATGGGCGTGACACGAGAAGAAGGAGGCAGTAACGAGTGATGAAAATAAGAAACCCTAGGCTAAAAGCGATACGCTTAAATAGTACTCGGGGTAGTAGGCTAGGGTAAATAGAGATTAAAAAACAACTCACAAATTATTTCGGCCGTCGGATTCGTGTGACTGTTTCAACTGAAACAGGTGAACGACTCAACTCGCAGACTCACTCAGTAGTAAAGCAAAGAGAATCACCTACTCCCACTCTAGTAAGGGATTTCGTAATTTATGGTTACACATAATGAAATAGAGCCTCTAGTGGATGCAAGATTGAAATTCATAATTCAAAGAATAGATAAAGTTTAGACATACCCATATGCAAAAGCAAAATCATTCTCTTTCATAATTGCTACTCTTTCTCCAACTCCTACCTGATATAAAACCAGTACTGTAATGTGACCTTTAATCCTGATTTCATTCTGGTGGTTGATATCCTGGTAAGCCCTCGGCTTGATATTTGTAACAGGCTTTTTTTTTCTTAGCTAGGTTCCCGTCTAAAGATGAGTGTTGACAGATAAATATTTGCAGGTTGATGTACGGGGCTAAAAAGGTCAGGAAACATGTTTGTCATGAATCTGTTTCTTCCTTATCAAGTTTGATATATGGTTGTCCATCCTCCCATCTCAATGACATTTTGATCCTTGCAGTGGAGCGGTAAGAGAGTGGGAATTGTTGGGCTACGAAGCATTAATTGGCTCAATGGTGGCAAAAGACTAGAAAGATGTGGTTGCAACATCTCGTACAGCTCTAAGGACTAAGATGTGGTTCCCTTACTATTCAAATGTCATTTTTTCTTGCATCAAACAACAATGTACTCTCATCACTTGTGAACTTAACAAGGATGTAATGTTATCAAAGAGAAGGTGCTTGTGCATTATTTAGTGCAAGGAATGAAAGGAGGTGCATGACTAATGTATTTGAGAAAGAGCCTCAAGTTCCCGCTCCAGCAGAACTCAATGGAATGGATAATGTTGTATTGTCTCCGCATAACGCTATTGGTAGTGTGTAGTCCTACATGAGCTGATTCTTGCCAACTTGGACGCGTTCTTTTCGAAACAAGAGTCACCATGAATGGACATTCTGAGAATCAGGGTTTGGAAATGTCACAATTTGTGTGGTATCAAAATCATGTCTATTGAATTCAGGACTGATCTTGAATCGACATCTTCATCTCCATTTGCTAGATCCACCACCAAGGCTTAAAGATCATCTCAATTGTTGAGGCAACTCCAATGTAAATCCTGCACAACAAAAAACAACGAATGAAAATTCTAATTTGTGAAGCAAGTAGACTGATTGATTTGCCGGCTAATATCCATACTGACCAGCACGATCCAGGAGGATTTTCGGTTACCACGAAATCAACCACAATCGATATCATGGGATTCTTATTAAGACATTAGCATTGAACCGAAATCATCCATACATCACTTAGTTTTGAGAGGAAATATCATAATGCTGGTGAGGTTGTCTTTGAGTTATTCTTCGATTCCATCAGAATCCCATTCCCATACAACAAAACCATAACTACATCTTGAAGATTCCATCACTATCTTCTTCTTACTGATTAATTAGGATTTTGAAGGGAAAATAAGAAGCAATGAGAATTGGGGTTTCGATTTGGTGGAAGAAACAAAAGAAGGAGCGAGAAATAGGAATTGAAATTCAGGAAAGATTGAAAATAGCCATCACCTTCCTCGCTTACTTAGGAATGCCAAGACAATTTCTTATAGATGGGATCTGAATTTGAGACTTACTAGGGTTTTACGACTATATACTCTGCCAGTGAAATGACTAGGGTTGCCCTCGTAAGTTCGTAGAATTACCACTAACTCTACGGAGAAAAAACCACAACTCTACTATAAATGCAGGCCACCCCAAATCACCGGCATACCAAATTAGAGTTTTCGTTCCGATATCAGAAAGAATTATGTGATTTCCTAATCTAATTGAACCCTTAAGCTATAAATATATGCTGGTCGATTCCATTTAAATTTTATCCCGTAGCTAGTTGGTTTTGTTCTAGCTTTTGTCTGGTTCTGTCGGCAATAATCTTACTTCCAACAATTCTAGTTTTTCTTTACTGTCAGCTTAACAAGAGTTAACTTACATCTGCTCATCTGAACTCAAGTTAAGATGCCTTTCTCGGGACTCTATCCTTGTATAGATCGAAAGGTTCCTATTCGGCTTTTGTACGATAGAAAGGTTGCACATCCTTGTACGGGTACTAAAGTTTTCATTGAGGTTCAAGTTAGAGAAAATCGGGTTTATCGCACTAAGAGTGGTTTACTTCTGGACCATCTTCACGTTTCATCTCCGTCTGATCATGTGGAACCACCTAACAAATATCTATCATCATGGAGATTGTTCCAAATCGACTTTGACGATCTACTTGCGGAGGATGTCTTCCACCATTGTTGTGATCCAAACTCTCTTTATACTATGTTCATCAGCAATAACGTCCACTCTGCTGCCAGCTTTCTGAATTGCTTTAAGCGCCGAATATCATTGTTTTGTAAAAAGATCGCAGCAGACCTTGTGGAGACTAAGCCAAAATCAGTGACTATTCTTAGTTTTATTACTACTGTACGTGTATTTGATCTGGACCAAGACGAGTGCGAAGCGGAACATTCATTTAGAGTTTGTGGTAAGAGTTGTAATACAATGAAAGAAAACCCTTATGGTGCCACCGGTATCCCAAATAGAGCTTTTCTTCTCAGTTCTATACATGGGAGTTCAGCATTCAAAGATTTCCTTGGGTTTCATGGACAAACTTGCGCAATTTGTTAGGATGAGTTAGAAAAGCACAGTGGCATTGTCAAGATATGCTGCGGACATGCATTTCACTCTAGGTGTCTCATACCTTGTAGTTCAACAAAGTTGGTACTTGCCCCCTATGCAGCAATACCTAATTCCGCCAGCCAAATGGGACCTGTGAAACAAGAAATGCATTAAAACATGATCCAGAGTAGAAAAATGATCGCTTACTTCAAAACAACTTACTTGCCAGTACCATTGGATTAGGTGGGTCCAGAAATCCGCCGAATCCTAATGCAGTCCTAGTGCCCAAATAATGTTCTCTATGTTTTTTGGTGCAACCTCTTTGCCTGCATATGGTTAAATTTTATTAATTACCGAAAAGAAGAGAGACTACATTGTGTTTACTGATTTTCTCTGATTTCATTAACAATAAAACAGATGCATTTATAGGGTACAAACACTGCTTTCTCATGACAATGAACCTAGGTCGATGAACATAATTGAGCCAAGTTAGTAGTTGTGGCTTCAATCAAAGACTACAACAATTACTTTTTCTAATACTGCTGATGAAGAGCTGCCAATACGAAATCATAAAAAGAAAGAAAAACTTTTGAGGTGTTTGTTCAGCTAATGAGCTTAAAATAATCCAACATCTTAGAAGGACCTTTTCCACATCCTACCAAATTCTAAAGTTAGATATGCAGGTGGGAATTTATACACTTCGTGTTCTGTGTCGTTTCCATGGTGACCAAAGTTGCCAATGAATTCCCAGGTAAGTTCACATCATAGGCATGATCATCATTATTTACTACCATACGTATGAAGTAGAGAATAGTGACTTTCTGATCTATGAGATATTTACGGCTAGAAAAATCAAACCATCTCTAATACCAATGAATCTAAAACATAGCACTTATGAACTAAAAGACTTAGATATCATCAGAATTAATCCAATATATTGTTTAATAAAAGTAGAACCTAAATTTTTGTACTACAATTCAATAGATTGAAAAAACCATATAAACAATGAGGATAAGAACAAGAAGAAGAACAAGTAGAACTAACCTGCAACCCACGAGCACACGATTTAGGAGTATAATGTTCTAATTACGGGTCTTTAAGAATTTCATAATGTCCCTCTTGAATAAGTTTATGTTTTAAATTTATTGGTTTCCATGTGTATCAGGTGTTTTTCTTTTGAAACCTACAAAGAGAAAAGAACAAACAAGAGAAAAGAACAAACAAGATAAACAGTTGGGTAAGTTGAGGGACAAGGAAATCATAGAGCTAACATGTTTCAGAATTATTGCAGTGAGAGTCTTTGATTAAATCAACTTTTTTCTAATGCTTACATTACAAATTGAGATTCCCATTCTAAGAATCAAGATTTGAAATTCAAACATGAATTTAAGACTGAAGTTCGAACCAAAAGATGAGCGATTAGAATTTATGGACGCTTACCTTTAAACAATCATCTAGCTAGTACCTTCCATGTAGATTTCTTTTTGTAAACGATCTCTTAAAACTTGTTATTTCCCACCATTTGGGATAGAGGATCCGAACAATGTCAAGGATTGATTTTGAGAGGAAATATCGTAATGCTGCTGAGATCGTCATAGTTTTATTCTCTCATTCCACCAGAATCCCACACAACAAAACCATTACTCCATCTTGAATCCATCACTACCGTATTGATTTAGTGTATTGATTTGGATTAAAAAAGAAAGAGAATTAGTGTATTGATTTGGATTGAGCTGCAAAATTCGATATTCTCAGATTTCGATAGAGTTTTGAGCCGAAATGGGATCTGAAATTGACGAAGACGGTTTAAGACTGAGTGACTAGGGTTTTACAAACTCTGTTCAGTTAAATGACTAAGATGGCCCTTCCAATATCGTAGAATTACTACTATAAGGGATACGAATTTGTAAAGACACCCTCTTTTCCAATCAGGGCACTTCCCAGAAGCACATCGTGGACCTTTCCTTTGAGTGCAAAACCACTTATAATCCTACATTCACTTATAACCATATGACAGTCTCCTAGTAGGAAAAAAATTATTGCCCGTTCCAATTCTCCTAGAGGAGTTGTTTTGTAAAGTGAGCTAGACTTCCATGACAATCGGGCAAGGAATGACCATGTGCTTCGCTGTTTCCGATTGTATTGCAACAGGGGCAAAGGTTGATGCGTCTAAGAATAGAGAAGATTAGTAGACTTTCGTTGATTTCCACGACAAAATTTGAATTTTTTGTGTACATGGTAAAGTCCACTTAGGAGAAATTTTTTGATGGGAGTATTTTTTGAAGGGGGCATGGGGGACAAATGATATTTTGACAAATGTCTATGATATTATTTAATTATGTTTCCAAAAATATAAAAGTAGTGTATTTTTGGATAGAAAATTTGTTTTCTTAATTGGTGTTGGTATTTTTGGAAACATAATTAATTAATATCAAGTACATGTGTCAACATATTATTGGTCTCTCATGCCCCCTCCAAAAAAAATGCCCCATCAAAAATTTTCTCACTTAGGCTTTGGGATCTGAGCGGTTGGCTTGACTTACTAATCCTGGCTTGATTGGGGCATACCCAGATTAATTGGGGTATACCCAATAAGACAAAATAGGGTCATTTTGAAGTAAAACCAAGCCACCCCTTAACCTTGTATTTTCAAAATGGCAAAATTGTCCTCGTTTAATTAACACTAAAATTTTGATTAGATTAATTAATTAAGTTTAAATTGATTGAATAGATTAAAACTTATGAATTTTAAGTTATGAAATTTTGTTTTTGATTGAACTTTTGTGGGATGATTTTTGATGATTTTTTTTTTTTTTTTGAGATATCTCTTGCAACGAAAATGAAGCACACAACCGAAATACTTCTAAAAAGGGGATTGCAAATCTGTTATATGAAATCATACTCAAAATCAAAGAATAAATAAACACTTTCAGTTATGAAAGTATGAAAAGTCGGCAAGGTCGACTAATGAAGATCATGCCGGCCAAAAGTGGCCGGCAAGATCTTCATCGTCGACCTCGCCGGCAAAAAGTGGCCGGCCAGGTCTTCATCGTCGACCTCGCCGGCCAAAAGTGGCTGGCATGATCTTCATCGTCGACCTTGCCGACTTTTATTTTTTGACATACAGGAGATGACATAAAAAATTTATTGGTCGGCAAGGTATTCAAAAAATACCCTTCCTATTGTATTGGCTAAGCAAGGTCTTCAAAAAATACCCCGCCTACCGTTGAAATTTTTTACGATCGCCGCCATGGTCATTATGAAAAGTCGGCAAGATATGCATGTCACGACCTTGCCGGCCAAGACACGAAATCATAAATTTTGATTTCTAACTTAATATAAGGTATCTGAGATTGGGTATTATTTTGAACCCAATCTCAAATCGAGTATGTACATACTCAGTTTGAGATTGGGTGCAAAATAATACCCAATTTCAAAACCCGTATGATTCATTTTTTTTTCTGTTTTTTTTTTTTTATCTCATCATGTATGATTAGAGTGAATAGAGTTTTTGGGAAAACAATTTGAAATTTTTTTAGGAAGGATTCAGCCGGCAAGGTTTGGGGGGGGATAATTTGGTCTTTCAATATCATTTAGACACCCCTTAGCACACTAGGTTGGATGTCTTTAAATTTGGTATACCCCAATTAGTTTGGGTATACCCCAATCAAGCCAGGTTACTGATAGTCCAAGATATCTCACACTTCTTTTTTGGATGGAAAATCCCAACAGTAACTTCCGTGTAGATATCTAAGATCTTTCTTTTTGCAACTCAATCATAAAATTCGGAAAGAGATATGGAAACAGATAAACTCAAGACACCAGATGAAAATCTCTCAATCTAAGCTCAAAATGCTTCGATTGCTGGTGCTGTAGCTAGGGCAGCCGTTGCCATCAAGACCAGAAGCTGGACGTACAAGTAGTCAGCATGGCAGCTTTGGTATCCGCTATCACATCTGCAGCTAACGTCGCGCGGATAAACTGATCCAGGGGGAAAGACTTGTCCCCTTACTACCAGCTAATTAGAAAGTGTTGTTTACTTTAAGGTCAGACTTTAGTCCGACCTGCAGATGCCTCGCTTGCACTAGTTTTTGTATGCAAAAGCAAAACCCCAACAATAACGGGACTACTAAATACGACAAGGCCCAATCAAGAGAAAACATACATTGTGAACAAAAGAAGTGTTACTTGATACAAATAGCACCAAACAACACAGTGCGCTAAAATGTGTTGGAAAACGAATGGTGGTGTTGTCATCAAAGTAAATCAACATCACCAACAAGGTGGGGGATGGATTAATGAGGCAGTTGGCAATAATACTCCAGGGGACATCATTCAATGAGGAAGAACAGCAACCACCCAAATTTATTTATTTCTCAATTAGAAAGTTGTAATAACACTCTCTGCTGTCTCAAATTCTGACCACAAATGAGGCCATTATTATGAGCCTATCTCGCGGAATTTCCAAATACACCGATGGATCTCTAAAACAAGCGGTTACAGGATCTCTGTCTCTTTCCCTCTCGTTGTATGTATATCTCTTTTTAAGAACAAAACCTAGCCATTTGTGTGATGATGACGCGGTGGTTCGTCTCTAAGTTCCATGATGACATTCACCCAACTCTGCAACTCTCCTCCTCATCGGCACCTGGTCCAGAGGCAGCAATCCATAAAGTGGCAGAGTTTGGTGAGTTTTTACAAAATTAGGATAGTTTGATATGCTTCGTTGTAAAAAGAACTGCACATTACAACCTGCTAAAATTATGTTCCTATTGTTCTAATGAACAAGGAAAATAGAAAGTAGTTTTTACAAGTCCAAGAATGAATGCAAGAAATTCAAGCATATTTATCTGCTGGGTTTCATGAAAGGAGAGAAATAAAAGTATGTTCGGCGGGAGACCAGGAAGTGCAGCTGAGAAAGTGATTTACAAAGTTAAAGCTACTCTACTGCTGCGGTGGTCTTCTTTGAAAACTTATGATTCCAAGTCTCTGTGAATTGGAATTCTGTAATGAGGCATGAAGCTATTTTATGACCTTGTGAAAAAAAAAAATCATTTCCATATATGCAACCTTTTCATTTCAAAAAAAAAAATAGATATTTCAAGACTAAAAGTAGTTGTAAGAGTAGATGCGGCCCACCTCTGAGATGTAGAGCCAGGCAGATTTGTTATTCAAATACTGAACTGAAATCAACTTTCCTCCTCTCATTGCTATCACTGATTGAGGACAGCGTTGGAAGCTTAAATTTCAACTGCCTCTAGACGACAATCCTGGATATGCAAACATCAAGACCATGAGAAATTACACATTCATTTGCAGCTTACAACGGAACCTCCAAGATACCGTTAGCAAAATTGAAAATTGAGATTTTTTTAGCCGCTCTTTTTACTGCCTGCTAATATTGAAAAAATATGGGGATTATTCTAACATTTTGCTCTAACAAGGTTTAATACAAAGAAACCATTCAACTGGGAAACTGCTTGGATATATTAAATTGCTTTATTTGTATATAGCCTGGTATAGAAGACGAACACTTCATACAGATGCAATGATACACGAACATATCCACAATGTATAAACACATTTGCAAAATCTGAACAAGTAGATTGGAAATAACCATCAGCGATCCATTTTAAACATGAATACCTCTTTCAGGTTAGTAGTCATACCCAGAACTAAAAATACAAAAATGTCTAGTACGCATATTATGAAATCTAAGAGAATAGGCAGAACAGACACTTTTTTCCTGCTCGAACACAACTAAGTGTCATCCCTATACATGAATCTATAAAAGCATGTCACATATTATGGGTCTTATCGGTCTTCTTCCAAATTCCAACAAGCTGATACTTGTCAGTTCCTCCTACCAATCAAAAGTAAGGATTCATCACATTGCACCTATCACAGATAGTGTCTCTAAAGAACCGAAAGGAAAATGATGGATCAGAATGCATAAATTGGTCAACACTTAGACCCAACTTTCTAACATTTCCCTAAAATGTAAACCATGTATTGTACTGGTACGCATGTAAATACTAAATAAGAGTGAAGAGGTGAAACGGTGTTACCTTGAATGATAATAACGAGGTAGAAGATAACAGTGATGATCATGGGATACAACTAGATGATGCAGCTTTCATCTTCACATCTGCTCTAATACGTCCGATTGCTTCAACATCGCAAGTTCAGAGATTCAATGGTCCTATCACCAGTCTCAGCCGAAACTTCTTACTCGGACTGTTTAATCAGGTCTGAAGACTCTTTACCAAGATATTCCCAGTATTTATTCAGCATATGATCTTCGGGTTTTACTTGATCCACTTTCGTCTGCTGAATATTGCATATGCATCAGCAGCATGCCTATTTTCGTCAACCATATCGGACCTGTGAAACAATAAATAACATGATATGGAGTAGGAAATCATGTCCTAGTGGCCAGATAATGTTCTCTATGCTTTCTGCTGCAACCTCTAAGTCTAAAGTAGTTTTTGCATCAGGACAATGTTTGAAGAGAGATATAACCTTGTTTCATCCAAGGGACCAAGGTTGCCAGAGATTTCCAAGAAATTCAGAGTTAATCTTTCATCCAAGAAATTCTCTAGTTACATCACGACAATTAAGCTATTTGCCTGCTGGTAACAGTGTAGATATTCAACTGCCATGTGGTGATCTTGTACAATTTATGTTTTGAAATCCAACGGCGTTGAACATCATTTTGAGAGGAAATATCATCATGCTGCGGTTGTCCTTGTGTTATTCTTCCCTCCACCGGAATCCCATGCAACAAACCCAATACTCAATCTTGAATCCATGACTAGCTTCCTACTGATTAGTTGGGGTTTTGATTTGGGGAAGAAAATAAATGAGAAGTAAAAATTGAAAACTTAGGGCAGATTGGACATGGATTGAGCTGCAAATTAATTTGATGAGTAGTGAGAAACGAAATTCACCGGAAATGTGAAATTGAAGACGGACGGACTTGCTTTCTCGTCTGCTGCAGAACTTGTGTTTTTCTCCTCTTCTCTATGGCGTCCGTCTTCACTGGATTTCAGATCTTAAGTGCAAATAACTTATGAGGGAAATTACTGTCATTGCCCCTGTAATATCGTAAAATTACTACCATTACTATAAACCCTAAAGCTTGTTTGGATACACATCACAAAGTAGCTTTTCGACATCTAAAAATAAAAAAGCAAAAACTTATGTCGGCATAAAATTTCAGAACCAATTCTAAAAACGAACGAAAATCAACTTTTATGATGCAACAGAGTAATAATCTGAAATTACTGTAAACTCTAAAGCATGTTTGGATACACACCCATAATTAGCTTTTCGATTTCTAAAAATCAAAAAGAATGAAGTTTACGTGGGTATGAAATTGAGTTTCGAAACTACATTTAAAAGCCAAAAAAAAAATTGTGAAGTAAATTTTGTTTTTGCTTCTGATATCGAACCGTACTTTCTTATCCAATCAAAGCACATCAGACTCTAGAAGCACTTGCCCGGGATTAGATAGAAATTGCGGTGATTAAAGAAACAATGGCTGGTTTAAAAACAGATTGCATGATGACAAAAATAACATACTAGAAGAAATCACATGGTTGTTAAAAGCGGTTCTCAATTTACATAGAGAGTTACTAGTATCGAGCAAAAGAAAACTTCCATCAAATGAAATTTGGTAGCCTATGTGAAATTGGGTTAGTTATTAGAAAGAATATGCAACTGATAACAAGAAAATGATGGGATATATCCATATGTATGGCCACCTATCGATTGTCTTTAATAATTCTAGTACCATAATAGTTCTAGTACCAAAATAATTCTAGTACTCATTGGTACGGATAAACTAAAATGACCGACTATAACCGGAATTCCAATCTAATTAAGGTGTTGACGACCTTTATCATATCTTATTTGTACAAATAAAGATATATATATCTTGTAAATGGGTCGTAACCTTATTATTTAATTAGGGCCTGGATCGTAGAACATACAATTGATGTATTAGGGTCGTTGCCTAACTTTGACTGTCTAATGTTTTACCAAATTGTCCATATAAAAGAGTTAAATGACATCATTTCTTTTCCGGTCAAAAGTTTAACCAGGTAAATGGTGATATATTTAAACCGACTAAATATGTCGAAGAATCAGACTTCAAGCTCAAGAACAACATCATTTCATTAGCTCTTGAAAATTTCTACCATTGCGTTCTCTTAATAACTTTGAATTCCTTTAATAAAAATCTCATAGATTTGACCCTGAATTCCAACCATTAATCAAATAATGATATGAAAAAAATTTATAAATATGGAGATAAAGTTATAAAAACAATATTAGTACAACCGTTGCCACGGTGGGAGGGCCGACCGACCGAAGAACTTGTAAAGGAATTTTTTTTTTTGTAAAAGAGATGTTCAAACAAAATTGTATTAAGTTGATAATGTAAAAAAGGTAGTGTGGTAACCTTTAAAAGACGAAAATACGAAATTAGATAACATTGAAAACGGATAGTATGCGCTAATCAGAAAGTAACACCCAACTCTGGAGTAATTTTAAGATTGAGATTGTGATAACCGTACCCTACCGAGATTGTGAATCGCTCTCTAAGCATCTTCCTTGTTCACAAAGTTTACAAAACCAAATCCTCGACTAATGCCGGTCCTCCGGTCTACAGCAAAGACATGAACATGATCGATACCACCAAATGTTCAATAGCTCAAGCAAGTCGAGGTTCACGAGTATCTTAGGTTGGTGACGCAAACAGAGTTTTCTTCGTTCCTTCGTGGTCTCATCCGTGATCTGAGCCGAAAAGGAGACCACAGACTATTGAAATTCAGTAAAGGTAATTAGAACTTGCAAAATGATGAAGCGATCAAATATAAAGGACCGTCGGGTTAAAAGGGAACCAGGGCTGCAACAAAGAAGAAAAAGCATTCTAACTCGACGGAAATTTAGTCCAAAAAAGTGCACGAATTGATACCCAAAACTCGAACTGTCCGTCGCCTTCAAAATCAAATCATAGCTGCTACCAAATCACCCTTTTAAGTTTTACTCATCCATTGAACCGTGTTCGTACAACTTCTAAAACCCCTTTATGCAGACTCACAAATACACGGCTATTTGGTGCCAAGACCTCCGTTCAGTGAGTAGCAAGGCTGTAATAAAAATGGTTGCTCAATCAGGGTTTTAAACAAACACCTGTTGTACGTTTTCTGGTGGTGAAGGAGGTGAGTATGATGTCGAGTTCTAAGCCACCTTTTATCTCTTTCCCTGCAAATGTGGATTCAAATCCGAGAAGAACCCATGATTCATAATCATTCAAACATACAAACAAAACTTAATCTTTTAACATTCATCATCAAAAACATGGCAGCAGCATCACTTTTCTTGGTTATTCTAAAGCTTTGTAACATCACCAGAATCTTCACCAATTCGAATTTCGGTATCAACCCAACTCCAAAAACCCACTAAAGTCATGATTCTCCTCTTTCCGGACTCTCGGTCACCCTTAAATTTACTCGTTCTTTCCCATTTCAATGGAAAAAAGTACACTTCTTCATCTTCCCTTGTCAGATTATTCAACCCATCGGGCACTATTTAATCTTCATTGAGCTCTGAAACTTAATTACCTTTCCCTTGTGCAGGTAGTGGTCAATCCAGATTCTCCATAATAAGTTGAGTGATCACTTTTTTTAATCAAAATTGTTAGTTGACTGGAAGGGAAAAAAAATAACGAAGGAGAAGAAAGAAGGGAAAAAGAAAGAAGGGAAAAAAAAAGAAGAAGAAGGGGACTGCCGGGAATCGAAGCTGAAACGTTTAGGTCATTTTACCCTAGAGTTTACTAAACTACCCCTGAACAATTACTACATTGCCAACCTCCGTGTCCTTTTTTCTGTACACGAATTTTACGTGATTACCCATCGTTTTATGTTATATTTACGCCAATTTTAGTGAGAAATAGAAGCATAGATGGGCTCTTTAGTCCTTTCATTGTTGATTGAAAATGGCTTGGGACACCAAAATCCAATCTTTTTGTGTCAATTGATGACTTACAATTTACAAAAAAGTGGCCATATAAAGGTCCTCCCTCGCTTCGCTCGGTCGGCCCAATCAATGGGCTATCTCAGTGTAGCGCTTAGTTTAATGTCCTCGGTCCAACTTGGCACAAGCTTTGACTACTCTTCCAAAGGAAGTAAATCTTGAAACCCAATCACGTCCATCTGCTCCACGGGGAAGTTCTCGTAATATGGCTTCACTTTATGGCCATTGACATTAAAAAGCGTCCCTTTATGAGGCTAATAACTTCAACCGCACTATAAGGAAAATTATTAGTAACAACAAACGGTCACTCCATTGAGAGCCTTAACTTACCGAAAAAAAAATAAAAATAAAAAAATAAATAAATAAATCTCCTACAACAAATTTTTTCCTATAAATCATCGTGACATGGAAAAGCTTAGCCATTTTAATATGTACTGCATGTGCAACGAAATGACATAAGTCGTACTCATGATATGGGGAATCACTGGAAACTCTACAGATTTATAAAGGCACTAGCAGATCATAAAAGCCCATTTAACTACATCCTCATATTTCCTTTGGGCGGAGGCAAACACTAGAATGTTGGGTTTGACGGCGAACATGGTAGTAGTTCTATGGGACTCGTATTTCTATCGGCCGCTTTGAGGTGGATGTGAGGCGTTTGGTGTTTGTTTGTTTCTTTGTATTCTCATTTGGATATTTGTTCTTTGTCCTTTTTTTGGATGATCGATCTAATTTCCGTCTCCTTTTTGTGTCGGTTGTTTTTATTGGGTTGAGGTACCCCCTTAAGTACCTCTTTTTCAATGAATCTTTTCCTCTTGACCGATCAAAAAAATTAAAAAAACTTAGCAGTGGCATATCGTGATCATAGAGGTCATGAGAATTTACACATTCATCTCCGGCTTGCGATGCATACATGAAGATATCAACAGTGTATAAACAAAATTACGATCAATTTATGTCACAATTTTACAAACAAAATATTCTGAACAAGATGTGAAGTAATCATAAGGGATCCAATTTAAACAGTACATGATAACCAAGAACTAAAACTACAAAAATGCTCATATACGCATATTATGAAATCATATAAATTAGTCAACACAAGTAGAGGTGTAAAACCTGCCGGCCCGGCACAGCCCGGCACACGAAGTCGCGTGCTTCACGTGCCATGTATCGTGCTGTGATGTGCCAACGACTTAAACGTGTTGTGCCGTGTTGTGCTTTACTAGTCAAAAGCTAGGCACATCACGCGCACGACTGCACAAAGACACGAATAAACGTCTTGCCGTCTTTGTGCCGTCTCTTACACGTGCTATAAACAATTTGAAATCACTTAATGTATACATTAAGTTGGACATTATCACAAGAATTTAATTAGACAACATATCATTTGATATTATTTCAAGTAAAATTAACAAGTTTATTCAATAAAAAGAAATAGCCCATCAAATATAAAATTGGATTATTGTCATGTAAATTAATGTTTCAGTTAATATATAAATATAGGTGACGACATTATAACAACGGTATTGAAATATATTTTCCAAATATTAAGGTATTATATGTGTTGTTATAAATAAGCCAACATAAAATGTTAAAAACTAGCTAGAATAGTGACTCTTTTGTGAAATATACAAAAAATGTGATGTATTATGCCTTGTTATATGTTGTATTTGTACATGTTATGACGTGCTCTCTTAACGTGCTGTGCTGGGCTGGGCCATGTGCTTATCCGTGCCGCGTGCTGTGCTGTGCTACTGTGCCAATTAATCAAACTCAACACGTCCCATTTAACTAACATGTTGTGCCGTGCTGGGCTAAGTCACGTGCTGGGCTGGGTTGTGCTCAAATTCTTAGCGTGCTGGGCTGGCTGTGCTCGTGCTGGCACAGCCCAATTTACACCTCTAAACACAAGGTTGTAACTTTACTTAATCTAATACTGCTGATGAAGTGCACATGCTTTAACAACTGAAAAATGCATGGTAAGGATCTTAAAATATATATAGCACAACACAGTGAACACCAAGCCTGTTTAGCTGCATATAACCCCGGTAGGTATGACAAGAAATATTGTTTCCACCTAATGCTCAAGATAGAGAAAATCCGGAAGGAACAGATCCACAAACTACAGAACATTGCAGGAATCCAACACATTGTTTAATGAGGATAAAAGCAGCTTGAGTAAACTGGAGGACTAGGAATACATAAATCAACTTATTTCTAATGGGAAGTGATAATAATATGGCTTACGATGACAACCTGCATATCGTGATCATAGAGGTCATGAGAATTTACACAGTCATCTCCAGCTTGCGATGAAACTTTCCAAAATATGGTTGCGAAGATTGGCCGAGTAAAACAAATAAACATAATAATATTGCTTACAATACAAATTGAGATGGCTACAAATATAATTCAGGGTTTGGAAAGGAAACAATTTCTCTGGTATTGTCTCACTTCTTCATCTCCATTTGCCGGGTCCAGCAAGACGGCCTAACTCATCCCAGTTGATGAGATCAATCAAATGCAATCCCATTTAATGTGGATTCCTCCTCTTTGCATAGAAACCTATGACTATGAGAAGTTGTTTTCACCATTTGGGAAACAAGATTCTGCCAATTTAAAAGATTGATTTTGAGAGGAACTATCATAATGCTACTGAGGTCCTTTGTGTTATTCTTCATTCCATCGGAATCCCCTAGATTTAGAAATAAAATACTCCATCTTGAATCCATCACTACCTTAGAACCAAATCAATCATTCCATGAAGTCAATATAACAAAATTAGAAGAAACAGAAAACATGGAAGAAAAAGAAAAATAAGGACAGAAAGAAGAACAAACCAGTTTGATTAGTAGTCCGATTGAGGAGCAATGAGGAGCAAACGAACAATTATGACTCTCCATGTTTTCCCTTCTGTACATGTGGTTTCCATTTCCAATTAGTTGAAGGGTGACTCCACCGCCAGGGTTGAAGATGATGAAGCTGAGAATTCATGGGCAATCAATAAACTTTTAATCATACTTATAAAACTATGGGAGGAAAAGATGAAGATCTAATACCTTCAACTTACAAATCTATGGTTTTACATCGAAACAAAGTGTCCCTGAGATTTTCTTTGATATCTTTTGTTTTTGTTCGGTGACCTGATATCAAAACACAACTTAAGAGCTTTCTCTAATGGCAGTGCTTAGTTTTGAGAGGAAATATCATCACGCTGCTGCTGCGGTTGTCTTTGTGTGATTCTTTATTCATTCCACTAGAATCATGTACAATTACGAAACCAATACTACTCCATCTTGAATAACCCATCGCTACCTTCATACTAATTACTTAGGGTTTTGATAATTTGAGGGGATGAAATTGTCTGCTCTTTCCTTATAAAGTCCTAGTGCCCAAATAATGTTCTCTATTTTAAATAAGTTTGTGCATCAGGACAACGTTTCAAGAGACATATAACCTTCGTTTCCTGCAGATGGTTCAGCTTTATTAGTTACTTCATTAATTGTTATCAAATCCAACTAACAAAGATAAAAATAACAACTAGTTTATCAACTAACCTTTCTGCAATTGGAATGACACAGTTAAAGACGTCAGTGTTCATGCGGTCTTCATCTTTACAGTAACTACAGAGGGCAAAGATTAAAGACGATAAAATAGTTATCCTTAAGGTGATGGCCCCAGGGGAAAATGACCTCTCACTCTGCTACCAACTGCTATGTTGATGGTGTTTCTCTTTCGATTTTCAAAATGAGCTTCACTCGATTGGGCTACATAAGCTATCAAAACAGAAGAAATGTTTGCATAAATGTCGGGGAAACAAAGAAAGGCTTTACCACACTAGAACGGGTACATTCTTTGGGAGGGATGGTGAGGATCCTAAGTCAATGAACATAATTGTGCCAAATTAGTAGTTGTGGCTTCAAATGCAAGACTAGAACAATTACTGTTTCAAATACTGCTGATAACGAGCTGCTATTACGAAATCAGAAAGAAAAAACATGTTTTGAGGTTGATTGTTTGAGCAACTGAGTTTAACATTATCCAAGATCTTAGAAGGATTGTTTCCTACATCCTACCAAATCCTAAAGTAAGATGTGCAGGTGGGAATTTATACACTTAGTCGATGAACATAATTGAGCCAAATTAGTAGTTGTGGCTTCAAATCCAAGAAACAACAATTTCTGTTTCTAATACTGCTGATGAAAAACTGCTAACACGATTCATCCCCTCTTCGAGCTTGAATTGCTCAATCTTCCTTCATCTTCATATACCTCCCCACCAATAGCTGGTGAAGAGCTGCTGATACGAAATCAGAAAAGGGAAACAAAACGAAGCTTTTGAGGTTGATTGTTCAGCTAATAGGTTTAAAGTAATCCAATTTCTTAGAAGGACCATTTCCCATATCCTACCAAACTCTAAGACTCAAAATTCAGATGTACAGGTGGGAATTTATTGACTTAGTGTTCTGTGTCATTTCCAAGGTGACCAAAGTTGCCAAAGATTTTCCAGGTACCTTCACATGATCATAGGCATGATCATCGTTATATACTACCATACGTATGAAGTAGAGAATAGTGAATTTCTGATTCATAAGGTATTTACAACTGGAAAAATCAAACCATCCCTGGCACCTTTTATTTTAAAACCAACAGACTTTTAGTTTAAGATCCATATCATTATCAGTTGCTAAAGCATAGCACCTATGAATCAAAGATATCATCGAATTAATCCCTTGATAGTCCAATACAATGAAGTAACAAAATAATGTCGTTGCGAGTGCATACCACCCATCTTCCTTACTTAAAGGTAGGTATGACAATAAATCATGTTCCCACCTAATGCTCAAGGTAAAAATGTCCGGCAAGGAACAAGATGAACACAAAGATGACAACATTGTATGACTCACCAATGTAGTGTTTAATAAAATTAGAACCTAAATCATTGGACTAGAATTCAATAAATTGAAAAAAACCATAGAAATAATGAGGATAAGAAGAAGAAGTAGAAAAACCTGTTCCCCCGGGAGCGCGATTTAGGAGCATATAAATAATTATGACTCTCCATGGATCTTCGTAAGGTTCCTCTTGAACAAACTTATGTAGTGTTATCGATGTTTCCCTTTGAAACCTGCAAAATGAAAAGAAAAAAAAAAGGAGATAAACCTACCTATACATGAATCTACAAAAGAATATCACGAATTCTTGGTCTTATCAGTCTTCTTCCAAATTCCAACATGTTGATAGTTTTTCAGCTCCTCTTACTAATTAAACACCATATCATGTCACATTTATGATTTACCATGTCAAACTTAAACAGCAGGAAATCTATCACAAACTTATGATTTAGGATCACATAAATTGGTCAGCACATAGTCCTAACTTTCTAGCATTTCAGTGAATCCTAAATCATGTGTATCTGTCTACTAGTTAAGAAGGGAAGAGGTGAAATGTTATTACCTTGAATGGTTATAACGAGGAAGAACACAAAAACGATGATGCAGATTTTGCAGCTTTCACCTTCTAATATGCTCTCATACCCCTGTCACATGGCTAGCACAGAGATACTACTCAAGGAAATGCCATTGAACCTTACTCCAACTATATTACTTAATTTTGAGAGGAAATATCATCATGTTGGAGTGTTTCCGATATTCTTCCACCTTCCACTGAATCCCATACAACAAATCCAATACCCCATCTCGAATCCATGACCACCTCCTTGCTGATTAGTTAGGGTTTTTGATTTGGCGAAGAAAAAAAATGAGGATCCACAATTGAAAAATTAGGGCAAATTGAACACGGATCGAGCTGCAAATTTGATTAGTTATGGGAGATTTCGATATTTTAGAACCGAGAAATCGAAGACGACAGACTAGGGTTTCACGACTCAAACTTTCTCCTCTCCTCTATGGCGGCTGGTTTTCAGGTTTAGAGTGGAAGGAAGAAAGTTTTTATCAAAGAAATTACTGACATTGCCCTAGTTTTTAATTGGGTCCACTAGAGGACAAAAAAGGTCTCCCAATCCTAATTTGGGCTACCCCTTATCCAAATATATTTTGGTAATGCCTAATCTACCCCTTATCTAATTAGTGGTAATCTCACTTAATTAGTAGTAGTCTCACTTAATTAGTGTCAAAATTTTAAAATCAAAATCAATTTTTTTTTTTCGAATTTTCTGCGCAAATTTGTATGAAAAGTTGTCATGAATTTTTTAAAAAATTAACGACCCTCAAGAGTCGTCATTGTTTCAGTGACGACTCTAAACAGTCGTTAATATTTCAAAAATGACCCACAAGAGTCGTCATTGTTTCAGTGACGACTCTAGACAGTTGTTAATGTTCAAACACGCATATGACGACCCTTTAATGTATTCCACCATTAATGAATCTTTAAAGAAGATAACAACTTTTTGTAAGCAATAACAACTTTTTTTCTTAATCAATGATTCATTTTTTAAATCTAACTCCTTGACTTTGTATTTATCATCTACAGATGCAGAGGTTTCAAGTAGGCTTTAAGTTGTTCCCAGGGCCTTTAAGTTGTTCTAAGTATTGGTTGGTGCCAGTGGTGGCGGAGTCAATGGAAGCCAAGGGGGAAATTTGGTTCTGGCTGCCACAGCCTTACTATCACAAGTAGGGTTGTGACTCCGACTAAACTTATCCGCAAACACCCAGCTTAATGCATTTGGTGCAGTGGGTGGCTATCCAGACCAGTATAATCAAGACATCTCAGACGAGAGAAAATTTACAGTTATATGTAACTTTGAGTGGAAATAGGGAAGTAGACTATTGCAGTTCCCCCCAAAGGTTTCTCACTATAATATTATCAGCAAATTATATTATATGATGCCATTGTCCTTGACGACATGTATAATGATGTTTTTATATGCAGACTGAAAAATTTACTGATGCTGGTGAAATATTCTCCTTTCACGGACGTTAGGAGTACAATTATCTATTGTAAATTTCAGGTGTGTTTGCATTACTTTTTCTACCTCGTGAACACAAATTATGGGCTGCTTTCAATATTTCTAAATATTACTACGAGTTGTAATGCGGAGGGCTTTTGGCATTTGACATGGGTAACCAAATCTAAGATGTTAGAGTTGTTAAGCTAATTAGTTAAACATAGTGAATACTCAAGGGCATGTGTTTTTTATGTCTGTCATGTCTGTATGCCATTGTTATTTGGTACTCACCCGAAATATTCATCTTTCCTGCGGTCTGAAGCTGATTTGCGTAGTAAATATCTTCATGATAACAACGTTTCTGCAAAGGTATGTTTTTTGCTATCCTAGATCATGCTAATCAAGTTGATTGCAAGTTCTTACTCTACATATGTAGAATTTGCTTGCTTAACAATAACATGTACATATTGATTGTTGCTCTGTAGAACTACCATAGTAGTATCCCAGCAAAATATAGGAGTCGAACTCGAGAGTTATTTTGTCGAATAATAATTTAAGAGTGGTAAGAAGTACTTTCTAAATAGCTCATCCAAACCAGTGTAGTAAAAATCGCTCTCCAAGGCCGATTACTCACCGAGTAATCGCTACAAGCTCTATGACCGAGGCGATTTCCGATTCCAAGGCCTCTCCGATTTTTAGCAATTAAGGCGGCCGATTTGGACTGATTTTTTAGCAAAGCGAGTTAACGATTTTTCTGAGTTGGCCTTGCATGCACTTAAATCAGAAAATAAAATATTCATAAACCTTAGATGAGAATTATAAAATAGAAAAACCTCTAAATACATGATAAACATATGTAATCCGATTCTGACTACAAAAACATACAAGAGTGTCAAACATTAGTAATCGGTTTATGTGATACATATATAAAACCTGATTATGAAAAGGAATCTGAAGAGACAGTCATAATCGGTAAATTAACAAGCACATAAAACCCGATTATGGGATCGCATAATTAAAACAAAAAAAAAGGTACCCAGAATCGGATTATTCTAAAGCACTTATAAACCGATTCTGGTGATGTATTTTCATATTTGGTTTCTAATCCTAGAATTGGTTGATTTTAATCATCACATAAACCGATTACTCTGCATGCTCTTCATGGTCGAAGAACAAAACTCATAATCGGTTTATTCGATATGTCAACATAAACCGATTCTGGGTGTAATCGGAGATTTTGATTTTCGAAAATCGAAGATTTCAACATGTAAATCAATGAAAAATGCAAATCATAGAATGAGTTGATGGAGATTTACCTTTTCCTTGGTTGGATCGTAGATCTTGGAGAAGAGGATGAAAAAAAAAATGATTAGGGTTTTGAGAATTTGGAAAGATTATGATGAAAATAGAAAGTTTTTTAGGTTTAGATTTTTATGTTTTTGGATTTACTGAAAATGGTAAGGATAAGTATTTATATGAGATTGTTTTAGGAATTAATGTGGGGAAAAATTAGGATTTTTGAGAAGTTTGGTAGCCCATACCAATTTGGTGGAGTGGGAAGGGAAATTTGATAGGCCCCAATTAAGTGTAGTAGGCACCAATTTAGCCAGGCTTTTTTTTTGGATGGAAAATGAAAATCCAAACAGTGACTGGTACAAATTACTAAAATCAATAATAGAAATCTGGAAAGTGATTTGAAAAACAGAGAAATTCTAACCACCACCAGGGACAACATAACATGACATCAACAAGGTCCAATAGATTCCAAAGCAAGTTGAGATTTCTCAGCCACTCTTTTTACTGCCAAGAAACCATTCAATTGGGAGACACTGCTTGGATAAATTAAATTGCTTTATTTGCATTTAGCCTGGTATAGAAGACGAGCATTTCATACAGATGCAACGATACACGAAGATAACCACGGTATATAAACATAATTACAAACAATTTTTTTCAGAATTTACAAACATAATATTCTGAACAACTGAATTGAAATAACCATCAGCGATCCATTTGAAACATGAACATGAATACCTCTTCCGTGTTAGTACATGATAACCCAAATCTAAAACTACATAGTACTCTTGTATGCAAATTATGAAATCTAACAGAATAGGTACAATAGACACTTTCTTACTCCCCCAATACACCTAACTGTGATCTGCAGTAGTTCAACCACAACAATATCAAACGGACTTGGTCCACACGAAGTAGGGGTGCTGTCATAGATTTCCCTATACATGAAATCTACAAAAGAATGTCACGTATTCTGGGTCTTATAAGTCTTTTTCCAAATTTAAATGTATGGATTTATCATATTGCGCCTATTTTCTTCATTTATCATGTCACATCTATCATTTCAAACTGAAACACAAGGGAATCTATCACAAAATGTAGCTCCAAAGAACAAAAAGGAAAATCATGGATAAGGATAACAAACATCAACAGAGAGGCCCTCCCTCTTTTGGTGAATGTGGTATCACAAGAATTCCTCAGCACATAGTCCCAATCCCAACTTTCTAGCATTTCCCTTAAACCTAAATCATGTGTCGTACTGGTACATAACACCACATGTAAAGCCTAAATCATGTGTATCTATCTACTAGTTAAGAAGCAGTGAAGAGGTGAAACGTTGTTACCTTGAATGATTATAACGAGGAAAACATAACATTAGACGATGCAGCTTTTGCATCTTTGATCTTCTGATGTGCTCTCATACGTTCGATTGTTGCAAGCCAAACCTGGATGGTCCTATCACCAATCTCAACCAAACCTTCTGTCTCTAACTCCTTAACATGTCTCAAGACCCTTTACCAAGACATTCCCAGTATTTATTCAGCATATGATCTTCGGGTTTTATTTGATCCACTTTCCTGTGCAGAATATTGCATATGAGTCAGCAGCATACCTATTTCCGCCAGCCAAATGGGGCCTGTGAAACAAGAAATGCATTAAAACATGATACAGGGTAGAAAAAAGATCGTTTGCTTTAACACACTTGAAATGGTACTTTCTGTGGGAGGGATGGTGAGGAACTTAAGTCGATGAACATAATTGTGCCAAATTAGTAGCTGTGGTTTCAAATCCAAGACTACAACAATTATTGTTTCTAATACTGTTGATGAAGAGTTGTTACTATGAAACCAGAAAACTTTTAAGGTTGATTGTTCAGCTAATGAGTTTATAGTAATCCAACATCTTAGAAGGACCATCCCCTATATCCTGCCAAATTCTAAATTCAGATGTACAGGAGGGAATTTATGGACTTAGTATTCTGTGTCGTTTCTAAGGTAACTTCATATCATAGGTTACTACCATACATACGAAGTAGAGAGTAGTGACTTTCTGATCTGTGAAATATTTACAACTAGAAATATCAAACCATCTCTGATACCTTTTATTTTAAAACCAATAGCTTCGGAATTAATATAATGAATCCAAAGCACAGCACCTATGAATTAAACAACTTGTGAAGTGCACATGCTTTAGCAACTGATAATGCATCGAACGGATCTTAAACTAGCACAACACAGTGAACAGCAAGCTTATTGAAGAAAAATAACCCCACTTCTATACTTTAAGGTAAATCTGAAAATAAATCATGTTCCCACTAATAATGGCAAGGAACAGATCCACACACTACAGAACATTGCGGGAATCCAATATATATTGTTCGATAAAATTAGCACCTAAATCATTGGACTATAATTCAATAGATTAAAAAAACCATAGAAATAATAAGGATAAGAAAATGAGGTAGAACAAACCTGTTTCCCAGGAGCAGGACTTAAGAGCATTGCAGGTCTCCAGGAATCTTCATAATGTTCCTCATGAATAAGTTTCTGTTCTAAAACTACTGGTTTCCATGTGTTATCATCAGGTGGTTTTTTTCGAAACCTGCAGAAGGAAAAGAAAAATGAAGATAAACAGCTGTTGGAACATCTAATTTGTAATGTGAAGAAGATTCTAGACGTGTCAGGTAAAATCTTGTGGTGTGAACTAACAAAGCTAGTTAGAATCTTGTAATACGAGAAAAATCTAGAAACTGCAAGGCATGGTACCTAAAGATGTAAGGCTGGAAAAGAAGACTCTAGAGAATCAGTTAGTTACTTTTCAGATAAGTGCAAACAATGTTTGCTATTGTTAAAAATCTAGATAAAGCTAGACAAATCAGAGTCGGTTGCAATAGTTTGTTAAATAGAGAATATTCTAGAGAATTGTAGAGCATGTAATGACGGTTCTTGATGCCTATAAAAAGGCATGGTGTATACTCATTTCTAAGCAAGCAAGAATCAATCGATAAAAGAGAAAGTTCAAAGTTGCAAAGTCTTGCTTCACAACCTTCACTACTAGAGTTCTAGGAGCTCTATACAAGCACCACCACTATGCTCGTATATCTCCACAAATATTATTCAAACTTATAATTATAAGAATTTCCAACAACAGCTTGAGTAAGGTGGACAACAAGTAAAACACAGAGCTAACCTGAATTATTGCAGTAAGAGTCTAACATTTGTGTTGATTCTCATACCTATCTTCCCAAGGCTTGATGAAATCAACTTAATTCTAATGGGAAGTGCTAATAATATTGCTTACACTAGAAATTGAGATCACTAAAAAAATTGGTATTCCGAGGATCAGTGTTTGGAAATGGAACAATTTATCTGGTATTTAAATCTCTCTTCTTCATCTCCAATTTGCTGGATCCAAGAAGCCCCTCATACTCATCCCAATTGATAAGGTCAATGACAAAGAATGTATCTAATATTGTTGCTGCATCTAATATTGTGTGATTACAAATTTAGATCACTATGTTTTTTTCTATTGGAATTTGGAGGTCTGGTTTCTACATTACTGCAATTAAATTGTTTCAGGTAAAGCAAGTAAATTGTTTCGCGAACCTGTAGATTTAGGCTTTATCATTCACAATTTGTGTTGCCAGATTCTCGTGGAACCTTATCTTACAACTTAGAACCAGAAATCAACAGAATCAGAAATTAACAGCGAAGATCAAGAAGAATCCCAGGCAGACCCGCTGACATTAAGAGAAAATCAAAAAACATTAGAACTTCTTAATCACATTTCCAATTAAGACTGATATGAACCCTAACATTAGCAATTAGAATTTACCGATGCTTACTTTTCAGCAATCACCCTGCTCTCATTGTGCACTCCTTTTAACATACAAACCCATGTTATGAAAAATTGGGTTGCCCAGGATCGGGAAAAGAATATCTCATTCAGCAACTTGGGTGAAAGATTGATTTTGAGAGGAAATATCATAATGCTGTGGTATTTTTGTTGTCGATATTCCGCCGGAATCCCATACAATTACAAATCCAATACTCCATCTTGAAGATCCCATCACCATCTCCTTCTTACGATTGTTTAGGGTTTTGATTTGTGGGAGAAGAAAAATGAGAAATAGGCTAAGTCTTATGGGCTAGATTGGAGGTGCTAGATTAGCACTTAAGTGTTGCAATTCAAAAAAAAAGTGTGGCAAAAAAGTTAACACTAGTTCTCTCTCCTAGCAGTTGCTAGCGTGTGAACTAGCATGCTAGATAGTTACGCTGAATCATTCAGCGCCAGGAAAAGTACCTTTTCGCGAACGAAACAATGCCAGGAAGAATATACCAAGCATCTACGCTGAATGGTTCAGCGCCAAGCTAAAGCGCTGAATGGAAACGCGCTACATGGGGGCGCTTTGACTGAGTTGACTGGTCAAGCGCGGGAGGTTCAGCGAAAGGTTGTAACGCTGAATGGTTCAGCGCTTGGCGATGTTTTGTTCCAGCGACTAGCATGCTAGACTAGCAATCCCATAAGACTTAGGTGATTTTGCTAGCTGACGTGGACTGCTAATCTAGGTGCTAGACTAGCACCCCATAAGACTTAGTCTTACGACTTAGGCCAGTGCTATGGTGTATATAGTGGAATGCAATTACTAAAATGGCCCTCGTTACATTGTAGAATTACACTGAACAAAATTTTAAAGGCACTTTATTTCCTAATCAAGGCACATCCCACAAGCACTTGCCGGGAATAACCAACTTTCATAGTCAAATGGTACAAAGTGAGCTTGAGTTAGACTGATAAAAACTTTAGAAAGTTTTGTATACTTTAAGGTCACACTTTGTCCGACAAGATATCTCACTTGTTTTTTTGGATGGAAAATAAAAATCCCAACATTAACTTGTGTAAATTTCTGAAATCTTGCTTTTTGTAAGAATGATTAATTGGGGATATGAAAACTAATTGGGGATATAGCTACAAGACAAAATAGGGATCCAAATAGCAAAGCTGGGTCACCCCTTATCTAAGTATTTTTTTAAATCCTAATATACCCCTCACTAATCATGTTTAGTGGTTAATAATAATTAGTAAAAAATTTAAGTATTTGGGGGATAGATTAGTGTGTGTTTTTATTTGTGTTTGGGTGAGAGTAGAAGGAAGGAAACTAATATTTGAGAGGAATTTCTTTTTTTGAAAATGGAAGATGATTGTGATGAGAGAATTACCGCTAATAAGAGGTTGAAAAATTGATTTTTTTTTCTTTGAATCCACCATTGTTGCAGCTGAAAAAGCTTGGTGCCGGCATGGTATTCAACCAAAAACCCATGCGGGCAATTGTTGGAAATGTTCATAAATTGTTTGCCACTATACGATTTTTTTCTGGTTTTGATGTTGATTTTTTTCTGGTTTTGAACAGGTACCGGCATGGTAATCATGGATTCGAGCATGCCGGTACATGTTCCGGCATAGTATTTTGCTTAAATTTCTATGCCGGAACAGGGTGAAAAGTATCCAGAATGTTGATTTTTTTTTTCACTTGACTACCGGCATTGATAGGAAATTCTCGAGCATGCCGGTATCATGTTCCGGCATATGGTCTTCATCAATTCCGGCATGGTCTTCATCACTTCCGTTTTGAATTTTTTTCGGTATTAATCGGTCCGGTCTTCGGCATGGTCGAGTTGATATGAAGACTATGCCGGTATCATGATACCGGCATGGTCTTCATCAATTCCGGCATGGTCATTATCACTTTCAACATGATCTTCATCACTCCCGAATAAAAAAAAATTGGTTTCCAAAGTGAGGAGAAGAGAATTTGATATAGAGTGGGGAGAGTTTAGAATTTGAAAGGTCATCATCACTTTCAACATGATCTTCATCACTTCGAATAAAAAAAAATTGGTTTCCAAAGTGAGGAGAAGAGAATTTGATATAGAGTGGGGAGAGTTTAGAATTTGAAAGGGAATGAGAAATATTTGGGTTTCAAAGCTCCACCCCTAAATAAGATTAATAAGAAGTGGAGATGGAAATGGGGGATATGATTTTCTTTTTGATTTTAAGTTTTTGATTTTTATTTTGTGGGAAGGGTATTTTAGTATTTTCGCCCCCCAAAAGTCACCCCTTAGCACACACCATGGGTTGGGGGAAGTAATTCATATCCCCCAATTAATTCCCATATCCCCCAATTACTTATTCTTTTGTAACTCAATAATAGAAATTTGGAAAGTGATATGAAGAACAGAGAAACTCGAACCACCACCACCACCGACGACTTAACGTGACGACAACAAGGTCCAATACGTTGGTGTTAAAGGGAGAACTGAGAGGAGCCAACCCTCGTACGAGAGGACTGGGTTGGGCCAACCTATGGTGTACCGGTTGTTATGTCAATATCATCGCTGGGAAGTTAAGTTGGTATGGAAGAACCGCAGCTTGCGGGAAATCCTTCTCAAAACAAGTTCTCGTACAAGGTTTTAGAATAGAACTTCGATAGGCGAGAGGTGTAAGCATCGCGAGGTGTTCAGCCATCTCGTACGAAACGAAAGAAAAATAGAAGAAATGCAATAAAGGATCGATTGAGGGAATTGGTCCTTTATTGCTAGTCAAGTCAAGGATCGGTGGAATTCTAAAGATAAGCCACTGCTGAAAACGCTCTCCTTACCAGAATGAATGCTATGAGCCAGGAGGCTCCGCGGAAGTGGTTGCTATCTCCTGGATTATAAAATTATATTTGTAGGCGCCAAAGGAGCTGCATAGCCCCCGAGATGGGATCTTCATCTCTACCTCAACCATCCCACCAATTGGAACAGCCATGCAGCTATGAAACGAATCAAGAAAGTTGGGGGCAATAGGTCCTCTGACTCTAGCTGGGCAAGAAAACGCCCTTCCCTCAAAAATAGTATTCAGTAGGGTAGTTCCAGGAACAGCAAGCAAAGCGAAAGGAAGCTCATATGAGGTTTGAGTTAGGTAGAAGTTGTGTCTTGGATGCGCAAGGTAGTTATGTCCTTACTTAGTCTTAAGAAGTTGTCGACATGTACATATGTTCACGTTGGTTTGCTTGCCGACCGGTCTTCCCAACAAGCAACAACTTTTACATAGTGTGGAACTTCATTCTACCTTCTTAACTTTGTAATTCGCATAGACAGAACAACAACCATTCACGAGTCAACCTCAGTAACAGATTCTCTAAAGAGTGTATGACCATGACATACGTAAATACAGATATTACAGAAAATGGAAACCATTATGCAATTTATGGAAACCATTATTACTATAACATGCATCATACTAGGTTAAAGTGCCATCTTTTAATTGTGACAAATGCATGGAAAATGAAATCTACGTTGAAAGACAATACAAAGTCTTATACGAAGAGAATTTTTTTTTTCGAAAATAGAAAGGTTATATTAAGAAAAGAAACAGGCAGAGCCTGCAGTTTCAAGAGTTACAGATTAATAGCCTTAAGCCTAAATTACATGTGCAGAACAGCTTCCCAATTGTGGAGCACCGAATTTGCATCAACAAAGCTAAAAACATCCGTATCACAATTCCAAAGCACTAGAGTCTGCTTAACCAAAACGATTATCTCTTCCACTGATCTCTTCCTATGTCCAAACACTCTATTGTTCCGTTCAGTCCATAAGTTCCAAACGATGGCGAAGTGTGTCATATCCCATAATGCTTTACATCTGCCCTTTAAAACGTTCCACTTCCATGCAATGAAAACTTGCAGAATAGATAACGGCATAGGCCATGATATGTGAAATGATTTGATAAAGAAATCCCATACCTTAAAAGAGAATTCACAGTGGATCAACATGTGGTCTGCTGTCTCTTGAACGTCGTTGCAAAATACACATATGTCGGATTCAAGTTGGACACCTCGCTGTTATACGAAGAGAAATTGTTAAACGGTTCAGGCCTGGGCTCTAGTCTTATGTTCACATCCTCGCTACGGATGTGATCAAAGAACTGAACACAGATCCAAACCCACACCTTCCTAATGCTATAGTAGCTCTCCTAGCTGTAAACATATCCTCTTTTCTTTCGCTTTTTACAATCTCATTTGCTAACAGAAAAATTAACCATTCCCAATCGAAGGGCAAGCAAAGGGTAAATATAAAGATCAATTGTAAACAGTTAGGTAGTTCAGTACGCCGCTAAGGAGGAAGGGAGCACGCCGTACCGTCCCCATCATATGAGCAATCGGATCACCAATTCTGCGATCAGTTTTTTCCAGAGGTATAAAACTATATGTTCTACATATGAGGGGCCATAGGTTATTGATTATTCAGGACGAGTCATTGGCAGGGCTGGTGCATCATCTCATTCAATCACAGCTGATATAGGAAAGCGGGGATAAACAAGTAAGGTAGCTAAAGTCAATGTTAACATTCTTTCAACTTCTTGTGCCTACTGATATGTCTCATAGATGGCATCTCTCCTAGCTGTAAATATATCCTCTTTTCTTTTGTAGGTAGTGGCTGCCAAAGATTCAATCCGGTAACGGGGGTTCGCAAACAAGAATCTTGGACAACCATCTTCATTAGAGAAGATGGGAAATGGGAGGTTGGTTAACGACAGAAAGAATCAAGAGGAAGGGATATAATACACCTATTGGTTTGACCTCTCACACATAGCTTCGCGCTTCGACATCGGTCTACTCCATCCGTAAGGAATGAATGGGCTTTAACGCGCGAATCCAGCGACCGAGGAAGGAGCACTTTGCTTTCCAACCGGATAAAGTATTCCGATTGACCCACCCCAGAATCGAGGAGTAGGGGCGGGAAGATATAAGCAAGCTTCGACTATAAGAGTGACATCTACAGAATTTACTTTCGCTTTGCGCGGTCATAAACTCGAGTTATTCCATTCGACCGAAGATCCACTTTCAGTCTGTAAGTAGTTGATTATCATGCACTGAAGATTCCCCTTTTTTCAATAGATACTGGCTTTTAAAATAGAAATAACAAATCAATAAGAAGTCGGTCGGTAGAAGAGAACCAAGGGTCAGCTTTATTCCTTGGCTTTTGACCGATGCTCTTGGCTAGCATCAAAATCTGGAGGGGTTACCCCGCGGCAAGGAAGAGTAGCAGGTGGAGAAATGGATTAAGAAGTAGGGGTCGAAGCACTTAGCCTTCCAATCTGTTAAGATATATACTTGGGATTGAGCTACCCCGGGATTAGGAAATAAACGCTTGCAAAGAGTCGGTTGAAGTAAGAAATGGGGCCTCCCCCACCAATATAATTGGACTCGATCTACCAGCACGAGCTACTGGCTTATAAGGAGAGTTGGCGTTTATAGCACCGGGAGACGGCTAAATAGGAGAATATTGCATACAGTTAGCTTTCCCCGCCTCTAGTTATAGCTTCGGATTTCCCTCCGGTTGATACCATCTATGGCATGTATGAAGAAGTTGGAATGATAGATCATTCCGCCAAGTTGCCTTCGCTTCTTTCTCTGCCCTTGGCGGGCTCTGAGGCCCATCTTTCACCAACCCCTCTCCAGGAGTCGAGCGGGGAGCTGCGTCACTAACCCTACCCAAAGTTGCTCTTTTTATTCCTGCCCCGCCTGATTTTTTAGAGGAGCAGAAGATGACATTCCCTCGTGAAAACTTAATTCGAGTTGTTGATCAAGTTCGTCTAACGAAAGTGGCAAATTATAGTACTGATAGTATATGAGGCGTACGATTGAAGTTTTCTTCTCTTATGATTTGAGTGAATGAGTCCCAAGTCGAGCTTCTGCAGATTCATTTCCTAAAGTTCAAAGATGGAAGGAGTGGCCCATAAGGAATAACTAAACTCAACTGCTAAGGAGACAGCGACCTCTGGAACTGCTCGGCACCGAATTGCTTGAAGAAAGCGTTCTTTCTTGCTCTCTCTATAAGGACGACCTCCAAGCCTTTCTTTCTGAGAAAAAAGCCATAGGAACCGAGCAAGCACCAGCTCATAATCAAAGAGGCACTAAAGAAGAAAGGAAAGAATGAAAAAATGACTCGTCGCCTTGATCATTCATCATCTTTTATCGTAGAATAAGAATCAGTCTTCTTTCAGCAAGTTGCATGAAACTCTCGACTTTAATCACTAACTAACTAAACTCATAAGATAAGACTTCTTCTTTTGTATGCTCGATTCACTAGGTTCCATACCACTTCAACCTACGAAAAAATCACTTCGGTGCGTCCCGGTTTGGATTGTTCTCTGCCACTCGGTAACATTTAGTCCCCTACCCGTTCAAGTTGCCGAATAGGAGAGTAAAAAAAATTAATGTGAAGGATCAAAATATTTTATTTTCCACCATTCTCTTTCTTTTTGCATCAAGTTCAAAGAATATCTCAATCTATAATGAAGAAATGATAGTAGCTGGTTGTTTTATAGGTTTCATTCTATTCAATCGAAAGAGTTTAGGTCAGACTTTTAAAGCGATCTTCGACGCAATAATGGAGGCTATTCAAGAAGAATTGCAGCAAGTTCCGAATCCTAACAAAGTCGTTCTTCTGGAATCAAAAGAGCAAGAGCAATTACTTTGTATCAGCATGCAAATTTGTGGCACCGTAGTGGAATCATTACCAACGGACACAACTGCGCGCCTCGGTGTAAAAGACGGTGCAAGCCTTTTTTATGCCGAAACCTAATCTGTTAAGTCAAGAACGCTTCTCAATGCCATTTCTTCCCGTCGCATCGGTCTTCGTGGATGAAATAGTGACAGTTTTCATGTCTCTGTGAGTTAAAGATTTTTCCCAGGGTCTACGTCAAAATCTTCTATCGTAGATTTCATTCGAGAGGGCTTGGTAGTCTTAAGAAAGGTTCGAGTCTAATTATCATATCACACTAATAAGTGACTCGTATAGAAATCTTCCTAACTAGGCGAGAACAAACCTACTTATATATTGTAAGGGCGAGGTTTTATCCGCGAACGCTTTGTTCCGGCCCAGGCGCCTACGTCCTTGACGGTTCATATCCGACGCCAAACGCCTGAAAATTCTCTCTGCAAGATTCGTGGCACTGATGCCCGCAAACATTTTTCATCTCTTGATTTCCAGTGACTCCTTTACCTATTCTTTCTTGTTTGGCAAATCCAACCGGTGATTTCCTGATTTTGAGAAGGAAAGTCTCTCTCCCAGAGCAGTTAAAGAATGAAGTTAAACCAATGATTTTGATAGAAAGGCTCTTCCTCACAATCGCTCTTCCGATGCCGCATAACCATGGCAATTAGTATCTCAAGATGCAGCTACACCTATGATGCAAGGAATCATGGACTTACATCCCGATATCTTTTTCTTTCTTATTCTGATTTTGGTGTTCATATCATGGATGTTGGTTCGCGCTTTATGGCATTTCCACTATCAAACTAATCCAATCCCGAAAAGGATTGTGCACGGAACAACAATCGAGATTCTTTGGAACATCTTTCCATCTATCATCCTCATGTTCATTGTTATACCATCGTTTGCTCTCCTATACTCAATGGACGAGGTCGTGGTAGATCCAGCCAAAACTATCAAACATATTGGACATCTATGGTATCAGACTTATGATTATTCGGACTATAACAGTTGGGATGAGCAATCACTCACTTTTGACAGCTATATGATTCCAGAAGATGATTCAAAAGTGGACAATAGAGTGGTAGTGCCAGCCAAAACTTATATACGTATTATTATCACATTTGATGATGTACTTCATAGTTGGGATGTTCCTTCCTTAGGTGTGAAATGTGATGTTGTACCTGGCCTTTCAAATCGAGACCTCTATTTTAGTCAAACGAGAAGGAGTTTACTACGGTTAGTGCAGTGAGATTCGTGGAACTAATCATGCCTTTATGCCTACTGTTGTAGAAGCAGTTCCTAGAAAAGAGTATGGTTCTTGGGTATCCAATCTCTTATCCCCTGATGCCGTCATACCTATTGTTGTAGAAGCAGTTCCTAGAAAAAGTGAGAGTTCTTCAGTTAACTTCCTTCTCCAAAGGATTGTGCCTGTTGCCTACTCGGACGACCAGTTTGAAGGGTCAAGCATAACAACTGACAATGAACTCTGGCTCCAAACATCTACTCCAAGAGCTAGACCCGAGTAAATCGCTGAGATTCGACAGCAGGCGTACTGGCTCTTCAATGTGGATCGAAAGAGAGCGGTTAAGGAAGCCGTTTTTGACCACCATATTTTAGATTTGGGGCTGGAAATTGCTAGCGAAGAAGGAGCGACTAAGATACTAGATCGCATCAATGACCTTCTCGCAAAGCATTGGGGTGACGTACATCATACAAAGTGGGAGTTTGAGAAACCCGAAGTCAGGGAACAATTGTACTCAGTTCTTTGGGAAGATTAAAATCTCAATTTGTATGATGCCTATGAAAAGTGAACAGCCCTTCTAGCAGTATCATACTTATAGCCCCCAAGAAATAAAAAGTTACATTTGTTAAAGGTAGAGGTACTCTTGACCTAGTGAGAAAATGTGTTGTACATGAAGAGATAACATCCGTTGGTGATTCAGAAAAGGTAGAATTAACTGGTCATAGTATAGAAAAATGTGTTAGTGCATCAAGTCTGTCTAGCCCGGCTAGGATTTCTTTACCCACCCTAAAATAGAAGAGTTGACGACTTCGAGTCGCAAGTGAAGTGCGTTCTAACTTAGTTCATATAATATGGAAAAGCCCCTAGGTGCAAGTAAAGCTCGTGCTGACTTAGTGGTTGCTTACTTAGTTGGTTCTCTTGAATCGGTTTATGATTGAAAGAAGGTGGAATTCGTTATTCGTCAGTTGGTGATTAGCAAGTGGAGAAAGTAGAACAGGTTGGATAACATCGGCTAGTTGGGCTAGTTACTGTTTATGGATCTAGATCAAAGCTTAGTGAAAAGGTTGCATCTATTGATGAAGAATATGCTTTTGTTTAGCTTGGAATGGGTCCTGGTACGAGATAAAATGGAGATTAAGCTTGACTAGTTACTGGACTTGGTGAAATAGGTGTAGAATGTCCATCAGGTAGGTCAGGCCCAAGTGCTTTTCTTTAAGGTAACCAACGGATGCGGAGGGACGAAGGCACTCGACATCAAGTAGAATGTCTAGTGGATTATAAGTTAGCTGGTCCCTCTCCTTTCAGTCGAGTGCCTTCATCCCTCCGCATCCGTTGGTTACCTGGAATGGGCTAGGTGTAAGAGTAGTAGCAGGTGGAAGTGTAGAAAGCATGGTATCCGTAAAGGTCTCTATAGGTCTGGGGGATTTGTTATCTTCAAGCTTTGGGAAATCAACTACTGTTATTGGTGGTAGTTAAAAACTCATCTTATTTCATTGAATAAGAGCGAACAAAAGCCCGCTTAAGGGAAGAGCCATTTGTAGTAGTCGAAAGGGTACGCGGGGAAGGCCCTTATAGTAAATAGAGTCAATTCCACATGACTCATCGTGTGCTCGAGATCCGGGCTAATTTAATATACGAGAAGGCGGACTCAAGGCCCAAAGATAAGGAGAAATCGGAGCTCTCACTTTAATATGAGATCTTTCAATTGAGAAGATCCATCGACTTTTAGACGAAGAGAAAGGTCTTTACAGGCCTCATCCTTTAAAATCAAGTGAGGGAAGAAGCAACATACCCAGTTATTGTAATAATCCCCTACTTTCCCCCATCCATTAGAGTCCAAGGCCCGGAAAGGCTCTCTTTTTAATTAAGAAAGGAATTTATTTTATTTAACGTACCCCTAGCTGCCCCAGTCCTTATATTAAAACTCCCGTCTCTTGGATGGGTTGCTTATAAACCCTAATGCGCCTTCCTTCTTATAACCTTTTGGTATGTAGTGCCCCCTAACTTTAGATCAGATCCACCGGACGAGAAACTCAATTCCGCACTGTTGCTGAGTCATCGTACTTATCCACCGGGCCAAAAGGGACTGGGACAGGGGATTCGTGGAATTTATCTTTGTGGATTGCGTTGAGGGAAATCTACCAAAGCTAGGAAGATAGATAGACTCCTTTCCCGCTGCTAAGGCAGAGCAAGAAACAAAAGAAAATTATTTAACCAGCGCCTCGGCGGATACTAAGAGTCCTCTCACTACCAACCAGCAGACATCATCTGGCTGGGTCTTGCCGGTATCAACAATGAGAAAAAAATAAGCAAATAGAAACATCAACTCACTATGGCTCTTGGCCCGACAACGTCCTAGGCGTCAAGCTTGTCGGGAATGCCTAGACGACGACGCCCGTTCTAGGCTGCAGTAAGTAGATCGAGAGGTCGTTCCGCCCCTTGTCCCCGAAGATGGGTAATATGTCTCATACAATCTTGCTCCAATCGACCTAGTCAAGAGCGATCCTAGTTCACGGCAGAGAACAAAACAGCAAGCGAGCGTACCTTTCTTCGCTTCTTCTCCACCAAGCACGGAAGTTTAAGGATAACTGTAGGTCGGTGGCTACCTAAGAAAACTCTGATTCGATCGGCCCCCTGGATGGGAGGCATCTACCTCATCCCGATCACAAGGAGAGGTTCACCATGATGGGTGTACTTCTTTTGCAACCATCCTTTTTTGGGCCATGCTCCTCAAATTTACGGATTCAGAGGGGGCTCAGACCTACTTCTTTTTATGACTTCCACTTCTCGGTCCCGGCCCGGTGACCAACCCTAGTACGAGAGGAAAAAACATTATGGTAAGGAAAAAACAACTTCATATGAGGAGATTGTCCGCGGATACTTATGATTCATAACCTTGGCATCATTTTTATGCTCATTCAGCTAGTGAATATGCTCAATTCCCTTGGTCCCATCGATGGAGCTACCTTATGACTAGGTTAAGCAAGCCCCAACAAGAGAAAAAGTCATCTTATTTATAGCCTTTTTTGAGTTGGGCCACATTAGGTGTTTGAATTTTACCCTTAAGCCATGTCTAAAAAAAAAGGCTCAAGCCCACCCTATAGCCAATGTCCAACTCCCACACTGCTTAGTCCACGGCATCAAGTACTGGGGTTTCCCAAACATTTTAGAAAAGGTCATAATTCAGATTGATGTTCTAAAAAGAGTGGCGTGGACCGCGTGGTTAACTTTTCTTTACCTTTTTATAACTATGATTTGCTGTGTAGTGCGTATACTACCAAGAATTGAATTGATCAAACACAAACACAAACACTAGCTAATAAGAATAATAAGCACCCAACCCATTAATTTTTCATTGAAACCAATTATAAAATCCTCAAAGACATATGAACCCTAATTTCAGTATTCTCCGAGTTCATAATTAAACTTAAACTAAGAAAAAAAAACGAATTAAAAGTTCCTAATATACTAACTATACTCACGTAAACAAAAACCCAGTTCCTAAGAACAAGTTTTGAAATCCAAATTGAGACAACAAACTTGAAGTTTTCCTACCACTTGATCCTCAGAGCACGCTACGGTACAATCACATGCAATCTAACTCTAATTCTTGTAAGTGATCATACAAGAATACTTATCCAATACCAGAACGTAAGAGAGAGAGAAGTGAGAACTGGTCGTAAGAAGTTTACGAAAGAACCATGATTTAGGGCATACTTAAAAAATTTAGGGCATACAAAATGATTACCCGAACTAGGGTGTGGTGATAAGGGGTATTCAAGGATAAGTAAATAAATTACTTAGTTACCTTCAATGAAATTATTAATTTACTTTTTTTGTTTTTTGCCCTTATTAATTTACATTTTTAATTTTTATGAAAATGGAAAATAATGTTAAAGAATTCAGAAATAAAAAACTACATAGCAGGCAAGCGAGCAACAAGCTGAGCCGCCAACCCTTTTTGAATTGCAAAACCTATCCTATTAAAAATAAAATCACGTGAACCAGGAGTCATGACATTACTGTGCATGACTTTCTCGAACCCTCTTGAGTAGTCCAACCGCTTCTAGAGCCAAATAACCAAAAGTATCAAAAGCAAAGGGAACGAAAGCATTCCATTGTCAACACACGCTTTCTCATGCTTCGATATCTTACCCGAGGCAGCCCTTAGTCTTTGCCCGACCGTAAAGGTGCCATGTCCATGCCACCAAAAAGGAGATACCCCAGTGAGGTCAACACATGTGTGTTTCCCATTGGCCCACCCAAAAATAAGAACATCTGATGGGATCCCCTTCAAGTGGGTCTGTCAGAAAATTCACAGGCGCTTCTTTCTTTGCTGAAATGCCAGCCCTCCACAGTACATCATATAAGATATCCCTCACATGATCATGTCTATATTTAAAACCAGGGTCTACCTTACAATGAACTGCATGCTCACCATACAAATCCAAGCATCCTGTGATGCAAGCAGGACAACGAGAGTCGAGGGGTAAAGCGGGATCGTTAACCTGTATTTGAGGATATAACGGTACTCTAAAGGAGACATCTTCTGTCCAAGCCCCTCAATCGGAATAGCAAGAAGAAAATCCTTGGCATGCGCTGCTTGCAAACAACCAAAAACCGTTTTTTGTCTCTCCGTTAGCTTGTAAACTCTATCAATATCTTTAACCGCTTTACCAAAAAAAGCACTCGCCAGGGTACGGGCGTTGCCTTATTAAAGTTGTCATTCATACCTTCCACACCACTGCTCCTCAATATGTGATCCTGTAACCCCCAAGATTGCACTCGCGAAGCCAAAAAAGCATATTCCGAAGCCTCCCTAGCAGTGTAAGGGCCAAGACCTCCATATCTAATAGGTAGAGTATATAGCCTCCACTGCAGATCTCCAACGAACGGTCCCCCACAAACCACGATGCCCTCTACCACCTCTCTCAAGCCTCTACTATGATGCACCGATACTGATACGGGGATACTGATACGGTGACACTGATATGGGGATTCGTCAATTTTCATAAAATGGGGATACGGGATACCGTGGGATACGTGTATTTATCAAAAAAATATTTAATACTCCCTTCGTCCCACTAATAAGTGACCTAGTTACTTTTAGATTTTGTCCCACCATTAAGTGACCTATATCACTAAACAAGGAGATATTTCTAAAATTATCCTTTTAATTGAATATAAGAAAGATAAGAAATATGCATAATTTGATAGTCATGTTTATATTCGTTACGTATGTGTTTTAAATTGCTTTTCAATGGTACGAAGTTTGTGAACATCCGTGGTGTAGTTTGAGAGATAAATCAGTTCAAAATTTCACTATTTAAGGGTATAATTATAAAAAGTGCTTAAAAATACTTTCCCCCTTGCTTGCCTTAAAATTGTGTAAACTTGAACTAGGTCACTTAATAGTGGGACAGAGGGAGTATAATAATAATTCACTCTACTAAAAAAAATCATAAAACAAAAAATTCGATAGATACTATTTTGATTATTAAAGTGAGTAAATATTAAATTTTCAAAGATTTTGGGTTTCAGTCTTAATTATGTTAATTGAATGGATAAAATCGCATGTACTCCGATTTCTCTTTAAAACAACATGAAAAACATGACTGCCCAATAAGCCTTAAATTTTTGTAGCAACATTTTTTTTAAGCACCATAAAAATAAATACCAAGTCTTTTTTCTTTATAGTCAAAAAATTATTATGTTTAGATATAATTATTCAACCTGGGGGAGGTCTTAGGCCCATTGCGGTTGGTACGGTATGGAGGAGATTAGTCTCTAAGGTGGCTGCTTTTGCTGTTGGAAAGGACATGACTTCTTACCTTGGAGATTACCAATTCGGAGTTGGTGTTCCTGTAGGAGGGGAAGGTATTTTACACGCTGTAAATCGCCTTCTGGAATTGAAAGGAAGCTCAGAGAACATGTCAATGCTGCTTATTGACTTTTCCAATGCTTTCAACATGGTGAGTAGGTCTCAACTCATCAAGGAAGTACGCCTTCATTGCCCAGGTATTTCTCGTTGGGTAGAGTTTTGCTACCTGCGGCCCGCCAAGCTTTATTACTCCCATTATATTTTGTCTTCTTCTCTTGGTGTACAACAAGGTGACCCTCTCGGTCCCTTGTTATTTGCATTGACACTTCACCCCTTAGTGAAGACTATTGCTGCTCAATGCAAACTTGACTTACATGCTTGGTACCTTGATGATGGTACAATAGTTGGAGACACCTTGGAGGTGTCTAAGGCTTTGCGGATAATTGAAACAGAAGGGCCAAGCAGAGGTTTACATCTCAACATTAAGAAGACCGAAGTTTTTTGGCCTTTTATTGATCATAGGAGTACAATGGATGGTGTTTTCCCTACGGATATTGGTAGGCCTTCTAAAGGTGTTAAACTTTTGGGCGGTCCAGTGAGTTTGGATATGGGCTTTATCAGCGACATGATGTTGAACAGGGTCCATAAAACTGTTCAATTAATGGACGCTATTAAAAAGCTTAGGGACCCTCAAAGTGAGATGCTTTTACTCCGCAATTGTACTGGCGTGTCTAGACTTTACTTTGCTATGCGAACTACTAATCCGGCTGCTCTACAACCTGCCACTGATTTGTTTGATGATCAGCTTTATCAGTACTTGAGACTTCTAATTACTGGTGACGGCGCGGGTTTTGGTCCCTTACAGAAGAGATTAGTTACATTACCTATCAAGGATAGCGGATTGGGCATTTATACCATGGCTGACACTCGTGCCTATTGTTATCTTGCTTCTCGGTGTCGACTACTTCGATTCAAAAACGATCCTTGGTAACTTTTTCTCAACGGATAAAGGACCCGCTTTTGATTGGCTCTTCAGACCTTTACTCAGGTATGTGGATTACCGTCTACTTACAGTGTCGATGATACTGCCCCTCCTTCCATGCATTCCCTGGCAGTTGTTTATTTTGACGCAGTTAAGAAGCATATTCCAGACCAGTTTCATATGTCTGAAAGAGATTCAGCCCTTTGGAAGTGCAATCGCATCAAACATGCTCAAGATTACCTTTTGGCGGTCCCCATTAGTGGACTTAACCAATGTGTTGGGCCTCGACAATTCAGAGCTATGCTTTGTTATTGTTTGGGTATTCCTTTGTTCGTGGAGAATAGTTTGTGCCCAAGTTGTAACAAGTCTATGGATGTCTTTGGGGATCATGCGCTCCATTGCGCTAAGGATATTGGGTACAAGTTTCGACATGATGTGGTTCGCGACATTGTTGCGGACATTTGTTACAAGTCTAATGTCCCTGCGCGCAAAGAGGTTTCTCTTGGTCTTCAGTCAGACGATGGAAAGGATCTAAAACCTGCTGACATTCTTGTTCTTAATTGGGAGAACGGGCAAGACGTTTGTATGGATGTTACAGGCGTATCTCCATTCACTGGTGATGGTGTGCGCTCTTTCGCCCCAGGTAAGGCTATTTCTGGTGCAGTTTCACGAAAACGTGCCAAATACTTGGACAAGTGCGCTGCACATGGCTATGGTTTGGGAGTTCTGGCCTTCTCTACCTTAGAAGAGCTTGGAGAAGACACTCTAGTTTTTTTCAAACGTCTAAGGAATTGTTTGGTTAGCAATGACGCTAGTAGTGGATTAGGTAGTTTTATTTTCTATCGTTTAGGTATCGCTATTCAAAGAGGAGTTGGAGCTCAGCTTGTCGAGGAAATGGCGTTGAACCTTCTTTTCATTGTATTAGTTAGTTTTGAGAGGAAATATCATAATGCTAGGATGTTTTCTTCGATATTCTTCCTCCCTCCACCAAAATCCCATACAACAAATTCGATACTCCATCTTAAAGATCCCATCACTACCTCCTTCTTACTGATCTAAAAAAAACTGAGATATAAATTAAAATTAAACAGAGCTGAGAATTTGATTAGTAATGAGAGATTCCGAGATTTTAGAACCGAAATTTCAGATTGCAATTAAAATCAGAAATTGAAGACGGACGGACTTGCTTTCAAGTCTGTTCAGAGAACTTATGTTTCTCCTCTCCTCTATGGCGGCGGCCTACACTGAATTTCAGATCAGAAGTGCAAGGAATTTATCAAATAAAATTACTGACATTGCCCTTGTACTAACGTAAAATTACTATAAACTCTAAAGCATGTTTGGATGTAACGGTACGTTTGTGGAATTCGACCAAAACAGTTGCTAAAATTATATTTTTGAGGGTAAAAAAGGTATAAAACGATTGTTAAAAGTCCAAAATGTTACTTTTGGAATTTTCTATCAAGAAAAATAAGTGCGAGAATTTTACCCTTTTTTAAGTCTTGGTAAACAACTCTATTCACAGCTGCCTTTGTATCTGGTTGATTTCATCTCAATTTCATGATAACGCTGATTTCATTCTTGCTCCCTGCTGTTCGAAGATAAAAAAAAAAAAAAAAACTTGCTACATTTTCTTTTTCTAAAGATGTTTTCTAATTCAAAGAGAAGAAATAATAATAAAGATTGAAAGAATAGTGCTAGAGGGATCTACCAGTGGTAGGTGAAAAGAATTACAAATTCAGTAAGATATTATCCAAATCATTGAGTACTGAATTAGAGAAGTCTAGGTGAACTCTCTTTCTCACACCTGATGCCCAAGCTAATAACTAAAGACTTCCCATGAATACCATCACCGCTTAAGTCATATAGTAATACTTCCCTTCAAATATGCGACAGTTTCTCTCTCCAAATTGCCCAAGACAATTGCCACCGAATTAATAACTTTTTTTTTGACACGTAGGATTTATAACACCCATTATTGGAGATGCTCTAACGAGTCTTATCAGAATGCTCTTAAGATAAGACTGGGCTAGTTGGGCCAGATGGACTAGATCAGTTTCGGGCTTAGGGTTTAGCAAGGTGACCAATGAGTACCACTATATAAGCTCTCATTCTCATCAAAACAAATCAAAAACTTGCCGTCTTTTCCACCTCTCTCTCTCTTTTTTTTTTTTATAGATCTACTGCTAATCTGTAATTGAAAAGATAACCGAGATGAATGAGATATTGATTTTCCATGAGATCCCTTCTTAAATACGACAAACAATGATATCATTTCTGTCATAATGACTTATCCTCTCAAATGTATTTCTTAACAAAATTATTTGCATTTTGGGTTGATTCATTAACTGGGTTTGTGATGGGACTCAGCTATTGGTAAATACATGATCATGGGTTTCAGTTGACAGTTGTCCAGATGCTTTCTGCTACAGAATTTTCCAGGGGTTTCCAAGTTTGGTGGTACTAGTATCTAATGCAAATACATGATCATGGAGTTTATGTGATAGGATCAGTTTATGTGTAACGGTTTTTAATCTGCTATTCACCTTTTCTCTACTCAGAATGTACTGTACATCATCTTTCCTCGTAATAATAAGCATTTGCTCTTCCTAGCTGAAAACTACATAAAATAAATTTGGTGCTTTGGCAATTTAATAACTAATTACGATATGACATGGTACATTCAGGGCAAATAATCCCTTTGTAAACAAACAAACAAACATCTGTCCAGATATCACAAATTTAGCTCATCACCTAGGGTAGAATTCAATGATGGATGGTGTTAAGGGTGCTGCAAGAAATAAACAACTGAACTAGTATAATAGCAGATTAAATTTTTTTAGTGATCTCAATATGTAATGTAAACAATTTTTAGTTGATTTACGAACTGATCTTTTGTCACTTCTTCATCTCCATTTGCTGGATCATAAACTAGCACAACACAGTGAACAACAAGTTTACTGAAGAAAAATAACCCCACTTCCATACTTAAAGGTAGATCTGAAAAGAAATCATGTTCCCACTGATAATGGCAAGGAAAGGATCCACACACTACAGAACATTGCGGGAATCCAATATATTTTGTTCTAGAAAATTAGCACCTAAATCATTGGACTATAATTCAATAGATTGAAAAAACCATAGAAACAATGAGGTTAAGATGAAGAAGTAGTAGAACAAACCTGTTTCCCAGGTGCAGGAATTAGGAGCATTACGGGTCTCCAGGAATCTTCATAATGTTCCTCATGAATAAGTTTTTGTTCTAAATCTACTGGTTTCCATGTGCTATCATCAAGTGTTTTTTTCTGAAAAGAAAAATGAAGATAAACAGCTTGAGTAAGTTGGACAACAACAAGTAAGAGTCAAATAATTGTGTTAGATTCTCATATCTATCTTCCCGTGCTAATAATATATTGTGATCTCAATTGCTTACACTAGAAATTGAGATCACTAAAAAAATTGGTATCGAAATCATATATATCGAATTCAGGAGCTGATATTGCTGGATCCGAGAAGGCATCATACTCATCCCAATTGATATGGTCAATGTCAAAGAATCTATGTTGTCAAAGGCGTCGCCTGGGCGCCGCCTAGGCGCCAAAGTGGCCTTATTCTGAACTTGGGCGCCACGCAGTGGGTAAGAAGATGCCACTTTAAAAAGTGGCGCCCAGGCGTCGCCTTTCTAGGCGCTCGGGCCAAAGCGCCCCCGGTTGTTGGGCGCCAAAGTGGCATTTTTATGCCAAAAAAGGAAAAAAATATTACCAAAATCTTTTTCATTAAGTCAACATTAATATTTTAAACCCCTAATCTAATTATGTTAAGAAACAGATCATTCCTAGCTGTTTTTGTTAATTACTTAAACAATAGTGCAGGAAAAAAAATCTTTCCATTTTTTTTGCAAATCTTTTCATTAAGATTTACGAGCTAAAAAAAGAAAATCCTAAGCTAATTATCAGTTATGTCAAGAACATAAACCTATGTGGGAATTATTGTTCTACGCCGCGGCTCGCTGCAGCTCGGGATTTTACACCTGACGCCACGCGGCGCCTTACGCCCATGACAACATAGCAAAGAATATATCTAATATCGTAGCTACATCTAATATTGTTATATTGCAAATTGTGATCACTATGTTTCTTTCTATTGGATGTCTAGATTCTACGTTACTGCAATTAAACTGTTACATACAGGTAAAGCAATTAAAATAGATTTGCAGGCTAATTTAATATCCATACTGACCAGCATGAACCTGGAGACTTAGGCTTCATCATCCACAATTTGTTTTGCAGATTCTCGTTGAACCTTATCCAACAGCTCCAAAAATTAAGAGCAAAGATCAAGAAGAATGTCACGCAGACCCTCTGACATTAAGAGAAAATGAAAAAACATTAGAACTGCCTTCATCACATTTCCAATTAGAATTTACGGAATCTTACTTTTCAAAAATCACCGTGCTCTCATTGTGCACTCCTATTAGCATACACACTCATGATGTGAGAAGTTGAGTTCTTCAGCATCTGGGAAAGAAGATACTGCCCAAAAACTTGAGTGAGAGATTGAATTTGAGAGGAAATATCATAATGCTTTTATGTTTTTGATATTCCACCAGAATCCCATACAATTACAAAACCAACACTCCATCTTGAACCCATTAATGTATGTATTCTTACTGATTACTCAGGGTATTGATTTAAGGGAAGATCGAAAGAAAAAGAAAAAGGGGGGTTTTGATTTGGGGAAGAAGAAAAATGAATTACGACTTAGGGCACTGCTATGATGTATGTAGTGCAACGCAATTACAAAGATATCCTTATTATATAGTAGAATTACTATACAGTGCTACAAATTTTTCTTAAAGGCACTTTCTTTCTTGATCAGGGCACATCCCACAAATACTTGCCGGAAATAACCCAAGTTTGATAGTCAAATGGCCGGCCTTGGTCTGTAAAGAAAAGGTGTTTTTAACTTTTAAGATCACACTTTGTCCGACAAGATATCTCACTTGTTTTTCTAGATGGAAAATCACAATCCCCACAATAACTTGTTTAGATTTCTGAAATCTTTCTTTTTGTAACTCAATAATAGAAATTTGGAAAGTGATATGAAAAACAGAGAAAGTCGAACCACCGCCACCGACAACTTAACGTGACGACAACAAGGTCCAATGGACTCCAAATCAAGTCATCTCCGCATGATAATATCTGCCTATTAAAAAAACAGTGAAAAAAGAAGTGTGTTAATTGACACTACTTGCACCAAAAAACACAGTGCACTAAAATATGTTGGAAAACGAACGGTGGTGTTGTCATCAAAGTAAATCAACATCACCACAAGAAGGTGGGGGACTGATGAGGCAGTTGGCCATGATTTGGCAACAACATTGCCTTACACACATGAGTAGGTCAGACTTTTAAAGCGACCTTCAACGCAAGAATGGAGGCTATTCAAGAAGAATTGCAGCAAATTCCGAATCCTAACGAAGTCGTTCTTCTGGAATCAAAAGAGCAAGAGCGATTACTTAGTAGGATCAGCTTGCAAATTTGTGGCACCGTAGTGGAATCATTACCAACGGCACGCTGCGCGCCTCAGTGTAAAAAGACGGTGCAAGCCTTTTTATGCCGAAACCTAACCGTTAAGTCGCAACGCTTCTCAATGCCATTTCTTCCCGTAGCATCAGTCTTCAAGACGAAATAGTGACAGGTTTTCATGTCTCCGTGAGTTAAAGATTTGTCCCAGGGTCTACGTCGAAAGCTTCTATCGTAGAACTCATTCGATAGGGCTTGGTAGTCTTAAGAAAGGTTCGAGTCTAATTATCATATCACACTAAGAAGTGACTCCTATAGAAAGCTTCCGAACTAGGCGAGAACAAACCTACTTAGATATTGTAAGGGCGAGGGTTTATCCGCCAACGCTTTGTTCCGGACCAGGCGCCTACTTCCTTGACGGTCCATATCCGACGCCAAACGCCTGAAAATTCTCTCTGCAAGCGTCGTGGCACCGATCCCCGCAAACCATTTTTCATCTCTTGATTTCCAGTGAATCATTTTACCATTCTTTCTTGGTTGTAAAATCCAATCAGTGATTTCCTGATTTTGAGAAGGCAAGTCTCTCTCCCAGAGCAGTTAAAAAATGAAGTTAAGCCAATGATTTTAATAGAAAGGCTCTTCCTCAAAATCGCTCTTTTTGATGTTGCGGAACCATGGAAATTAGGATCTCAAGATGCAACTACACCTATGATGCAAAGAATCATGGACTTACATCTCGATATCTTTTTCTTTCTTATTATGATTTTGGTGTTCGTATCATGGATGTTGGTTTGCGCTTTATGGCATTTCCACTATCAAAGTAATCCAATCTCGCAAAGGATTGTGCATGGAACAACAATCGAGATTCTTTGGGCCATCTTTCCGTCTATCATCCTCATGTTGATTGATATACCATCGTTTGATCTCCTATACTCAATGGACGAGGTCGTGGTAGATCCATCCATTACCATCAAAGCTATTGGACATCAATGGTATCCGACTTATAAGTATTCGGACTATAACAGTTGGGATGAGCAGTCACTCACTTTTGACAGCTATATGATTCTAGAAATGGACAATAGAGTGGTAGTTCTAGCCAAAACTTATATATGTATTATTATCACATCTGCTGATGTACTTCATAGTTGGGTTGTTCCTTCGTTAGGTGTGAAATGTGATGTTGTACCTGGTCGTTCAAATCAGACATCTATTTTACTCAAACGAGAAGGAGTTTACTATGGTCAGTGCAGTGAGATTCGTGGAACTAATCATGCCTTTATGCCTATTGTTGTAGAAGCAGTTCCAATAAAAGTGTATAGTTCTTGGTTATCCAATCTCTTTTCCCATGATGCTGTCATACCTATTGTTGTAGAAGAAGTTCCTAGAAAAGGTGAGAGTTCTTCAGTTAACTTCCTTCTCCAAAGGATTGTGCATGTCTCCTACTCGGACGACCATTCTGAAGGGTCAAGCATAACAAATTACAATAAACTCTGGCTCCAGCCATCTACTCCAAGAGCTAGACCCGAGCAAATCGTTGAGATTCGCTAGCAGGCATACTGGCTCTTGAATGTGGGTCGAAAGAGAGCGGTTAAGGAAGCCGTTTTTGACCACCACATTTCAGATTTGGGGCTGGAAAATGCTAGCGAAGAAGGAGCGACTAAGATACTAGGTCGCATCAATGACCTTCGCGCAAAGCATTGGGGTGACGGACATCATACAAAGTGGGATTTTGAGAAACCCGAAGTCAGAGAACACTTGTACTCAGTTCTTTGGGAAGATTAAAATCTCAAATTGTATGATGCCTATGAAAAGTGAACAGCCCTTCTAGCAGTAGCATACTTATAGCCCCCAAGAATTAAAAAGTTACATTCGTTAAAGGTAGAGGTAATCTTGACCTAGTGAGAAAATGTGTTGGACTTGAAGAAATAGCATCCGTTAGTGATTCAGAAAAGGTAGAATTAACTGGTCAAAGTATAGAAAAGTGTGTTAGTGCATCAAGTCTATCTAGCTCGGCTAGGATTTCTTTACCCACCCTAGAATAGAAGAGTTGACGACTTTAAGTCGCAAGTGAAGTGCGTTCTAACTTAGTTCATATGGAAAACCCCTTAGGTGCAAGTAAAGCTCGTGCTGACTTAGTGGTTGCTTACTTAGTTGGTTCTCTTGGATCAATTTATGATTGAAAGAAGGTGGAATCTGTTACGTCAAGTTGGTGATTAGCAAGTGGAGAAAGTAGAACATTTGGATAAGATCGGCTAGTTGGGATAGTTACTGTTTATGGATCTAGATCAAAGCTTACTGAAAAGGTTGCATCTATTGAAGAAGAATATGCTTTTGTTTAGCTTGGAATGGGCCCTGGTACGAGATAAAGTGGAGATTAAGCTTGACTAGTTACTGAACTTGGTGAAATAGGTGTATAATGTCCATCAGGTAGGTCGGTCCCAAATGCTAGTGGTTAAAGTATAGATCTAGTAGATTATAGGTTAGCTGGTCCCTCTCCTTTCAGTCGAGTGCCTTCGTCCCTCCGCATCCGTTGGTTACCTTGAATGGGATAGGTGTAAGAGCAGTAGCAGGTGGAAGTGTAGAAAGCCTGGTATCCGTAAAGGTCTCTATAGGTCCGGGGGATTTGTAATCTTCAAGCTTTTGGAAATCAAGTACTGTTATTAGTGGTAGTTAACAACCCATCTTATTTCATTGAATAAGAGCGAACAAAAGCCCGCTCAAGGGCAGAGCCACTTGTAGTAGTCTAAAAGGTACGCGGGGAAGGCCCTCAGTAAATAGAGTCAATTCCAAATGACTCATCGTGTGCTCGATATCCGAGCTAATTTAATATACGAGAAGGCGGACTCAAGGCCCAAAGCTAAGGAGAAATCGGAGCTCTCACTTTAATATGAGATCTTTCAATTGAGAAGATCCATCGACTTTGAGACGAAGAGAAAGGTCTTTACAGGCCTCAGAATTTTACATCTAGTGAGGGAAGAAGCAACATACCCAATTATTTTAATAATCCCCTACTTTTCCCCATCCATTAGAGTCAAAGGGCTGGAAAGGCTCTCTCTTCAATTAAGAAATGAATTTCTTTTATTTAACGTACCCCCTAGCTGCCCCAATCCTTATATTGAAACTCCCGTCTCTTGGCTGGGTTGCTTATATACTCTAATGCACCTTTCTTCTTAGAACCTTTTGGTATGTAGTGCCCCCTAACTTTAGATCAGATCCACCGGACGAGAAACTCAATTCTGCACTGCTGCTGAGTCGTCGGACTTATCCACCTGGACAAAAGGGACTGGGACAGGGGATTTGTGGAATTTATCTTTGTGGATTGCGTTGGGGGAAATCTACCAAAGCTAGGCAGATAGATAGACTCCTTTCCCGCTGCTAAGGCAGAGCAAGAAACAAAACAAAATTATTTAACCAGCGCCTCGGAGGGTACTAATAGTCCTCTCACTACCAACCAACAGACATTACCTGGCTGGGTCTTGCAGGTATCAACAACGAGAAAAAAGAAGCAAATATAAACATCAACTCACTATGGCTCTTGGCCTAGACAACGTCCTAGGCGTCAAGTAGATCAAGAGGTCGTTCCGCCCCTTGTCCCCGAAGATGGGTAATATGTTCTCATACAATCTTGCTCCAATCTGACCTAGCTGGCGAGAGATCCCAGTTCACGGCAGTGAACAAAATAGTAAGCGAGCGTACCTTTCTTCGCTTCTTCTCCACCAAGCACGGAAGTTTAAGGATAACTGTAGGTCGGTGGCTACCTAAGGAAACTTATGGTAAGGAAAAACGATTCCGAACGCCCCCATTCATTTAGGATGGGAGGCATCTACCTCATCCCGATCACAAGGAGAGGTTCACCATGATGGGTGTACTTCTTTTGCAACCATCCTTTTTTGCGCCATGCTCCTCAAATTTACGGATTCACATTACTAATCATTAAGGGGCTCGGACCTACTTCTTTTTATGACTTCCACTTCTCGGTCCCGGCCCGGTGACCAACCCTAGTACGAGAGGAAAAAACGTTATGGTAAGGAAAAAACAACTTCATATGAGGAGATTGTCCGCGGATATTTATAATTTATGACATTGGCATCATTTTTATGCTCATTCATTTAGTGAATATGCTCAATTCCCTTAGTCCCATCGATGGAGCTACCTTATGACTAGGTTAAGCAAGCCTGACTAGGTTAAGCAAGCCCCAACAAGAGAAAAAGTCATCTTTTTATAGCCTTTTTTGAGTTGGGCCACATTGGGTGAATTTTACCCTTAAGCCATGTCTAAAAAAAGGCTCAAGCCCACCCTATAGCCAATGTCTAACTCCCACACTGCTTAGTCTACTGCATGGGATTTCCCAAACATTTTAAAAGGTCATAATTCAGATTGATGTTCTAAAAAGAGTGGCGTGGACCGCGTGGTTAACTTGGTTCTTTACCATTTTATGGGAGCAAACCAGGGGCGGAGTTAGGAAACTTGGTTCTTTACGTTTTTATGGGTTATTTGCTGTGTAGTGCCTATACTACCAAGAATTGAATTGATCAAACAAAAACACTAGCTAATAAGGCCCCTTCCTATGCACATGCCAAAAAAATGGTGTTTGGCGTGCCACCTGGCATGCCAAACCATTTGCGCCACTATGGGGAAACCGCTAAGCGATCGAATCCCTAGCGAGCGATAAAGACTTTATCGCTGGAGATATTATGATTATCGCTCGAAATTCACTATATCGCTGTCGATATAATCAATATCGCCACCGTTCGAGTTTCTGACGCCTATAAATACTGCACCTATACTCCCACCTCTTCTAAACTCTTCTCAATTCTTCTTCTGAAAACCTTCTGAAAACAACTGATTTTCTTTAAACTTTTGTTCTAAAACAATTATCTTAAACAGATATGGAGAGAAAAAAAAGAAACAAAAAAGGGAAAGCATCTACTAGTACCCCAGGCAGTGGAGTAAGTTTTGTTATGGATACAAATTATGAGTTTAATAATGTTAGACTAGTAGCCGGTGAAGGTGTATTCTCTAATCACCTTTCTAATAATGAGGGGCGATATATTGCTATACATCTAAGAGGTGGATGGACTGAGTTACGTACAATTTTTCAATTACTTCCTCCCGCTGTTCAAGAGAGAGTGAGAAGATATCCTTGGCGACATCTATATCAAATACAACCTAGAAACCACAGGACTCAAGGTGTTCAAGTTATATTAGAACGATGGTGGAAGACTACAAACACGTTCTTTTTCAAGGACTTTGAATGCGGTAAGTCAGTCTTTTCTAGTAATTTAATTTTTTAGATTATGTGTTTTGTTTCATAAAAATCAACAAATTCTAATTATGAATAATTATTGTTAATAGGAGTTACACCGATAGATTTATACGTGTTAACCGTAATTCCATGCCAAGGGAACTTACTTGCATTTAATAGACTAAAGTGGTTATCGAGAAGATAGATGGAAAGAAAGACTTCCTTTATACTCAAATGAATTAGGAGGAAATCCTACACATAGACAATTAGAAGCGTATGGGTTGAAGGTGTCTAGGTTGAAAAGTTTTTTCCTGCGTTATGCTGTAAGAATGAATGAAGACAGGGAAGCTGGTAATCAATATTTGATCCCCGACCATTTTGAGGAGCTAGAACGTCTGTTTTTATTGTGGACACTAGGCCAATGTCTGTTTCCAAATGCTAGCTCAGTAGTGTTAATTGGGTTTCTCAAAGCATTAGAAGATTTAGAGCAAGCACCAACATATGATTGGGGGACTGCGATTTTATCAAAGATTTACATTGCCCTAAGTGATAACTCGACGTGTGATAAAGATAGTTTTAGTGCTTTTTAGGGAGTTCTGGAGGTAAGAACCAATCTTTTTCACATTATGTATTTATTTGTCATTTTCATATGGAAAAGTTATTAACCTGCTGAATGTTATTATTTTCAGTATTGGTGGTATACATATTTTGTTTTGGAAGTATGATTCTGAGAATTGGGAAGCTACACAGATTGAAGAAGGTCAACATACTGCTATTGTTCATAAGATTCAGCAGTTGAGTAGAACAAGCCATAACCTTATCTCACAGCCATATGAAGCGTGCACTGAGTTCCAAGAAGAACTAGGTCGGACAATGGTAGAGTTAAGCCTTAGAAGGATGGTGTTATACAGCCCTATTTCGAGAAGGGTGTTTGGTATTATGGTGAAAGACAGCCTTCTTCATTTGCAAGGGAGATCGGTGATAGCCACAATCCTTATCCCAAGACGAGATGTTTCAGCAGACGATTACTTCAAATTGATAAGAGAAGGTCATCGTTGGCAAGAAGCCGATGCATTGATCCGGGAGTCAATGGACAGAAATGAGTACCTATCTTGGTTTAATACTATTTTCAAGCCAAATATTTCCATGCAACCGCAAAGTTTGGGTCGGATGGATTTCCTTGAAAACAAAGAAAACACAACATCTGGGATAATATCTGATTTCTGAGCACAAAAGATGAGTTAAATGCCAATAAATAGATGTAGAAATACGCAATATTTGGCACTCATCATCTTGCACGCATATTATGAAATCTAAGAGAATATGCAGAACATACACTTTTTTCCTGCTCGAACACACCTAACTGTCATCCCTATAAGAGCATGTCGCATATCTCTAGCTTGCGATGAAAGTTTCCAAAATATCGTTGCCAAAATAGAGATTTCTTGTCCACTCTTTTTGCTGCCTACTGCTTTTTAGAAAATACGAAAATTATTCTAACATTTTGGTCTAACAAAACCGTTGAATTGGGAGACACTGCTTGAATATATTAAATGGCTTTATTTGTATTTAGCCAGGTATAGAAAACACATTTCATACAGATGCATACATGAAGATATCAACAGTGTATAAACAAAATTACGAGCAATTTATTTCATAATTTTACAAACAAAATATTCTGAACTAGATGTGAAGTAATCATAAGGGATCCAATTATTTAAACAGTACATGTTAACCTAGAACTGAAACTACAAAAATGCTCTTATACGCATATTATGAAATCACATAAATTGGTCAACACAAAGTTGTAACATTCTAACATTTCCCTAAAGCCTAAATCATGTGTTTACTTTATCAAAGACTAGAACAATTACTTTATCTAATACTCTGATGAAGTGCACATGCTTGAGCAACTGAAAATGCATGGGTAAGGATCTTAAAATAGCACAACACAGTGAACAACAAGTCTCTTTAGCTGCATATATATATATATAACCCCGGTAGGTATGATAAGAAATCATGTTCCCACCTACATAACATTTCCGGAATAAAGAAAGTCCAGAAAGTAACAGATTCACAAACTACATAACATTGCCGGAATCCAACACATACAAAAAATTATGATTTTCCAAGGATTTCAACAAGCTCACCCACTTTAAACAATTCAACTCCCGTAGTGTGCGCTTAAAATTTGATAAATTCCCTATGTAGTCCTTAATGCTGCTCTTGAATACCTTTATGTTTTTTAAATCTAGTGGTCACTTATCAGGTGTTTTTCTTTTGGAACCTGCAAAGATAAACAGCTTGAGTAAGTTGGAGGACAAGGAAAACATAAATCATTCTAATGAGAAGTTGTTTTCACCATTTGGGAAACAAGATGCTGCCAAGTTGACAGATTGATTTTGAGAGGAAATATCATAATGCTGCTGAGGTCAGCTTTGTGTTATTCATCATCATTCTCATAGATTTACAAATCCAATACTCCATCTTGAATCCATCACTACCTTAATTTTCCTAATTACTGATTACTTTGGTTTTCGATTTGGGGGAAGATTAAAAAAAAAAAAAGAGAGTTTAGAGGCGATATGAAATTGTCGAAGACTAGGGTTTTACGAACTTATAATCTGTCAAGTAAAATGACTACGATAGCCCTTTTAATAAGGTAGAATTACTACAAATTTTTAGAATAGACACCCTCTTTTCGATCAGGGCACATCCTTTAAACACATCGTGGTCCGTTAACTAATTAAGTTTATGTTCTAAATCTAGTGGTTTCCATGTGTTATGAGGTGTATTCGATTACAGGTTTTATTCATCCTTTAGTCTCTAGCCTAAAATCCCTTTACTATCTCGACTTGATTTTCAATAGTTTTCAAGGGTCCATACCAAAATCAGTCTGTGAGAATTTTCCTCTTCAATTACTTCGTTTGGATTTTAATAATCTAACAGGAACTATCCCAAGTTGCATATCAGGGCTCCAAAATCTTAGGATATTTACACTGTCTGCAAACTTCATTGAGGGCAATGTTTCGTTGTTCTCGTTAATCAGTGAAAACCTAATTCAGCTAGATATGAGGTTTAATAGTCGGCTTAACCTGGATATGAGGTTTAATTTAGATCAACACTCCTCGTACCTTCCTAAGTTTAGTCTGATCTCTCTAAGGTTGGGCTCGTGCAATCTCAAAGGATTATTCCCTATTTCCATGTGTAATTTGACTAACCTTGAAGAATTGGAATTGACTCACAATAGCTTAAGAGGAACTATCCCTTCTTGTCTCTTGGAACTCAAATATCTTCGTAAGTTATATGTAGGGGAGAACAAACTTCACGGTCCAGTGCCTCTTCCACCTCATAGTATGTATTCGTTTGAGTTATCAAGTAACAAGTTCAGTGGTGAAATCCCAATAGAATTAGGAAGAAGACTATTAAATGGTTACTCCATTGGTCTAGCTGGTAATCAACTTTCAGGTCCAATTCCGTCTACTCTTTGTCCAACAGAACCAGGATTCCCATCTATTAGCCATATAGATCTGTCTAACAACAAACTTTCTGGGAAGATACCTTCTAATTTAGGGTATTGCGGAGGTCTGCTTACTCTACAACTTGGATACAACAATCTCACTGGAAAAGTTCCCGATGAGCTTAAATTTGCAGAATACCTAGATTTTCTCCGGTTAAATAACAACCATCTCGAGGGTACCCCTCTTAATCTCATCAGTGAATTTCACCGGTTGGAATTTCTCAACTTGGAGAATAACAACTTCGAAGGAAGTATACCTACTCTTGGTTCACTGTTCTTGGATCACCATAAATTGATATTCTGAGAATCAGGGTTTGGATATGAAACAATTTGTGTGGTATGAAAATCACGTCTATTGAATTCAGGAACCGATCTTGGATCGACATCTTCACTCACTTCTTCATCTCCATTTGCTGGATCAACCACCAAGGTTTAAAGTTTATCTCAGTTGATGAGATGAATCTAAATCCTACACAAAGAAAAAACGACTAAAAAATTCTAATTTATTAAATTGTTTCAGGTGAAGCAAGTAAGAGTAATTGATTTACAAGCTAATAAGTAATATCCATACTAACCATCACGATCCAGTAGATTCTCGGTTGCTACGAAATCATGGATACATCACTTAGTTTTGAGAGGAAATATCATAATGCTACTTGTCTTTCTGTTGTTCGATATTCCACCAGAATCCCATTGCCATACAATTACAAACCCAATAATCCATCTTGAAGAACCCGTGACTACCTTCTTACTCATTACTTGGGATTTCGATTTTGAGAGAGCCGCAATGGGTTCTGAAATGGAAGACGGATTGACTAGGGTTTAACGACTATATACTCTGACCAGCAAAATGACTAAGATTACCCTCATAAGTTCGTAGAATTACTACAAAGTCTAAGGATTTATAAAGGCGCCTTATTTTCCAACCAGAGCACATCGTAGTCCATTTAACTGCATCCACCTTTTTCTGTTGTGAAAAAACCACAATTTGACAGTCGCCTAGCCCCTAATATATAAATGCCACGATTGCTAAAGGCTGATACCAGTTCTGCTAGGGGCGGGTACCAATCCAGGATCCAACGGCTGAGATTACTTTGTCCTATATGGATTGGTATCCTCCCCCTGACAAATGCAGTAACAGCCTTTAGCAATCATGATAAATGCAGGCAACCTGGTGTCAATTCAAATCAAATACTTTGTGTTGGTACCGACGGATCATTATCTCAGTGTTAGGCCCATTTTGATTAGAAAATATGTTCAATTTTCCAGTTGTTTGCATTTTATTTAACTTGATAAATAAAATTTATCAAGTTGAGCCTGATTTGGAAGTGTTAAAAACTTGTTATTAGACTCAGAAAGTGAGCTTGATTTCAAAGTGTTGTTTACTTCTAAGGTCACCCGTTGTCCGACAAGATATCTCACTTCTTTTTTTGATGGAAAATCCCAACAGTAACTTGTGGGTAGATTTCTGGAAAAAAAAAAAAAAAGCATATTAGCACCTAGTAAACTTATCTTCCTACCGCTGTTAAAATCTAATGGATAAAGGAAATAGAAAGTAGTTTATCAACACGAAACCAAGAATGCATGCAAAAAATACAAGTATGTTATCTGCTGGAATTAACAAAGTAAAAGCTAAGATTGAGAACCAAGTTAAAGTTACTCTACTGCTTTGTTTGATTTCATTCCAATTAACCACCACTACCAACAACTTAACGTGGGCACAACAAGTTCCAATATACTACTCCAAATCACATCTCCAATTAAAATATTTGCTTCTTAGAAAAACAAATTAACATCAAAGTAACAAACAATACAGTGCCTTGCTAAAAAATGGGATTACCATTAATCCTCCAAATTAAATTTTTTTCTCAATATAAAAGTTGTACAAACACTATTTGTTGTCTCAGATTTTAACCTGAAATGTGGGAATTATTAATATGAGC